>JAWNOR010000328.1:0-368289 GCA_035045885.1 Drosophila borealis
AAAAACGTGATGTAACCCCTTGTCATTTTGCCGTTTTGACTTTCGAACTTTTTAATGCCAATCGATAGTACTAATCCGCGTACGTAGTGGGGAGGGGGCGACAGCTATAAAATTAAAGGGGATTGATATATAAATTCTATTTTAGTGACTCCATCTCTTTCCCAACATCAGATATATCAAATTTTTCCTTAATCCAAAGTTAGTTTCTTTAATTGGAGGTACATATAATTTTTTTTTTTAGTTTATATTTATATATAAATATAAGTATATATATATATATATATATATATATATATATATATATATATATATATATATATATATATATATATATATATATACTTATATTTATATATAAATATTTATATATAAATATAAACTAAAAAAAAATATATATATACAATATTGAAATTAGAAAATTAATTTTCGCTCATTTTTTAAATTGAAACAGTGAACGAATGATTTTTACCATTTATACAATTTTATTTATAGTTCTTTTATAAATAGTTTACAATAATAATAGAGTAGAAATATTTGCAAATGGCACACTTTCAAAATTGAATTTGTTTTAAGTACAAAATTACTTTGCGTTTTTGCGGTTTGCGTGCATTTTCAGTAAATACAAACATAAATCAATTAGTAATTGCTTAAAAGCTAAAGGTTAACAAATGCACAAAGTACATTTAATACTTTTAATTGAAGCCGACTCAACCAGCTTTATAACGAAGTTGCCATCTCTCTAGTCCAGAGCTGTTATTTGAAGGCTCTCGCTTTTGGATAATGTATATATATTGCCTTAATTGCATAAAAATACACAAATTTAATTATAAATTAATAGAAAAATATACAAATCGTTGCTGTTATTGTTTATTTTTTTGTGACTATAACATAAAACTTTTGGTTTATATAAGGAGACCTCACGCCCGTTTTTTACAACACACATCGCATACAAAATTCTCAATACGGATCTGACTATAACTACAAAGGAGTTGGCAGAAGGCACAGCATACACAGGAGAAGGTTCAACTACACGTTGCAGGTGAATTGAAGTAGAGTGGGACAAAGATCCAAGGCTCTTAAATGTACTAGCCTAGTTAATTTACATTGGGTTCTTTAGCTGTGTTTCACCCTAAACACAATACGAGGCAGGCACCTCGAAGATGATGTTGGCAGCGGAATGACGGAAACTTGGATTCTCCACATTGGGCGCCGCTTCGACGAGAATGGTTCGCGACTTCTCGCCCAGCCGGCAGGCAATGTTGTTGCCCACATTTACGCGCAGTTCGGTGCCGGTAACGCTGCAAGCGGAAGTGAATATGATATTTAGTTAGATGTGCTTTAAAGGATATATCAAGATACATACTCGTGATACTTCTTGCACACAATGCCCACCAGTTCACCAATGCGATCATCTTTCAGCGGCGCCGTCGACTCGCTCTGCAGCGCACAGACCAAGTCGTTGTTCTTGGGCGAGTGGAAGACAATTAGCTGATCCCGGCCAGGCGTTATGCTAATGGAGGTCAGCTGCAAGCGGAAAAACAGAAAAGAGGTTTCAAGCATACGAACTCCAAGTGAGAACTACAGCCGCATTACCTCTCGAATGGGGATAGAGCGGTCCATGTCGCGGAACTTATCCTTGATGCCACCCAGCTTATAGATGGTCGTATCGGTCACAATGAAGGCGCGATCCTTTTGCTTGTTGAACTTGTTGAACTTCTTGGCGAAGCTTGAGAACAGCACCTGGCGGAAGCTTTCGCCGCCTCCGGCGCCGCTGTTTTTCAGTTTGGCCACAATGGCGCTGTAGGCACCATAGCCGCTGTTGTCCTGCGAATTGGCCAGATAATCGCCCAGCCACTTGCGCTGCTGTCCCCAGTAAGGACGACGGCCGGCAATCGCTGTGGCCGCAATTATTTGCAATCGCAGCTGGGGCCATTCGTTGCGCGGATATTTGCGCAGTATCATGTAGGCGCGCCAGAAGTCAAAGATGCGATGCAGCTTGGCCTCCGCCTGGCGGCCGGCCAGCGGCGGCTGGGGCCACTGAATGCTGCGCCCATAGTCGCGCTGATGCTTGGCATTCCGGAAGCGGTTGGCCAGCTCTTGCACATAGCTGCGCAGCTTGTAGGTCTTATAGGCACGCATTATGGTGATAGCGGCCTTTATCTTCTTGTAGTTGCGCCGGGCGATCCAGCCGCGCACCTGCTTCTGCAGCAGCGTCACAATGTGTGGTATCATCTCGTTGCGCTGCTGCTCCAGGGCAAAAAGTGTGCGGGGCGAGCGTATGAAGATCTTGGTGTGGCCATATTTCACATCCTGCGCAAAGCCCTTCTCCTCGATGAGCACACGGACGCCGTCGCGTTCGCTACCAGCACGGAAATTGGGCCACGTATACTGAGAGATCATCTTGTAGCGCAACAGGAACTTGTCATAGCGCTGGCGATGTACAAAGCCGGCGCGACGCACGCGCACGTTTTCCAGCAGACCGAGATAGCGCACCTGATGCTGGACGCGCTCCTCGTCGAAGACCGTGGAACTCTTGATGTCATTGGGTTTGATGCAGCGCACATAGAATGGCTCCTTCTTCAGCAACGTGGCGACCAGATCGGCCATAGAGCGCTGGAACAGCGTACCGGCGGTCAGTGGACGTTTCGTAGTCTTCTTAATGTCCTGTGCGCCCTCGGGCCACATCTCGCTAAGATTGGCATCCTTGGAATTGTGCAGCAGACGCTTGAAGTCCTGATACAGCGTATCCCTGTTCTTCTCAATGAATCCATTGATATTGTAGATGACATCACCAGCATAGTGCGTGATGCGGAAATCCTCGCGATGTTTTAGCTCCTTGTCGGTTGGCTTCAGCTGGCGACTGGTGTAGTGCGGATGCTTGTTCAGGTTCTTGTCCATGGCGCCCAGCAAGGTGTCATCGGTGACATTGCCCACGCTCAGACAGGCCTCGTCCATAATGGCTATGATGCCCTTGTGCGGCTGCTCAACGAGATCGCAAATGATCTGCAGGAAGAGATCAGGCATGAGTTGTGCATGGCAAGAATTGAATAGAATTGCTCACCTTGTTGTTGAAGTACTCAATGTTGGTCCATTCGATGCCCTCACGTTGGTACTCCTCCTGCTCCTGCTTCAGCACCAGCTCTGCAATAGATGTAACTCGGTTAAAGACTCTGTCCAGGGCAACTGCCAAGGTAACTCACCAATGAACAGCTGCTGCAGCTTCTCGTTGCAATAGTTAATGCAGAACTGCTCAAAGCTGTTCGAATCGAAAATCTCAAAGCCATAAATATCCAGCACGCCAATAACAGAATTGAATCTCGCCTGGGTCTTACTGCCGCGGAAGAGTATGGCGCGATTAATGCGCGATATGATCCAGGTGAAGAGGCGATCATAGATGGCCTTCGCCAGTGCATCCTTGCCGTGCTCCGCTTGGATAGCATCGTGATCCTTCTTCATGACATTGCCACCAGCGGCAATGGTGCGTTTGGTCAACGCCGCCGACAGCTCCGTTTCGGTGACCTGCAGCAACTTGGCGGCTGACTGCAGATGCGACTTGTTGCTAATCACCAGCTCATCCTCAATGGCTAGCGCGAAAGGGAAGTTAAGGCGACGAACTTAGTTGATCTTGATCTAAAAACTCACTTTGGAACTCCACATTGCCCAGATGCAAGACGGACGCAATTGTACGCCAAATTGTTTGCACTTCGTCCGCCTGGAAGCCCAACGTCTTGAATGCATTGCAGGTGCCCTTATAATCCGACTTTTCGGTGAGTATGTCCATGCTGCCCTGGTTCAAATAATGATACTTGCCCGTCTCCTTGTGCAGATCATATTGACGCAGCTCATTGTCATTGGCACCACGCAGCAGCTGTTAAGGAGCAAAGTAATTAGAATATGTTTAAATAAAGAATTCAATTTGTGTTTAATACTTAGTAAATATTTAATTACAAGTTTATCAAGTCTAAAGTTTTGTGCTAGTTAATATCCATTCACTTTACTAATTTTCTTATGTGATAAGGCGAGCGCTCGTAGACTTTTCATTTAGAAAGTCATGCAAGACGACTTGCAAGACAGGTCATCAGAAGTGTCCTGCATGAGCGGCACAACATTTTTATAAATATCTCTTTGATGACACTTTTGGCAATCTAAGCAAGATATCGTCGAGTAAAAGGTCATGTCTTGGCAGATGTCATTATTCTCTTTATATTCATTCTCATTCATAGCTGAGTTCGTGTTTGGCTTGTCCATATTCAAAACAGAATGTTCGACTATTTAGTACAGCAGACAATTAGCACAAATGTTGACCATAATTGAACTTCCGCTTTAATTGTTGCCAGTTGCCATTTGCGAGCCGCTGAAAATGAGCTACGGAATTCCACAGTTGAACAGGCAAACAAGTTAAAACAGAGTCACATTCCCCGACACTAACTCGTGTAAGGCAGAGTGCTACGAAATTTCAATTCCAAAAAAACATACATCAATAACTTTGGCTAAAGTCTGTAGACAACAGGTGCAAAATGTTTGCTTAGATACCACGCACAGCGCATAAACAAATACCCTGTAGCTCATAATATCTATAAACTGTATTTGTTCATAAATAAATAAATAAACAAAGACATGTGCCAGGAAAAACCCGCATATCAAATACTAAGCCAAAATGTATAGGGTAGAAATCAAATCAAATCAAATCTAAGAGTCGCTTAATTAAGAAATTTTATTTAGTTTGGGTGTTAAATGGAGAAATAAAGCTGGAAATTCTTTGGCTACATAAATGGCCTGAAACAATTAACGCCTTCAAGCTAAATTTAACAGCTAGAACCAACAATGGGCGTTCTCTTGTTTCTTTTTGCTTTTTCAAAAGTAACAACAACAAAAATTCCAAATGGGAAGCGAGTAGATAAAATCGCATATACTCGAAAAGTATATATGCTATATAAGAAAAGGAAACACACCGTAGACTAAATACCCTAACGGGCATATAGTGGATATGTACTTGTTTCTATATGATATAGTATATACGATTTTGGGAGAATTCACTATACTGAGCTCAGTTTAAGAAGGATATATATTTTTTGATCTTTTCTATGACAACTTCTTCATACTTATATTAATTCGATCTTAAAAATTGTTGCTCAAATTGTCACAATGGTTGCCTTTCTTTAACAACTGAATAGTTGCTCAATTTTTGATAGATGGTTTCCAAGGCAGCTATATGTTATAATAGTACGATTCGGACGATTACGACACATGTATTATCTGCATTCGCAGAGCTACATTATATCATATAATGAATAAGCGAATGCTTTGCTGACTCGCTTACATTTCTTATGAATGACTTTCTGTTATCTAGGCTTTCATACATTTCAAATGATATCATACATAAATAATATATATGAATTTCAGCAGTTCTGCACAGTCAGTTGATAAATTGTGAGCTCAGCTGACGGCAAATGTAATTGAGTTAATTAATGAATTAGTTTTGGGCATCAATTTCTGTTCCACATATTTGTAGGGAATAGAACTTTTGACATTTGCTAATTTGCTTAAGATTTTTCAGAGAGTAGAACCATTTTAATGGACTTAGTTAAGAATCCACAACTTCTTGGACTTATCAGGAATCCCATTAAATATATTTGTAATAAGCTATTATTGGAATGTTAACGATTTTCTTGATAGCTTTTATTGCTGAATCAGCAAACAGCTATGATCGCGGAGTAATAAATATTTATAGCTGGGCATATAGGCAACTTGACACCCTATTAAAATACCTAGAATATATTACAAATATTTATTGCATGACAGCCGCGCCCCGTCGTTGACCTCACACCAGGCTGTAAATTGCCACCCACCTGGCTGAACCACCCCGCATTATCAACGCCGTCCCGCTGACTCACTTGGGTAAATAACAACAACGCGTCCACACACACACTCACACACTCACTCTACTCACACTCGTGTGTGGGCCTAGTTCAATAGGCCCACACCCTTTGCCTTAGGCCTGCATCGTAGTATGCCCACCTGATAGAAACTGTGGAAGTTGCGCTCGCCGGGCTGTTGCTGCACCACACGCGACTTCTCCAGCAAATAGTTGGTTATGATGCCGCCCACTGGATCCGCCTTGTAGTCGAACTCGATGTCCATGTACTTGCCAAAGCGACTCGAGTTGTCATTGCGATTCGTCTTCGCATTGCCGAATGTCTCCAGTATCGCGTTGCTCTGTATAAGCACGTTCTTAACTCTGAAAGCAAATAAAAAATCATCTTCCATTATAATTGCATTTTTATTAGGCTGGACCGACGACCCATCCCGAAAAACTAATTAAGTAAATGGCACTCGCCCTAATCCCTCGCACAAATAGACAATAAATGTCCGTTTAAATTGTTTTAAGTTTGAGGCACTAAAAATTGGCAAAGTGGCAATTAAGCCGAGGCATTGACTAGGGTTTGGCTGAGCTCCCCAGCCCAGCCCTCCAGTTTTTATGGTTCGCCCTAAATTGCCATGGAACGATTAAATGCTTTCTTGGACTGGGCAAAATAAGTGTAGTTGGAAGCGTGAGCAATTAGCGGTTCACTTAATTTCGTTAATTCTATTATAAAGTCGTATTCGTAGTGATGTCATGTGTCCACGGGTCAAGGAAAGCACACTATATATACACTATATAGTAGGGGTATTCGTATCTGGGGAATGCTGGCTCTGCTCTAATGAGGCGCCGTTGAAAGTTTCATTTAAAATTTGCATGCAACACAATGGCAAATTTGTCATGCCTTGGCATTCACGAGTTGGCTACAGTTCCCATTCAAGCGCCAGTTCCCAGTCTCATGGTGAATCTCCAACCTAAACATTTCCATACTAACTGCATTTGTGAGCGCGTTTTAATACAGCGTACTGAACTTAAGTTCAGCTTTTTATTAGCTTATAACATTGAACTATTTCTAATTGAAGTTGCTTTGTAATTTTTTTTAAATAGTTCTTTTGAGAACTAGTTCATTGAACTGTTTCTATTCTTAAAAACGCTACCTTTTTAAGGCATTATTACAAGTTGAATAGGATCAATCCCTAAAACATGCTCTTTGAACTAGTTCCCGGCAGCATATTCTGGACCCTGGATTTCTTTTATTATAGACCCCTGACCTCTCTTACTAAAGGTGATTCCAAGATGAACCACTTGGTAAGCTTCCTTTTGAGAACTAGTTCATTGAACTATTTCTATTCTTAAGAACTTTACCTTTTTAAGGTATCATTACACGTTTGATAGGATCGTTCCCTAAAAGTACTCCTATAGTAGTTCACTTGCTTTTAAACTAATTCTTGGATTTTTTTTATCATTGAAAAAGTGTTCCCAAGATGAACCACTTTTGGGAAGCAGCTCACTTTACCAAATATCGCTCTTTGAAACTTGCACTCATCCAGTTTAATTCTGGCTTTGATTCTGCTATCCCAATTTAAGAATGTTAAGCTCCGAACGCTAGTTCATTTACTATGGGAACTAGTTCATTTGCATATAAACCTAGTTCTTAGGAGAATCATTCGGCTTACCTTTCGATTTCATTCTGTCCCTGTGCATTGGTGACCGCCGCAATGTACTTCATGATGATCTTGGAGGCTTCCGTTTTGCCCGCACCAGATTCACCAGAGATGAGTATGCACGTGTCCTGGTGGCGCTGCTTGAGCACCCTGTATGCCGCATCTGCGATGGCAAACACATGGGGCGCATTCTCGAACAGCTCACGACCCTTGTACTTGCGTATGGTCTCCGGCCCATAGATGTTCATCTGTCTGTAGGGATTCATCGAGACGCACACCTCGCCAATGTATGTGTAGATGGAGCCAACCTGAGTGCTGCAAACGAAAAAGTCTCACATTAGTTGAATAAATAAAAGCACAACAAATTCCAATGTTTTGATAGGCATTTGAATATATCTATGTACATATATGCATTGAAATTCCCCATTTAGATTTCAGATCTCCTGTGAATATGCCCAATAAAAATACAGGTGGGTTGCCCTGCCTATACGCCCTGCCCGCTGGGAAACTGTCGATGATTTTGATTCCAAATTTGTTTTTCAACAGGCAAATTGAAGTTTGTTTTTGGAGCTGGACATTGATGGCTTAATTTGTCTTGGACGCCGCGGGCGTTGCTCAGTTGGCGATGCGATTTATTCTTGTTGTTGTAGCTGTTGTTCATATTGATTAAATTACAGACTAGAATGCGTTTGTGTGTTTATTTTGTGTACAATTAAATAGGCGCCAAAAGATTTAGATCGACAGTTGCATAGATGCGGCAGGTCAAAATTTGGGTCACTTGAACAAAGCGAGAGGCAAAGGCAATGTCTAGCGATGGATATGCTATAAATTTATAAGACACCTGCAGGAGTAGGTGTTTTCTAGTTAGATTTGATTCATATGATATTCACTTAGATCGTGAAGAAACACAACTATTCTGGGTGAATTAAGTTAGGATTCAAATCTATGTTAATTTAGTAAATACTTAAAAAGATATCTCAGAGTATTATACATATTATTGGATATAGTTATAATAGTATTATAAATCAATATGGCCCATTGAAATCTTTTGACCCGCAATTCGAAAAATATAAATAAACATCATTTATAAAAAACAGCATTTTAATCTATATATGTTTTATTAAAAACTAAGCGCTTGTTTAAAGTTGTCTGGGATTATTTTTTAAATCCATTTCTTTCGCACCTTAAATCAACAGGCTTTTATTGATATATCCCGAATATAAAATCAATTTAACCACAGACCAAAGAAAACAAATTTCCACTAATTTGATTAATGGTTTGGCATATGAAATCAAGCGCTTAAATCAGAAGTTCATGGCACTTAGAGACTTAAGATTGCTTAACAACCGTAATCAAATAAGTAAGCAAGGCAAATTGCATTATTACGAGCATTTACTCAAGCTACCAACACTTGCCTAATGTTACTTCATTTCCCAAAATACACTGCAACAACAAATGCATCATTTGTGGACCTCATGTAAGAAGTTGCACTGTTACAAATACAATTACATCAAAACAGCCGCAAAAGAGTTTGGTAACAACAATAACAGAAAGAAAACTGTGCGCAACAGGTGAGCTCTGTTACAAAACAATGTTTGGGCGTGCCACGCCCACTTAACAGCTGACTGCCGAAACAAAACGCTGCAAATTAACAAGCAGGTAGGAAAAATGCAGCAGCTGAAATTTACCAGCTAGAAAATACTCTGTAGTGTAATATAGTTTGGATGAACTATATCTATATCTATCTCTATATGCATATATATCTATATCTATATCTATATCTATACCTATATCTATATCTATATCTATATCTATATCTATATCTATATCTATATCTATATCTATATCTATATCTATACCTATATCTATATCTATATCTATATCTATATCTATATCTATATCTATATCCATATCTATATCTATTTCTATATCTATATCTATATCTATATATATATCTATATCTATATCTATATCTATATCTATATCTATATCTATATCTATATCTATATCTATACCTATATCTATATCTATATCTATATCTATATCTATATCTATATCTATATCTATATCTATATCTATTTCTATATCTATATTTATATCTATATCTATCTCTACATCTACATCTACATCTACATCTATATCTATGTCTATATCTATATCTATATTTTTTGATCAAAATAAAAAATATATTTCCATTTAACTATTTATCATACCCTTTATATCTAGTTTTATTACGAGGTAGAAAAACTCAAAGACAAAGCCGTCAAAGTTAGAGAGATTGTTAAGAAACAAAAAACGTAAAAAAAAGAAAACAGCGAAAAGTTTTGTTGGCCCGCAGCTGGAAACTCATGTGTATAAAAACAATAGCACTTAATATTAGTATTTATTGTTGTTGTTGTTGTTGTTTTGTTATTCTTGTGGTTGTTGCTAAGCTGGTTGTTTTGGGGCAAACGGCAGTCAACACATGTTTTTACTTAAGTTTTCAGTATTTATTTATAGAGCTGCCGCTTGGTGCTACATTTGGGTCAAAATGTGACAGCCCAGACAGAGGCGAAGACAAAGGCAGACGTGAGAGCTGCTCAGAGATGATTATGTGGGCCTCTAAAGTTGAACTACTGAACTCCAAGAAAATGTGATGGACGGGGGGCACAAGCGTTTAGCACGCTTGTTGACTTTCTAGCACAGCGGGTCACATTTGAAATCGGATGCCGAATCGGAACCAGAATCGGAATTGGCATAAGAAAAGAAAAGGGCAGTCAGCAAGCCGCTTAGCAAAGTGACTATGTGATTTCTACGATTTCACCCCCTACTCAACACCTGAGGCGTGTGGTATGTGGGTGCTGTGCCCATCGACCATCGCCCACGTGGCGTATGATTGACGGACAGCCAGCCCAAATGGCTGATTGCCCAAATGAGCTAAGAAGAAATTGCTTAAGGCAAAGGTGCTCCAGAATGGCATTAAAAGCACGAACAGAAACACATGTGATCTGATCTCGCCGCAGAGTGGGAGACATTCGACATGCTGACAGTCGGATAAAGTTGTCATATTTTGAGTGAGCTTCGGGGATCAATGCCCCAATAAATCATACGATTATTGTGTTTGATCACATAGCCAGCCAGCCCAACGTCAAGCGTTTTCATAAGACTAGCAGCTACTTGGTTCAGTGCCCTGAAAGTGCTTCAAGTGGACGTAAAAAGTCTTGGGAAAGAACTACTTGAATTTTATAATATTATTTTTTCTTTTCTTACAGTTTCCCAGTTGTCAAAAATTATTTATTTGTCATGCGGAATATCAATTTGGTGTGGATTTCTAGATTAGATATAAATGAATCATATTTATATATTTTTATGAGTATATTTTTTAATTTCTGGAAAAATATGGTGAAAATATTCTTTCTTTGCGCTAATGTTTACATTTTTTAGAATTATTTAATTTGATTCTATTACTTTTATTTTTTTAATATCTTTTTAATATCGTTAGCTTTTAAATTTTCCCTGTAAAGTTCCTTAGATTTCCCTTCCCTCAATAGATACAATTTCAATCCCAAACACTTTTACTGCTTGATTTCTCATTTCGAATAATTTTAATATTTCCAATAAAAATAGATATTTATTTTATTTCATTTGATTATGTTTTTTTTTTGGGGAACTGGTCGAACACTCCTTCTTTTTTTCTTAACTAGTTTTACGGAATTCGGAACTAGTCTGTGCCATGAATATTTAAATGCTCAGCGCTCGTCGCCTTCACGCATTCACAATATAAAGGTCGTTATTCATTGCTATTGTCGATGCTTTTGATTTTTGCTTATAATTCGAATCGGCAAATGGCGTCATCAAGATACAAAAGTTCTAAGTGAAAAGGCGCCAAAAATAAAAAAAATGCAAACAGTCTCGACTATTTGTTATTGTTATTATGTTGTTTACACAATTTGTTTGTGTCTTTATTTTTATTAATTTTATAACTATGTGAATCATTCACACGATTTACTCGTTCCCTGTCAAATACTGAGCACATGGCAATGTTATTTGCCTGACTTTGCCAGGTTTTCGCTACTTAAGCCGTTAATAAAAAAGGCTTGTAACACGTTTGCTGACTAATCATTTGTTTAAATGCTAATGTCTATTCGCATGCAAATTGCATTTGTTCGGAACTATGTTACAGCTTGATGATTCACTCGCATTCACACTCATTGATTCATTCATTCAAGATTCGCCTGCACTAAATCGTTGAAACGCACTTTGGCTAAGCCTTGAGGGGATGATCCAAAGAAAATCAATAAGTTTAGTCATTCCACGCTGCATTTTTCACTGGCTAAGGCGGCAGACTTTACGTGACGCTGACGTCATATTGCCCAACAGACTTGGCTTTAAGTAGGTCAATGTTTTATTTGCTTTTTGTGGATTTAATTGAATTTGATGCGATTTATCGATGTGCCAAACAGAGAGCTTATAGAATCGAATAGTGCGTGACGGGGCGGCTGGTATATATGAGAAGTGCAGAGAGGGGCGCTGGACTGGCGCATGCGATTGTGAGAAGCGCATAGAAGGGCGCGCTTGCGAATAGAAACATTCGAAATATTTGATTGCTTGCCAAAGATTTTAGTCATAAATGACACACATTACAGCTGAAAACCCATCTGCACCGAACAAATGTATATGAAACTGACCACAGCATTATTCAACAACACTTTCAATTTTCATTTGTAGCTGAGTTTTTCCTCTCAATGTTCGATCTTTTTGCGCAATGCAATTGCAGCTTTCAAATTAACTTCAATTTACACCCAGAATTGTTTGCCATGGACGCAGACGCATATCAATTAGCAGAGCACAAGCCCCACCAGCTTCTCTCCTGCTGCTCAAATGCCTGGAAGACTAAACAGGCGCTAAATTCTTGGACTCGACATGGGCATAAATTTTTATGTAAACGTTGCCTTTTTCTTAATTCTGTTTTTTGTGTGTGTGTGGGGCAGCTGGGGAACGAGTTGCAGATGCCCCCAAGTAAAAGTTATTGCAACGCAAATGACAAACATGAACGTTCTACGCTGCGTAAATAAACAACAATGCAGACAGCGACGTTGTCTGCCGTGCGATGTACAAAGGCGGGCTGGAGGAGGCGGGCTATTGAACTGGTACACCTGATACCTGTGTCTGCTAGCTGAGTCTGCAAGACGTTTGCTAGCTGTTTGTCTGATTTCTATACCCTGTAGACATGAAAATTATTTAAAAGGGTAGCATAAGACTAAGGCCATAAATAATACAATACAATATTGATTATTATGAGAAGTTAAAATGACAAGAAAATGACAAAATAAACAAACTTTTTATAGTAGATCTTTTTTCGATTTATTGTTCTAGTAAGCGGAGAATTTGCTTTTTTGATTGTAGGACAACTTCTAGTCGAGCTGAGTAGCTGTTCTGGGAGTTCAGTTGCATTGTGCCTGGGTCATTAGTCAGGTCTGCTAGAATTTGCACATTAGGGCCAAGAAAGCGGCTCAATTAGTGAAGCGCCAACGTTTGCCAGTGGCAAGCGTTTTGGCCGTTATGTAAATGATTTGATTTCCGCTGCGCGACAGTATCGAACGCGCTTATCGGAGCCCAAAGGGGCGGCATTTGATAGCAGCTTATCAGGAGCCCAGTGGCATGTAGGCAGACATATGGAATGTGTCGATTCGCAGCCAACTGTCTGTAGATATAAAGGCGTATCTATAGATGAAAGTAACTCAAGGTGCGCTTTGAACTATGCGATACTATACATACATATATAATCTGTTGCATCTGGACGTTGGGCCATGTCTAGAATGCAGTCTTTAATTAGGGTATGGGCGGGGCAGAGTAACACTGGCCTCTTGTACAAATAAACAGACAATCTTTGATAGCAATCGGAAATTGAAAAGAAGAATTCTTGAAGTTTTTAATAGCCACAGTAAAGCTACATAAACACCATTTTTTTTCTTCTATTTTTCTTTTCATCGTCGCGCCCTGTCGGCCTTTCATAATTTTCCGAGACGCCTTCTTTGTAATCAAGTCTTGGCGAATGCAATAAAAATTGCATTTATAGACAGGTCGGATAGTAAGTCACACAGTTCGAACTCCAGATGGGGAAAGAACAAGAAAATGATTTGTATAAGAAATATTATGGTACGAGAAAACCAATTTCTAGAGAGTTTCTTTATGCTAATAAACACTATATTATAAGAGAGGATGCCGGTTCAAACCGCAGGCTTGTTTCAGCTGTAGCTAGTGCTAATTAACATTTAATAATAATAATAATACCTATAGAGACAATGTTTAACAACTTGCGTGGTATTCATTGCATAACAAATTGAAGAGAGCTGCTTATCGGGTATACGGCTAAACGTGGATAGTCAATACTTGTACCCAATATGTGCTTAAAGTCGAGCCCAAGGTTATTCATACATAATATACTATATACGAGTACGTATCTGGCACATGCATGCCTCGCTAAGTTTAACACTTCTTCGGGTTCATGCAATCTTATCAAGACTGAGGCATTATTAAACAAGTCGAGTCGCGGCTATTTATACAAAAGCACAAATAAAGAAGGAATAAAAGAATGCCCACCTAATATACCCTATAAATGTTTGTTCGCATAGAAAAGGAATAAATTATAACAAAAGCAAATGTAGAGATAACCACCGATTTCTTATAAGCGGGCTGATAAGATTAGGCCACTCCCAGACGTGCCAAGGGTTAAATAACTTCAATTTACTTTTATATATGGACGGTGGAAAACGAAATCGTATATTTTAAAACGAGGGGAAACTTATAAAAGTGTCAGTAAAGCATTTGATGGGATCATAAATTTGGACAGAGATAATAATTAAAATAACAAAAATGTAACTGGCACATTAAATAAAATAAATGCCTCTGTGGAATACTCAAAGTGCACCTTGAACAAGCCAAAAAATATAAATAAATAAATATAAATGAATAAACAAAATGTTAATGTGTTTGACATGCATTTTGGTAGTTGTCAAGTGTTTACCCGTTTGCATTGACAAACGTTTTTATGAGTCACGACTTGGACGATATGGAACTGTAAATATTCGAATTGCGAACAAAAACTTGTATTCTTTTTGGGGATTTTGGCCAACTGATAAGACTATCAGGTTTGCTGATAATAAAAGGCAGAAATTCTTGCCGAAAGTCTGCACTTCAGTTCTCAAGAACCGAGAAATGAATCCATCTAGAGGTTGGCACAGGCAGCACCTGTAACTCAGGTGCGTAACTTGTGAACTGCAAGACGGGCGGGTTCAATGGCAGTTCATGGGAAAACGCAGTTGGGTAAATAAACAGGCAGCAATAGATAGATAGATGCTGCTCTATAGATGAGAACGAACAAACAACAATAGCCAGAGTAACAACAACAACACACAAAATGTAGGCCAAATAAATGAGAGGCGGCGCATAAACAAAAGTCAGCTCGAAAACCAAAAGTATAAACTTATCAGCGCTACGTGCACATGGAAATGCACTCGGTACAGTGCATAGATTGTTGTTGTTGTTGCTGTTGTTATTGGAAATAGTGCAATCAATCAGTGCAAGTAGATTTATAGATACTCCTCCCACAACCACACACTAAATGGGGCTACGGCCCAGCGGTGGGCCTTGGGCCTGGACACTTGACTTAATGGCTCGTAACATTTTTGGCGATTCGGTGGAAGAAGAAAAAACATTAGAGAATTCCTTAAAAAGCAGCTCGGAACTTGAGGAAACATCAACGAACCCAAATCTCTTTTAAAAGGAAGAAACTTGTTTTTTTCTAGACTCTTTTATATCCCTTCAGAGGGTACTATAAATTTGTCACGAAATGTGTAACGCATACAAGATATGTAAGTTTTTCTGTTCCTGTAAATATCGTAGCCAATTCCAAAATCTTCACTATTATCCTCAGAGATCAACAAAACTCCAACAAATCGGAATACTATATAGTAAATGGCAAGAAAATGTAGAAGAGTATTTCATCTTCTTCAAGCCGCTTTTAGGTTTGGGGCTTTGCAAACTGACGCCATCAACCGGTTTTGTGCGGCTGCCCCTTTTTTGTTTTCTTGATTTTTTTTTTTGGGTATGCCAAGGCATTTGTACACGTTTTTGTTATGTGCGAGCGCCAAAGTATCTTTAAGATACACACCGCGTGACTCACAATCCTCGTATGCGTAGTGCAGCAGCGGCAGCAGCAGCGCAGGCTTTCCATTTCATTTTCGAGATACATTTTTTGAAACACACATATTTCAATCGAGCAGATACATATATACAGAGAGAGATATATGTTATATATGTATACATAAATAAAAAGTTTTGTGCGCGTCGTACAGCTATTTCGGGATCGCGTTTATATAGGTCTGTGTGGGCTGGCATGCAGGGGCAGAGCATTCACATATTTACTATATTTACTTATGACAGTGCCAAAAAACATATATAAATATATATATACATATATATATGCATATATAGTTTAGGTTACTAAAACTGTGATCGTATGCTCGCGTTGCATTGTTCAAGTCCCTTTGTGTTGAATGACAAATTGTCAACTTAAAGTTAAGACAAATGACAATAAATATAGATTTATATATAATTTCAACTAGATGCATTTTAAACAGATAAATTAACTGGCATTGTAGAACAGTCAAAAGACTTGAGTCAGAGTCTTAAAGTCTATATGCTCGCTTCTAAACTTTAAGAAAACCCTAGCTATATTTTATGGTAGGAATAAATATATTGAAAATAATAATATAATATATATTATATAAAAATGTCTATGTCTTTAAATAGTTAAAAAAAAAGTAATACATATATATATTTTAATATTTATATGCACATGTATATATTTTATTTTTATGGATCATAAAAAATATTAAACATTATAAGACTCTTCGCATAATTCCCCACTTCTAGTTGGACAATGGGAGTCAGGGATTTTATGTGCGTTAAAATTACAATAGCTAAGTATCTGAGTACACATTAGGGTAAATAAACTGCGGTTCGTCCACAACAATTTGCATATTCTTAATGGCTTTTTTTTTGTTGCCTTTTTGTTGTTTTATGTTATGCTGCTGCTATTATACAGAGCCCAGGCCGAGTACGCAGCACATGATGTCATGCCACACATAGTTGGGATGAAAGAGCGGGCAAATAAAAAGGGAATTAAATAAAAGTCATGTCTGGTCATAATACAAAATGCAGTTTTGGCCATTTCTAAGTTTTCATTTCATTTGGTTTTTGTTTTCGCCTTGCTCTTGTTTTGCTCGCCGCGTTGTCTGCTCGAAAGAAAAAAAATCGAAAGTGAGTTATTTATTTCTCTCGGTGTGTGTTTTGTCTTTGGCTTTCATCATTTTCCATTGCAAATCGCATTTTGGCTCGTTTTCAAATAATTTGCTATTATGTTTTTGAATTTGGCGCGTTTCTGACCCTCAACTGATTTGCTCAATGGGTTTTTCCTCAAAATTGATATAGACATACTTGTGTAGTTTATATATACAGCTTTTTCTTTGGCTGATTTTCCGGGTTGTCTTTTGTAATTTCTGTGTTTATAAATTACAAATTGATTTGTATTTTGTTACGACTGCATTATGATTACATATGCGAGTACGTGTTACGTGTTATTATCGCTTCCGAGGGGTAAGTTGTGTAATTAACAGTTTATGGAGCAACTTTAGATGTGAGTGTGACCATTATTGATAAGTCTTCAAAGTTGTCGAAATAAGTGCACTTAAGTTTTGGTATTAATGTTGAGTTTGTATTCGAATATGTCGCAAGGCTCTAAAGACTTTGTTATACAATATGTCAAAGGTATGTGTTATAGGGAATACTAGATACACAAAAGTTGGTTGGGGAAACTTGTTTTTTCATTCCTTTAAAGTAATTATACTTATATATTCCTGATGTATATCAACAGTTAGTTGATATTTAGGTATATCTGGTTCTTATATCCTTATCCTATTCTAGATAAGAGAAACTACTCACACTATAGATACTTAATGCAGTTGGAGTTTCATTTCAAGTTTTACGCTGAGGAATACATGTATATGGGGATACATAGATTTTTTAATAGACTACGAACACTCGTCCACAAGCGTTCAGTTCGTTTCTAGTTAACTGCCCTGCAACGTATCTACCATTGTTGTTATTGTTATTGCTACCGGTCAGTTCTTTGGCCCACGTTTAGTTAGTTACATGTAACGTATTTTATTTCATGCAGCGTGTGTCAACAACTTGTTGCATGCTGCCGGCATTGTCAACGTTTGTGGCAGCCAACACGCTTCGGGCTCTGGGCATGGGTCGTTGCATTGCATGCCTCGCTGGGCTCTGATGTTTGTGGTTCGTTGCTTTAACGATGATTATCATCGCATTCATTATCATGCTCAGAGCTAGGCAAACAGCGAGAGTTCTTATTGTTTATTTAGTTTGTTATCAGTGCGTCATGAAATCGGATTCGCTTTTGCCACTTTATGCGGCACTTTACGCAGCTTCGCTTTTCATTATAATGATTAATGGGCTTGATAGCGATAATGAGCTCTTTACTTAGCGTATCTATTCAAATGTTAATTGATTCATTTAGCTGACGCCCGCCTTAGATTATTCAGAGTAACTCACTTTATGAAATCAACCAGATCATTTCTTTATTTTGACTGCATTTAAATGTGATTAAATGTGGTTGTATGGCTGAAGCTGATTCACTAGTCTCAAAAAGGAAATTAATCACACAATATATAACAACACTTGTTTTCTGATCTATGATAAGGTGTGCCGATGTTTAGTGTTGGCTAATGGATTTTGCAGACGGCATTGCGGATCGTTAATGTATTGCATCATTTCTCCAATTAGGAAATGTTACGATATAGGGATTTGAAACTCTCTTATATAATTGTTGTTCTTTGGTCATTTTTTTTTTGACAAATTAAATTTTCATTAATCTAGCCTGACATTTATTAGTTGATTTTTGTATGGGTTTGTTTTAATATTTTCTATTTTAAGCAATTTTTAAAAATTCTATTTAATAGCCGAATAATCAAAACACAAAATTGACGATCTGACAGAAAAGTCTGGCTATCTAATTATATTAATTTTATTCAAATAATAATGAAGTATCTTGAAAGTAAATCAATTGAATTGTCGAAGTGAAAAGAGATCTTGAATGAGATAGATAATCAAACATATGTATGTATATATAAACATGATAAATGATTTACTTTAAAGAAACTGACATTGATTCTTCAAAGATCGTAAACAGAAAGAAATAAACCAAAAATAGGTTATTTATTTGTTAAAACATTAAATGTGTTAATGCTGTGCTTAACAATACCTAATTAAACATTTCAACACTTTAGCCAGCACTTCATTAGACCAAATCCTAACTCATTAGCGAACCGTTTCGTTACGGTTCATGTGACATAGTGAAATACAGACAATGTGGGTCATAAGAGTCCAACACCTTTGATGGGGCATGCGAATGACTCCATTGAGTACGCTCTCAACTAGAACTGATGGCCAAGAAGCTGCCGCCGAATCAGGTTAAGGTAAAGTCAAGAGGGGCAACCAGTTAGCGGCAGCCTTGAACGGGACACAAGGCTAATGCACATTGGCACATGGCAAGAGACTTTCGTACTTACCGCTTGCGCAAGTTGTCCATGAACTTCTCCATGTTGACCTGGTCCAGCAGGACAAAGTCCGCCACGCCCGCTTCCCGTTGCATAGCCATGTTTGTGCGTTTTTGTTTTGCTCACAAGCCGCAGAGAGCAAAGGCGAGAGAGTGGTGGGGGGAGAGAGAGAGACGCCGAAAAACGTAAGGCCTCAATTAATTGCCGGCTGTGCGCGCAACTCAGGTAACGAAGCAGCTGCCAAAGAGGACGACGATGACGATCACGTTGGGGAAGAAGCAGCAGAATATTCAGCAAAACACACACAAAACGAAGATCAAGAATTCGCGGTTCCTTTTTGTTTTTGGCTGTTGGTTTTTGTTTTTATTTTGCTTTTGTTTGTTTGCTGCTACGTCACGTTTCGAATTCTTAATATATATAATTTTTTGCGTTTGCTTTAATATTATTATTCTTTGCGTCTTACACTTTACGACTGTTTTCAGCTGACATTGCCAAAAAATGAAATATGAAAACTGAAGTGTTCTTGAAATACATATAAGTACGTATGTATGTATTTGTATTATTGAAATCAATAAATATCTTTTGCCAATTGGAGGGTAGACGAATTGTTAATGAAATTCCGCCGAAATCGCGACACGAGAACACAAGACACACGCGGGGGCAGACGCAAATAAAGCCAAGCACAATAGAAAAACCGCAAAATACGCGTCGTCTTTGGGTAACATTTAATATCTGATTCGATTTGGCGATCGAAAGAGCTCGTTCAGGCCGCGCGCCACTGCCAGAGTCAGATCCAGAGACGGAGACAGAGCCAGAGCTAGTAAATAAAATTGCCCCTAGCCACAGCCAGCTGGTTTTTTATTTATCGTTTCAGAGAGCAGCGCCACACACACACACACACTCACACACACTCACTGGAGGAACAACCACTCGGCTGCGCGTTCGAAGAGAAACTGTTCGGAGTGAAGCGACTTTACGCCACGCACAGCCAACGTAACCGCTCGCAAGTGGTTGCACTGAGCGAAAAAAAGAGCGCAAAATCAATATATACTGCACGACGGCTAGAACGTTCGCAGCAATCTTAAATGGAATATACGTACACACAATTTTTAATTGTTTTGAATAAATAAATGCTTTGAATGTGTTTAATACACATATACTAATACATATCTATACATATATATGTACATATACATATATTAGATATTATATTATATTATTATATCTTATCTCATATATTATATTATATATTATATTATTATAATGATTTCATGATTTCAAACCCCTCAGCTAATATATACCAAAACTGAACAGTGGCTATATATTACATATACGTATATATATATATATATATGTATATATATTTATATTTACTAGATGGTATCATTTAAATATTTAAACATATCAGAAAAGAATATGTACAAATATTAGCATCAACTCTTGGACCTTGTAAAACCCCCTTTCCGAAATCAGCTGCTTTTTAAATTCAGCTTTAATTTCAATACAAATAATTTCTCCGAAATTCATTGCAACCACTTGTCCAATTTTGTTCAGTGAGCTTCGCATGGTTTGTTAAAGAAGCAGGGCTGTTTTTGCACTTGGCTTACAGACTTACAAAGGTTTGCGTCCGTGCTAACGAGTGGGTATGGGACGCAAGTGTTTCGTGGCAGTAATTTCTGGTGAGTCACGACAATTGTTTGTCACAAATATAACGTATAATAAAATTTGGTGACGCTCAATAAATATGTAAACTAAATTGATGACAGAGTAATTCAACAATTTAATGACAATTTCATGCAATTTAAACAATTTAATGACAAAAGTACCCGTTGCATACTTTCGGGCTGAAGCGGAAAATGACTTTCTTTCACAGCCAAGTATGGGGCTAACGGTTTCTTTTTAAGATTCAAGATATTAATAATTAGAATAAAAATACTTATAAATATAATATAATTAAAATAAAAATAAAATAGATAACAAAAAGTTAATACGGAAATAATAGTAATTTAAGTAGTAACAATAATGATAATCTATATTTTATTTCTATTTCTTCACTAAAGAAAAACTACAAAATTATAATTTTTAACAATTGATTTTAATTGAAGAATTTTACACCAGTCAATAAATAAATCTAATAGAGTGTGTGTTGTTTTTTTTTTTGTAGTCAAGGTTTCCGGCATCTGTACTACTGTGATATTTTACCGGTCTGTTCTGTACACCTGACCATTTTTTTGTTGGTATTATTTTAAATTTTTTTTTACGTTTTTCTTTTTTGTATTATTGTGGAAGCAGTTAACATAGAGAAATTCAAGCAGGAACATCCTGTCTAGGCCCAACCCGTATTCTTCTTGGACAGCACCACCTTCTGCATGTGCTCATCGGCGGTGTGTATGGTGTGCAGGCCGCCGGCGTGACGTGGTACACACTTGTTGACAGGCACTGTGCCGCTTAGGCCCTGGGTCCAGGCATTGGTCGCGTGGGGAAACTCGTCCTTGCGGTAGTAGCCCATGATGCCCGATTTGCGGATCTGGCCCAGCTCATAGGTGACCATTGGGCCGATGCTGTTGGAGGCCTTGGCGGAGGATGGTCGCGGCAGCTTGGAGCGTTCCATGGTGCGCATTACGCAGGGCGTGTCGCAGGAGAGACAGGCCAGATCCTGCATGACCTTGACGCGGCCGGCAGCAGCGGCGCAATCATCGTTCGTCATTTCCATGTACTTGTGCAGGGCCTCGGCAATGAGGGCGACACGCTTCTCGATCATCTCGCGGAACTCCTTGAGGCTCAGCTCGAGCGAATCAATGCCGAGGGTCATGCGCAGGCCGTCAATGATCTGTAGAACGTTCTTCTCGTTGACATTGATGATGTAGCGCACCTCGCAGAACTGCTTCTCCAGGCGCTCCTTGTACTCCTCGAGCTGCTCCAGCGACACCTTTGTGGCCAGCTGTGGAAAGTCAACCTTTTCGGCGAGCAGCAGCTCCACATCCGCCTTGTCAATCTTAATCTCGTCCAGATGCGCCACCGAATTCTTGAGCGTCTGTATCTGTGTTGTGGCCGTATTTATCTTGGTTAACATGCCTTGATTTGCCTCCAGATTTCCGGCTGAGGTCAGCTTCATCTCGCGCATAGACGCTTGCATTTCCTGCATCATTTCCATTAGACGCTTGGCATCCTGCTTCATCAGCTCGGCGGCCAGTTCATTGACCTTGTTGGTGAGTGCACAAAACTCGGACTTGAGCTCCAGCAGCTCGTTGAGCATGCGCTCGGGTCCATAGCAGAGATGCTGGTCCAGTTCCAGTTCCTCCTCGCCCTTGGCCAATTCGGTTGGCGCGCTGGACCCCTCCATTGCCATTTCTTCCTCCTCCTCCTCCTCGCCCTCCTCCATGTCCATCTCAACGCCAGCCTCAGCGCTGCTCCAGCTGATGGACACCTCATCATCCCGCATCAGCACCCGAAGCTGACGTGCAATGTTCCGCAGCAGCTTCATGCGCTCCGGACTGGGCTTGCGATCGAGCATCAAGTGGGTGACATTGTTGAGCTGCTCCATGGTTAGCTTCAATTGGCCCGTTAGCAAGCTAACGAAGTTCTGAAACTCGATGTCCTTCTGCTCCTTCATCAGCTCAACCTTCGAGAGGCGTCGCTCCAGCTTGCTCAACGAACCAATCACAGAGCCCTCGGCACGCGGTTGGTTTCTGTCCTGCTTGGAGGTGCGCGAGGAGGCGCGTGAGGCCATGCCAGGCGATGAAGCGGCGCCCAGTTCCATATGTTGCTCCAAATCTGGCTGTGGCTCCGCAGTTGGCTCCGCCTCTTCAGGAGCGGGGGTCGCTGCTCCCGAAGGCCCCGGAGCCGGAGTGGGTGCTGCCGTCCCAGCAGCCGGCTCGGGCGTTACCTCCGCCTCAGCTGGCGCGGCCTCAGCTGGCGCGGCCTCAGCTGGCGCGGCTTCTGCTGGCGCGGCCTCAGCTGGCGCGGCTTCTGCTGGCTCAGCTTCTGCTGGTGCGGCCTCTGCTGGTGCGGCCTCTGCGGCAGCCGGTTCGGCGGTGGGTGCTTCATCGTCGTCGGCGCCGGCGTGCAGTCGGTACCTGGACGACTTGCCAACTAGGTGCAGGTGCACAGCTACAGCTACGCCTGTATCTACAGATAATCTCAAGGAACTTACTCAGGCTGCTTTGCAGGCGCATGTTGGCCAACAGATAGTCATCCTGCTCCACCGCCTCGTCGAGGCATTCCAGTTTGTGGGCAAAGTTCGAGAGCAGCACGTGCAATGCATAGAAATTGACGTGGCCCGACTCCGGTGAGCCGATGGCCACGTCTATGAGATCCTTGTATGTGAAGCTCATCATTGTTGTCCTCAATATAGTTATGTGATTGTGATTTCTATTGTCTCTTGGAATTTAATAGCAGCTCGAATGTCCACCAAATTTTTCACTACTCTAACTGTTTGATATTTTATATAGCTAAGCTGTTTTTTATTTTGTACCAAAATCTAGAATTAACTGAGAACTGAATAGTTTACTGTGGCATGAATAATACTGAGTGTAAATGAAGCACATTTCCAGGCATGCTCATTTTTAGATTCATATCGAGAAAAACCCTCGAAAACCGCTTGAACAGCTAAGATTTAAAAGTGACGATATTTTTTTTAAATATAGCGCTCCAATATGGCCGATGTGATGTTATGTAGTTTTACTGTACTAGTAGGGTTTTACTGTACTACTATTTGTGTGCCACAAAAATGGCTTTGTATTTATTTTACACGTTTAATATCGATTTATTTTTATTTATATTTTAATTTATTAATATTTATTCATTGCCACACCTCAATTAATTATTTTTTTTTTGCCAGTTGGGCTTCACTGTACTATTATTTGGAAAACACGAAAATGGAGTTGACTCTCTTTCCAAAAACACTCACACGCTCAATATACACACATTTCTATTATTTAACGACTCAGCCTCAGTTAAAATTTCTTCTCGTTTAGCTAGGTCCTACTGTACTATTATTTTGGGGCCACACAAATGGGCTTCACACTCAAAATATACACACGCTTTATATATATATAATTTTTTTTAATGTTCCATCTTAGTGCATTATTTTCACGTTTAGTTAGGCTTCACTGTACTACTGTTTGTATGTCACGAGATTATTCGCGCTTCTCTCAATACACACATGCTCTCTATACACATATTTATATTATTTAACTCCTCTACCTCAACTAATTATTTATTCGTTTAGCCAGGCCTTACTGTACTACTCTTTGTGTGCTCTAAAAATGGCCTTTATCTCAAAATATACACATATTTAAATATTTCCTTATTTTAATGTGTAATGAGAGTATATTACTTTCTCGTTTAGTTAGGCTTCACTGTGCAACAACTTGAAGAACGAGCACACGCACACACACACACACACCAACACACGCACATTGGCTACGTTATCACAGCACACTGATGCGTAAGGCGAGCTTTCTGCGAAGCTTTTGCTACTGTCAAGCACGGAGGGCAAAACTTGAACGTTAACATTTTTTATCATTGCGGCACAAACGCTTGTTGCTTCAACGTGTGTGGCGCTCGGGGCGGAAGCGGCAAAGATACCGTTACCAAATTATATTTGATGCATCAACACAATTTGGCGCGCGTGACAAATTTGAATAGCGAAATCATAATCAAAAATCAAAATTAGTTTAATAATATCGCAAATGTTATAAATTGGAAATGCAAATGGAAAATTAAAAACAGAAAAAGAAAATGTGCGTGTGCAGTCAACTATTATAAATCATATTTGCATAGAAAGTGTGTGTGTGTGTGCGAATGTGTATGGCATAATTTACACGTATTTGCATATACTATTGAGAAAGATTACATTTTTTTTGGGAATTCAAAGAATTTCAAGGAATAAAAAAGCACAACGGGCCAAGTGAAAATAAAAAACAGTTCTGTGAAAAAATAAAATTAATAATTGCTCTTAAATTTTTAATGTTAAAAAGCGTCAAGCGAGAGAAATCGTTTAATCACAATTTTCCAATACAAAGTGTTTCATATTTGTATTGGCCGCAATAGTTAAATTGACAAGTGTTGTGAAACGACAACAAATACAAATACGTCAAGTGTTAACTCAGTGTCAACAAAATCTAATGCCCAATTCTGGTAACTCTTCAGAGTTAACAAAAACCAAAAATAAAAACCAAAAAAGAAAAAACAACCTTATTTAAGAGTAAATTGACACAACTCTGAAGTGGACTATTCTGTTAAAACTGATGTGGTAAGTGCACAAACATGGGTCCCACTGTAATTCAACTATTTTATATTTGCCTGGCAATATTTGCAAGAAATTAATTGAGAGTCCAGTTGAACTATTATTGTTCAATTAGAAGTACACTGCACGAGAGATGCTCTGTACCCAGCGTGGAGCTGGGTTCTTTACATAGATTACAATACATTCACAAACACAAACGTTTACAGTGCTTCTTCTTGCGTTAGACACTCGCTATTAGAAGTGATTTCTTGAATAACTTCGGTATTTAGAGTCCGATCATTATCAAATTTTCTGGGCTCAAATATGATACACAAATGCTTGTATATACCAAAGCAGAAGGCTCTACCTTTAAAGGGAAGATATATTCAATTCTCAGGGAAATGGAGAGAGTATCCAAAAAGTTAAATTCTCTTAATCAGGCAATACTACTAAATTTGGCGTCTCCAGTTAGTCGGGCATGGCTAGATGAACTCAGCTGGTCGTCCAATTTAAAAGTATATAATTTCTAGAGTCAAAAAATGGCTCTGCACATTTTGATTGGGTGTGTACAAATTATGTTAATTTTAATATGCAAATGACTGCAATCATAAATGTGGAAATTTGCGGGAATTTCATAAAAAGTTTATATTTTTTGTGTATATACATAGTTTAAAGTACTTTAGTGCACAATTTTTGGCTGCGAATTGGTAAACGGAATCATGGCTGGCAGCAGACGTTTGGCTTTGATTAGATAGCAACAGCAAGGCACAAAAATAATAAGTGCAGAAGTAGAAATACTTTTTAGCTTCGGCACGCCGAATATTTAATGCCCCTACCTCTCGATATTTACGGTATTATACAGAAGAACAATTTGAATGAAAATCGGTTTACAAGTTGGCAACATTTTGTAATTAAAAATAAATAGTTTTCGATTTATTCAAACTCAAAAAGAATAAGGATTTTACTAAAAGAACACTTCTATCATATTAATAGAAACCTTGTCCCAACAATTAATCTATAATAATTAATGTTGTTTCGTTTAAAAACTTTAAGATTTTTTAGATCGGTCAGTTCTTATATTAAATACATATTTGTATATTTAATATATATAAATATTTATTCATTTTTATTAGTTGATACTGAAGTAAATCATTTATATTTTAAAAGAAAAATATATTTTTTTATCACGATCCGTATTTATACCAGCTATATGATCAAGTAATCGATTCGATTATCTCTAACTCTGATTTTATTTATTTGCATTGAAAGCAGTTTTTGTTCCAAGCGAGAGAGAGAGAGAAAGAGAGCAAGAGAGAGTATTGAGTATATAGGTCATATGCTACAAAATTTACCAATTTTACCAACAACTAAGATATCTGTTACTGATTTACGCATAGGATAATTAACTGAACTCCATGTCGTTGGGTCAGTTCAGTCATCAATCTGAAAATCATGATTTCAATTGTATCGACTGCGCAATAAATTTTGACTTGACTCTGAACTCAAGTCAATCGACAGTACCACCATATATATCTATATGTATATATGATTGTATGGGTTGCGGAGTAGGGGGTGTGCCTCTGGACTGGCGTAGGGGCTGGTGCTGTATCTGTGTTCAGGTACAACCGATTGGGGTTTTTGACAGTATGCCATGGACTTTTGAACCGTGTCGGAGGGCACTTGAGCAACAGCCCTGCCGCCCCTCGCTGCCGCCCACCGCTGTCTTGACGCATAGCCCCTCAACCCACTGTGCACAGTGGCCTTTTATAAACAATTATTATTGTCTTTATGGCATTTTAGTTCTGACTACTGCGTGCTTTCACATTTTTTTTGTTTTTTGTTTTAGATTGTGCGGCGCTGTGGGTAATTTTATTTTTTATTTTTATTTAGTTCTTTTTGTGGACAAATTAAGCAACGGCCACTTGAAGTGATAAGCAGCGACGCCATTTTCTACATGCCTGTGCATGTGTGTGTGTGTGTGTGTGTGTGTGTGTGTGCATGTGTGTGTGTGTGTGCATGTGTGTGTGTCGATTAATTATCGAATTGGCAGCTACCTTCCAAATACAAAATTTGTGGGAGAGGTCGTTCTCCCTCTGTCTCTCTCTCTCTCTCTTTCTCTCCCGCTCTCCATCTGCCTCTCTCTCTCTCTATCTCTCTGTGCTGTTGCTGCTTCTGTTAGAGCTGCTTAAAAGCATATTATTTATTATTGAACCAGTCGCAATAACATATTTATACATACTTCAGCACAAACACACACACTTAAACATGCGTACATATACTAATAAATATATATGTGTGTATATACCTATGAAGGCAATTTTTAATCTAAATAAACAGGCACTGAAATTGATAAATTAGGCTCGAACTATTGGGCTGGTTGTTGGTCTTGCTTTTAAATATAAAAATTTTCAATTTTAGTGGCACGTTTCTATTATTTACAGGGATGCCCACTATTTATTTATTGTTTTTAGCCAACAAATATCCCGCTGAGCCGTAGCGAAGATTTCGCTTTCATTTTATTGAATCAAAGCGCGTCAAACTTTTGTTAATGAACGCCCACGCACACACAGATACATATGTGTACACATATGTGCCAATGCAATATAAACAAATTGTTAAATAAAATAAAAATGGGCACAGAAATACAACAGAACAAAACAAAATGTGCAAAAGAGTAGATGTGTACGTTTTCTATGAATGAACACAAGATACACGCATTCGACTCTCTCGACGTTACTCTTTCGAGAGAGTATTTTTTCTATCAGCTCTTTACTATGTCTTATTCGTAAACGTTCTTAGAGTCGAACTTACCTAATAAATAGATTTATTTGTCATTTACTTTTATATGTATATATAAATCTTTCCCAAGAATCCGAGTTTATTGCAATTCCCAATAACGAACACTAATGGAAATGTAATTAATTGTAATATACATTAAATATTAATAAACAACAAGAAATAATTTATGTTAATCTTTTGAGTAATTAAAATGTATAGAATTTTGGTTGCAATATTTTGCACATGAAAGGGCTACTTATGGGCTACTTTGTTATTCATTCAAAATTAACATAAATAACGCTCAGCTGAGCATATAAATAATTGATAACAAACTGAAATGCAATTTCAGAATACGATAATATTATTACCTGGCAACTACAGGAATTTCTTACTAAAAATGAGTTCATGCTTGCAAATCGCACAGATACATCTTTTTTCTTCTTCTGCATTTGTTTAATTGCAATAACATTGTTTTATGTGCTGCTGACATTCGCTGCTTTTAAAAGGCAGCAACGATTTGTAAGGCCGTAGATATAATACACACACACACACACACACATATAAGCAGCTGCGTCAATCTCACAGATAAAACAACGCACACATTGATTTAAGCAACTTTGAAATAAGGTAAATCAGAGTTTTTCTGAATTGTTTAGCACATGAACAATGCTATATTAAAAACTAGAATAATAGAAAACTTTACTGCATGCACATTTTTCAATTTAAAAAAAACATTTAAAATATATATAACGCATACGCACTGTCTGCCCGTAGCCGGCCAAAGGTAAAGTTTGCGAGCTGTTAAGATTTTAAATAAAGCAAAAAACATAACAATATCCATTTACATTTTTGTTCAGTGATTCAATAAATCAATTTTACAAGCAATAAGCAAATATCCCCTCAATTTGATCAAGTATTTATGTTACGTTTGCACAGAAACAACTCCAAATAAAATGGTTAATTTTATTGAACTTATAAGTCAAACGGTAAAGCTTGGCCATAATTGCATAAATAAATCAAATTTCTTAAAAATAATCTACTACAATTTGGCAAAGAAATTGCCGACAACAAAAAGAAATCGTAAAATGATTTTTATGCACTCAAAACCATGTGCTCCGATAAATATTTGTTTTTCCCTCGTTTTTTGTCCGCTGCACATTTGAGCAATGCGTTTATAAATGTGCTTCCCGGACGAGTCGAAAGTTTGAAGTTCGATAGTCCAAAACCAGGCGAAACAGCGCCAAATTATTGGCCTCTTAATACTTGTTAGGCACCAGGTCTTATCGCCGGCCGCAGCGTGTCTGTGTGTTCAACAGGTTAATTCACAGTCGCGTGACAAACCCACCCCACACCTCAAACCGCCTCCCGCTCACCGCCCACCTCACACAACGCAGAGCCAACAATTTGCCAGTCAGCCCAGTGCTGGTGGCCGATGGTTCGATATGGCCAAATGGAAAAGACGTAAACAACATCTAGTGCGTAGCCGAAATAATACCAATTGAAGCCACAACACGCCACAAATTTGTGCACATCTGTGTGCAGCGCCCACATTTGGCCATTGTATTTTTTTTATTTTATGTTGTTTATTTCTAGTTCAACCAGAGAAAAAACCAAAAGCGAAAAAACAACAAACACAAAATCAACAATAAATTTGTTCAAGTTGGCATAAAATAGAATACAAATTGAACTTATCAAAGCATCGAATACGCGCGCACGATAACGATTAAACGTAACAAAACAAAAAAAAAAAAAAAACAAATACAAAAAATATAAAAAAAATACACACAAAATATATGAAACTTATCACTAAACAGAATTCTATACATATCATAAAATGGGCGACATTGAACTGTTAAGGGCGATAACAGTTTTAAAGTCGATTCATTTGTTCCCTGTTCTGTTCTTGTATTGAGCATGGAGCGAACAAGCCTAAGAAGCTAACTCTGACAAGACGAACTATCAAACACTCTTATTAACTTTAATTTAATAAAAGTGCGAATTGGTTTGGTTTGTATTCAGTTGTTATTCCAATAATATGGCTAGCTTCGGAAAATATGTAGAATCAATTTAAATGAACCATTTCTGACTGCAACTCATACAACTCTTTAAGTGTCCTTGTTCCCTGTTCCCAAATACTAAGGAGTTTTATTTTAATACATATTATTCAATTATTACGGTTATAGCCAATAATAATGAAGAATTATATGCATTAAAAATAAAAATCCTAGATATCGTTCTCCCTATAATTATATATATATTTTATGTACTCTAGAATATTATAATATGTTTAAATATATTGTTTATTTTATAATTATATAATTATTATATAGCTGCGGAACTCAAACCGGCTAAATAAAGCTATTTTATAATTATTATTCCTGTATGGTTTATTGAAAATTGAATAGAGCATTATAAATATAATCTACACAATCAAGAATCTATATTATAAATAAGTGTTTAAGTGGGAAGAGATTAGAGAGATTAAGGCAAGCTGCTTTGTAAATATATGATGTCTCTTTAAAAAGGGTATAAAATATCAAATTGTATGTCTGGTTGTGAATATTATCAGATGATTAAAACTGCAAAATGAATACAAACGGCAGTCTTCAATAAAAATATAGATGTATATATATATATGTATATTACATATATATTTGAATTCTATCCGTGAGTCCCATCCATGGTTGGTTCAAGAGCTGCCACTCACAAAGCTCGCAACAAATATGTATAAATATATGTACATGGATGTTGTTTATCGCAGACCCCAGACCGAAAGCATTTAAAGCTATTACAAATGGCTTTTTAATACTTGTAAGCGAAATAAACAGCCGAACCCACTGAAAGTGTGTAAACAGGGTATATCGGGCACGGAGAAATGACTGATATTGGCGAAAAGTATATATTTGCTCTTGATGCTAATGACTGGCTACATTGACACATTGGGCAAGCTTGATGCTGGGTGGAGAGGGCATCTTCTAGTCGGGCGCACCCCACTAGAGTATGCTTACTCGAGTATGTTGCAACGTTCTTTAACCTTTTGTGGCAAACTCGTGCTTTAAATTGTGGCGTACACATCAAAATCGAAAGATGATTTAAATGTGTGTACTTGACGAGTTTTTCTTTTAGTTCAATTTTATATTCATGCGTTGGGTGCCGTACGTAAATGCATTTGTATATCCTAGAAAATACATCTGACAGACATTTCGATAAATAAATAGACAGCCTATCTGCAAGTCGAGAGATGGGCTCAGCTTTCATGGCTTCGAATTACTACTGGCTCCTGATTTTCCATGCCCATTAAATTGAACAGAAATTGTAAACAGCATCCTGAAGGGGTAACATTTTCTAATTTTTTTTTGCCAAGGCGCAAATAAATACGACTTTTCCATTTCATTTGGCCTGCCTGTGCCTCAGTTGTAACTTAATATTGATGACAAAGGAACATTCAGTCGAAAGGTATTGATGCCCGTAAAATACAATGTAAGAAGGGTAAAAGTCAGCTGTCAGCTAAAAGTAACAGGCAAAAGATAACATTTACAAGCCCAAGAGAATTTTTTATAAAATTTATTTCAACTCAGTTGAGTTATTTATGTTTGTCTATCTTTCGTTCTGCAGAATTTTAGAGACTTTGCTTTGCGGACTTCAAATGCATAGTTTAGGATTTTACAGTGTTGGGAAACAAATATATATCGATTATGCAGGGGACTCCTAAATTGATAGTAATCGATTAATATCGATATCTTACTCGATATTTTTGGGGGTCAACCATGATTTACATGACTATAAAGGGGGCTACAAAACTAACATTAATCGATAAATATCGATATCTCACCTAACATTTTTGGAGATCAAAGCTGATTTACATGGTTAGAAGGGGAGTCTGAAATAGAAATTCAACGATTAATATCGACATTTTACTCGACATTGTTGTTGCTTAACATGATTTACATGATTATCTAAAACTAATATTAATCGATAAATATCGATATCTAACTCGACATTTTTGAATCTAAATATGATTTACAGGTTCTCATATGCAGCAAACCTCAGATCAAGTCGTAATTTGAATTTTCCCTTCATCGGCTTTCCCTCAAATTGAAAAGAATCTGCTCTAGGAACTTGATTATTTTATATATTATGGGTATAAATATGGAAGATAGAGGTAGGACTATATAGGATATCAGCTAGTCGCACATGCTTGACTTATTAGAACGCCGTTTGCGGTGGTTTACTTGTGAAGTATGAGTTTTCGGTACTTGAGACTTTTACAATATTAGCGGGAACGAACATAGCCTTACATATTTTCGAATGTCACAGGCAGAGAATTAGTTTCTTTTGAATATTTCGCATCAAATTAACAAAAAGCAATTACACTTTGAAACTGTTTTCCACTTAATGAGCAGGGTTTTGGTTGTATTTGCACTGACTTAGTTTTTGCGTAGCAATTACTTGCTTTTGCGTAAATGCTATTCCATTAGATATCATTCATAAATTTGGCTAGGTCAAGAAACTTTCAGACTGTCAGCGCAGGCCAACGTCATGGGCAAATAAGTGGAAACTATTCTAAAGATTTCGCTGGAACGGTGTCAGTTCCGGTGAGTGCCTTGCGAACTTGAGATAAACGCGTTACGTCTCGGATGATTTACCCATCCATAAAGATTGGGCGACTGCGAAAGCTGCGGAAGCTTTAGGCGTCGCAACACCCACCTTAGCCGACCGCCAGCCAGGTACCACAAGCCAGGCACATGCCACGGTTCTAACTGAATTTCGTATTTGGACAAAGATTTAGATACGTCTTGAGATATCACAGCTTGCGCTGTGGGTATAAATACGGCCACGATGCTTATTTCGCAAGTTATTTTAGACAACGACTCGGACGCGATCTTAACTCGTTTCATTGGTGCCAGCAACTCAAGTGAATAGCATGGAAATACCATATCTGAGCAATAAATTCTCAAGAAAAAGTTTTAATGAGCATTAGACAGTTAAAGAACTGCAACTAAGACTGTGATATCCAAAACAAAGGACTATAATAAGAAAGGAAAACTTTTTAGAATAATAGTAAAAAAAAGAAGTAAAAAAGATAGAAGATGTTTCTGAACATGTTCAACTCGGGCATATTTGAGAAGAAGTTTCGTCGCCAGCTGCTGGTCACATTGAGTGGTATGTTTTTTGTTTGCTGAAATTGTTGGGATTTTGGCATGATTAGGCGGAGAAGATATAACTTCGTCGAAAAAAAAATTGCTAAGCCTTTAAAGAGAGAGACAGAGAGAAAGAGAGAGACAGAGGGAGAGATCTTTAAATGCCATCGTAGGATTCTTTAATTTATATTTTTTTAAATACATTTTTTTGAAAATACGAATGCCTGAGGGTCTCACAGCGAAGCTTCCCTAGAAATTTAGAATGGCAAAAAAATAGAAGCGTGATTTGGGAAATATTTTATGAAGAGTAACTATATAAGTATCTTTATTATTTTCTTATTAGTGATGATTTTTCAAGTGGTTCAATCAAAGAATTCCTAGAAACTTAAGATAACGAAGTATTGCAAAGATTGTTGAATAAAATCTAAAAAAAACCAATAAGTTCGAGTGCGCCAATCGGAAGTTTGAAATTTGCAAGGACAAAAACAGAAAAGTGTGCATTTAAAAGGAAAAGTTGTTACCAAATTTGATGTGAAATGTGAGAAGTGATTCATAAATAAGTTTCTTTTTAACTTTTGAGTAAATGAGAGGGAAATTAAAATATTCTTAATCAATGTATATAATACGAGAGCTTACATATATAAATTTCCATATGTAGCTAACCTAATAATCTTCGAGTTATGCTTAAAAAGAACCACTTCTCAAAATCGATATTTATCGATATTATAAAAATGGTAGGGGAATTCAAGCAACTAGTAAACTTTCAATATATTAAATTGAAAGACTTAGGCAAAATCGACACATTCACACAGACGAACAAACAGATGGCTTTCCTAGATTCTGATCAAGAATATATATACCTATATACACTATGGTGTCTTAGATGCTTCCTACAGCGTCATTTTAATACCCTTTTTAAGAGTTCAGAGTAAGCGTTTCTATGTATAGCACGCTAGCTTGGCATATTTCTATGACGGGACGGGGTCACCTTCAATTCTACAATCTACAATCTTGAAATTATCTTAAAGAAACAAAGTAAGCAGAGTAAAGATTGCCTTGCGGTGAGACTGCGTACGCAAATCAATTACATTTCAAAGGCTTTGTGTGCCTTAAAGAGAAATATTTGCCGCTTAGGTGTAGGCTGGAATTTTTCATTGGAATTCCAGGTAGGTAGCAACCATTTCCCTTGCTTCGATTACCACACAAATGTTCATCAAAGTTGTCAAGCTGAGGCTTGAAAGCCACTCAAGTGCTCAGGTAGGTGATGGATGTTCTGGCATGGAGGGGGATTCAATTGATTGGGAATAAACTTGGAATAAAGGAGTGCATGAAAAAAAAAAACAACTTAAACAATTGACCATCCGTAGCTATACTTATTACGCTCTGCCATGGCATCGGACTGGGCTGGCTGTCGCCGATGCTGCCCAAGCTGCAGTCGGAGTTGGAGACGCCTCTCGACTTTGTGATTGATGTTAATGAAGCCTCCTGGCTGGGTTCAGTGATCAGTTTGGGCGGTGTCACAGGCAATTTCTTTTTCTCCTTCATCATGAACCGCTTTGGACGCAAAGTGGCGCTCTATGGCATGGCGCTGCCGAACACGGTTAGTTTATGAAGTGGGGCAAGAAATAGCATCAATAGCAATTAAAACATCAAATGTTATTCCCGCAGTGCATTTGGTTTCTGTTCTATTTTGCCGAATCCATTGAATGGCTTTATGTGGCCAGAGTCTGTGCGGGCCTAACGGGCGGCGGCATGTTTGTGGTCCTGCCCATTTTCATAGGCGAAATTGCCGACAACAGGTGAGTTGTGGATATGCGAATGTGGACTTTGATAATTAAAACATTGTGTAATTATCCATTTGCAGCATACGTGGTCGGCTGTGCTCCTTTTTCACGCTGGCCGTCAATACGGGCATATTGCTGGGCTTCATCATATCCTCCTATGTGCCCTACCATGTGATACCCTGCGTGGTGGTGGTCCTGCCGCTCTGCTATCTGGCGCTAGCCACACGATTCCCCGAAACACCGCAACAGCTGCTGCGCTGGGGTCGGGAGGAGGACGCGCAGCGTTCATTGAAATTCTATTGCAATTGCGATGGCCCGGCGCCCAGCAAGGAGTCCGAACGTGCCTACCAGAAGCAGTTCGACGAAATGCGCCAGGCCATACAGCAGCAGACCAAGGACGAGCACAACGAGGGCCTGAGCATAGCGGACTTCTGTAAGTGCCCCTGCCCCAAAAAACTGCAGCAACGGTTTTTAACGCCCTTTTCGGAGGGTGTTAGAACTTTGTCACGAACTGTGCAACACAAAAAAGTATACATTCTAAATCGGCTTCGTAATCATGGAACTGTGCATAGGTTCTTCTTTCCCTTACAGGCAGTAATTATGTCTGATTCGGTCCGAATATATCAAATTGTTGCTATGGGAACGATGGGTAGAAAATTTAGTTCTTGTTTTAAAATCTGATTTGTCTTCCGATTAAGCTTGAACAAACTAGATACTATTCTTCTTATCAATATCCGAATACTATATCATATCTATGTATGGGAAGAATCTGCCGAAAAATGTGTTTTTGTCTGGAAAACTATTCTGCCTTTTTAAGATATCTTGACAAAATATATAACATTCCTTACATATCTGCAAAACCTGTTCGAATCGATCGACTATATCATATGGTTCCTTTAGAAAAAATTGGTCGGATTTAAAGCTTTTGCATAAGGGTATTTATATTCGGCGTGCCGAATACAGCGGTTTCTATCGGTTAATTGTGTTCTTGGCTTTTGGTTTCTCTTTTCAAAATTCCCATTTAATTTTGGGGGCAGGCAACAAACGCGCTTTAAAGGCCATAACGACTGGACTCATGCTGATGATAGGCAACATATTTACGGGCACCTTCGCCTTTATTAACTACATGTCCAATATCTTTGAGCGCGTGCACACCCAGCTGGAGCCCAACACGAACACCATTATCATTGGCGCCGTGCAAATTGTTGGCACGCTGGCGTCCATCTATCTGGTGGATCGTTATGGGCGAAAGATACTGCTTGTGGTTTCCTGTGTGGGCAGCGCCTTGGGCACGACTGCATTTGGCGTTTATGCTTTCTATGCGGAGGAAACGAATACGGATCTAAGCGCATTTTCCGCCTGGCTGCCCGTCACAATTATGGCCATTATTATATTTGTGGCAAATGTGGGCATCATCTCAGTTACAATGGTGGTGCTGGTGGAGACGCTGCCCCAGAAGATACGTTCGGTGGCCACAAGCGCCTGCCTGGGCTGCCTCAGCTTCTTTGCGTTCACATCGCTGAAGAGTTTCCCGCTAATGATGGAATACCTGGGACTGGCCGCCACAATGTGGGGCTGTGCAGCGGTTAGCGCCTTGTGCGTCTTCTATGTGGTCGTCTTTGTGGAGGAGACTAAGGGCAGGTCCATGTATGATTAAACCAAGCATATTAACACGAACAGCTCAGTATTAAGTGCTACATTTATCATTAAATCATTTGTACCCATATCATATCATAAAGTCTGACACTAATCCGAACAAAGGTTGTAATAAAATGTAGTTTTTAAAAAAAAAATTATGTCAACTTGTTTTTTTTTTTGGATGTGATATTGAAATAAAATTGAAAAAATATTTCAGGTATTTAAGCACAAACAAAACGTGCCAAATCGATTATAAATTAAGCAAAAAATTGATTTACGCTTGTGACGAAAGTACAGAAAATAATACAAGTTCAAAGAATATAATTTGACAAATATTCTACAAATAAATTTAAATTTAATGCTTGCTTCAATTTATTGAAAGCCTCAGAAAGTTAACAACAAATGAAACTAATCAACAGAATAACTTTTTTAGACAGATTTTAATAATCAGGCAGCTGATGATCAAATTGATCTCAATAATATATAAATAAAAATAATATATAAAAATGAATCACGCTGGTGACGAAAATGATTATTAATTCAATAATGATAATATTTTTAGCAGACTTTATTAATTAGACAGCTGCTGCACACAATCAAGAGACTAACAGTTTTACTACTGCATAAAACAGTGCAAATTTATGGCCAAGCTCTAGCTTTTGCTGAGAAGGGCAGGTGCTGGCTGGGGCTGGCTGGGGGTGGCTGGGGGTGGCTGGGGTGGAGGGTGTGCGGGTGGCACTCGGCTCACCGATGAGCGTTAAACCAAAACAAACGAACGGCAAGCAAGCCATAAAAACGTTGTGACATCGTTTAATTTATGACCTGGCTACTGCTGTTGCTTACTGCCAGGCTCAAATCCCCAACCCCCACCCCCCCCCTCCCTTTCGTAGCACCACCCTCGCTGCCGTTAATGTCGTGTCAACAATTAGCTTTGTTAGCATTATTATATATAAATACGCGCATTAATCCTGCCCGACTAAAGCGACTTCCCAGCGTTTAGCAAGTGCCAAGCGTTGACAGTGCGACAGAGGTGTGTGTGTGTGATGTGGCGCCAAACACACAACAGTACACACACACACCCGCACACACACATGAAACACACTTATACACTTGGAGCACACACACACACATGCGGATGGGAAACACTTAATGTTTTGTTTAGAAATACGCGTTGCAAATGGCGTCATGAAAAACTCAAATGTCAATTGTAAACAGTAAAAAGAAAAGTAAAAGAAAACAGAGTGTGAAAATGCGAAATGGAACTGTGGTGAAATTGCATAATGCAAATTCAATGGGCATATATTTTTTCTATTGTTATCGCAATGACTTGAGGAATTATGAAAGCCAAAAACATATATTATTCTTTAGAGCTCTCACACAACTGCTTAATCATTGTGATTACGATTCCCGATAACCATACTACGTTTTACCGTTATGTCATTCTATTCTATAGCATATATTTATATATATATACCATAGTATATGGGCACTACTAACAGATGGTACCCAAATCTTTTGTGCCAATCTAAGTGCTTCTAATGCATTCTATCCAATGGGAAATGATATTTATTGTCATATATTATTGTGCATGTGGCATTGTAAATGGAATCAAAGAAATAAAAGAAATATGCATTTTAGCATAAATAACATTTATTTCTAGGCATTTTTAACCTGTCGATAAATCACAAGAAATGTTTAGAAATATATATTGAAAAAAGTCTTGCAAAAGAATTATTTATATATATATATATATATATATATATATATATATATATATATATTTTTTTTTTTTTTTTTTTTTTTTTTTTTTATATATATATATATATATAGATATATAAGTATGTATATATATCTAAATAAGACCCATTCATTGTCGCTCTTATATTTTGCATAAAGTTGACACAAAACTTAATTTTTCCATACTTTGAATATTACAGTACTTAAATGCGCTCAGTTTAGTACAAGCATAATTAAATTGTTTTTCTCTTCTCCATTTTTGTTATTTTTTTGAGCACAATATTGATTTTAACGTCATTTTTTTTTAACTTGGAAGCTTTATCAAAAGATTCTTTAATTGAACATGTAAGTGAAGTTAATTACGATTCCTTTTCTTCCTTTTGAAGTCTCAATTTGTATCGTAATGCTATCATCTATGTAATTATTGCAAATAACCTTGTACGACCTAATGGAAATATACAAAAATATTGTTTTTATTCTTTTATTGCTATCTTAATAAATGGTGTTCGATTAAAGTCGAACCGCGACCTCGTTTAGCTTTAATGATAGCGATCGCTCAAAACATAATCAGCTTGTTAAATAATCATACGCCATGTGGCCCTCTCTCGTACCCCAAATCCCCCGCAAGCCGTAAGCTGTGCAGTTGAATCGTTTAAGCAAAATTGTCAAAAGGCATTGCGCCTTTTGTCTGCTAGATAACAGGCGACAATACACACAGGCAGAGACACACACATACACACCTGCACACAAGAGACAGCTAAAAAATGCACAAGCAGTTAAGTGCATTAGCTTTTGTTTTTGTTTTAGTTGTTGTTGTCGCGTGTTTTAGTTTGCTTTACCAACAATTAAATCTAAGTGCTGACTGACTATTTTTTTTACCTCAAAGTTTTGACTTTGACAGCAAACTGTTCGCTGATTGCCATTTAAAAAACACAAGAAAACATAAAAAGTGTGCTCCAGTCGGGTATGCTCAATTAGTTGATACCCTAAGCCCATCGTTAAGGTTACAAGCATTCAAGCTTCCTTCTATACATTCACGAAATACACGCAACAGTTTTGATTGGCTTACAAATAACTCATTTAATACATAATTTTGAAAAACAAAAATGTATTTAATATTTAAATCTAATATTTAATACTTATTTATAAAAGGAAGAGCTTACTTTTCAATTTGCCAATTATTTTTTAAATATTATTAATTGCAAATCCCTTAAGATTTCTTTCTATGGAAGAAACACCTCATTCACGTCGGATTTGCTTCTGGAATAACTTAAGATTTTCGTCATTTACAAATCCTTGTTGGTAAGAGGTATTTTATCTCAATTTGAAAGTTCAATTACATCGATTCTAGCCAAATCTTGTATACTAGAAGTGGTTGCCATGTCTACAATATACCCTTGAACTTTACTGAGCTCTCCAAGCTCTTACTTCAAATTTCGATGGACCTTCAACAACCTGCCTGCTAATTTTATGTACTATTACGTATATATATACATATACACATATACATTATATACATATATATATATCTACCGCAAAACTATCGTTATCACATTTGATCGAAGCTATCGAATAGTCAATCGATAAATATTATTAAAGCAATATCTTATAAAAGTTTGGGTTTCTTTCCGCAATAGGCTATACCCAATTCAAGCCCATTTGCTCACAGGGTATTAACTGGCATAGAATAGTACTAATTTGTTGAATGTCATTTTTTTTTTTCTAAAATTCCGTCAACCTGAATAACGTTCGCGCTGCCCGTGGGTAATGGGAAATGAGAATTGGCCAGGACACGGCAACGGGGCGTATGCGAAACACGCGCTATGCTGCTTTCGTCTGAGTTGGCGCTCTTAATGAAATGCAGCTAATTAGTTCTTTATTGCTTGTCTCCGTTTCTGTTGATTTAAGAATATATCATTTTCATTTTAAATTCAAACATATCAAATTGCACGCATTTTCGCACGGCTCTTTTAATAATATTAAATTAATTGTTTTATTTGGTCAAAAACTAAAAAAAAAAATGATAAACATTTTAATTGAAATGTCAAAGGAAATGTATTGTGATTGTAACTCGAGAGACTTGTGGTATTATTATTTTTACAAACAATGTAGTTTGTTTTTCATTTATGCAAACGCCACACAAAGTCGGTTAATTAATTCATGCAATTTAACTCCTCAAAGGAGTGAGAGAGACAATTTATTATATACATATATGAATGTATTTATTTTTCTGCGCAATTAATTATTATATTAAAATATTTATGAATAGAGTTATTTAAATATATGTTATAAATTTGATGGATCATTTAAGATATTCTAACAATGCGATTTCCTTTTGTTAATTGCAGGAAGCGTCGTTTTCCCAGATTTAACTATGAGCAGAGCAAATTTCAAGGATGCTGCGGCTAAAATTCTTTAATTTTCTCATATCATACGCCGCGCTTCTATTGCTGCCCAGCCATGTGGCTGAAATGGCGGCGAGCAGGAATGAAAGCGCCGCCTTATTAATGCCTGCAATGCCAAACCCATTGACTACCATCGCAGACCAGGCAATGCCCGGGGCTCAGTTTAAAGGCCCAACTATGCCAACAATTTTACTCAATGCTGTGCACAGTAGCAGCATCAACGACAGCATCAACAGCAACAACAACAACTACAACAACTTTGACAACAACAGTAAAACAAGTAACAATAAAACAGAGTTAGGCTCCGCAGAGGAAGTGAACAGGAACAAATTAAATGTAAGTACTTTTCAGATTTTTCAGAGGAAATATCAATTTTCCTTCCTTGGTCGCCTTAAAGCCGATTACCTACGTGCTGAAAATCTCCTTATTGACCAAGGGCAGGGCATTTCCAATTGGTAGAGTCTTTGTGACGAATTAAAGGGGACATGCTTAATACCTATTAAGTACAAAGATTGAGAGTACTGAGAGAAAAACAAGGAAAACATTGATTTAAATTTTTTTTAAAATTCATTTTGCTAGATGGAGGTGCACGCCGAAGATCAAATACTCTTGTAAACATATCGTTTAGAAATTCGATTATACGAAAGCTTTACTTCCCACCGATAGTTCTTATAATATCCAGATAATATAAAAATAGTAGTCCGATTTGATACGATCTGCAGCTATGTTAGAAGAAACTTGAAATTAACAAAGGGCGTATTAGTTCATATTCGTGATCAAGAATATAAATCTGTTACATAAATTTCAAAAAGTTCATTGTACCCTCTTTTAAGCATTTTTAATGGGTATTGTTAAAAAAAATAATAAAATATTCAACTGACAAATGGCAAATAGATTTCATGTGATGGGCTTTACAATTCTTGTAGAGTTTATTATTATTTTGTCATGAAAATGCACAGAAGGACACGTGTGTGAGCTCACAAAAATATATACATATATGTATATACATATAAAATTAAATAAAATTTAATTTTCGGCGTGCCGAACATGGAATTTTTCTCCTTTTAAATACATTTTCAATAATTTTAAGTGATTTGTGGTGCACCAATATTTAAAAATGCATCCCCCTGGATGGGAAAAAGTGAAACGTTTAATGAAAATAGATGGAATGCTGATTGTGGTGCAAAAGAGCTGCAAACAAGCTTCTAGGAAAACATTTCAATTAAAATTACAATGTTGGGGATGCAAGAGTGAAAGTTATCCTGCTGCAATCGTTTTAAGCTCTGTAAACAAATACAAACATATATATAATTTTTTACTATTCATTTGAGAAAAGCAGCTAAGTCCATCTAAAGGCGAGATCACGGAGCTGACGGCAAATGTTACGTTGTTCATGCAGAAAATACCTCGCCTGCAGGTGCACTGGGAGGACAACCTGCCCAACGGTGAGTAACAGTGTTTATAACCAGGATAACAAATATTAAGAGATTTGGCATCCCAACAGGCACCACATACAATGTGCTGGTGAGCGCTGTGAATAGCACTCGCTGCCCGGATGCGCCCTGCAGCGAGTACACCATCAAACAGAAGCCCATCAAGCACATCTATCTGCCGCAGAGTCCCAATCCGAATGTCGAGTCTGTCGACTGCAACTACATGTTTGGCTGTCAATACAATGTTACCGTGGAAACGTCAAATCTCCTCGTGCGTCGCTCTATGCGCGTTTTCATTCCACGTAGGTGGCGGTGACCTTGACTCATCTCTGTTGAAATTGGCCGCTTTATCCTCTGCGTTTCGCTTGCAGATTGTGTTGCCGGCAAGTGCTCCTGTCAGCTATCACCGACACCGCCCAAAGTGCTGGCCGTGGCCAAGATGCAGGCCAACGATACCATTGGCATCAGCTTCACCATACTGGCCAGCGAGCAGCTGCGCAAGGAGCAGGAGCATCATCTGCATGAGGCCCTCCAGTCATACAGGATGCAATTAAAGTGAGTTTCCTTTCAATACCCTATTGTCTATTGTCGCATGTAACGAATGTCAAGAAAGCCTGCAACAATTTCAAAACTCTGCAAGCAAGCAAAAGCTATTTGCCGGATGCTGAATGTTAAACGGCCTTGCAGACATACACCTATATATGACATATTTAGCTGGGCTGTAAGCCCGAAAATTTGCGGCGGTTCGCTTCACCTGCCTTAAGGTTCGTTTCGGTTCTTGAACTTGTTCCATTTGAACCATTTTGAAAGAAAAATATAAGAAAAATTTTCATTAGTTCAATTCACATTTCCTGCCGTCAACTTTTTTGTTGCTCAAAAAAATTGTATTTCACGCAAACTATTTTTGAAGAAAAAAATTGTTTGCTTCAGAATTTGGTTTACCTTTTTTTGGGACAAATTTCGGCTCATGGCAAAAAAAAAGGAAAACTCGCGTACAAGCCGGTTCTTTTGACTTCGGATTTAAAAAGTTATCGAATCTTTGAAATATCGATATCAAGATTATGATTATTTTATGACAATTATATAATACTCCCTTCAAGGGAATAAGAAGTCTAGAAGGAAAATCAATAGCCTGAAAGTTGTTGCGATATGAAAAATAAAAGAATTATTTTCTGATCGATAAAAGTAAAAAAAAAATGATTTGGACATACAAATTGGCAGACAAATGGCAAAACTAATTTTAAGTTAAGAACTCAATTAAAATATTAATCGGAAATTGCTTCATGCCAGAATATCTAAATGGGGGAATAGGTGAAATATACGAAAGTTAGGTATTACCAAATATGTATTAACATTTAAGTGCTGACAAAATCATGACTAAATTTTCATAAAGTTAGCCAGAGTACGTGGGTACTTCACAGTTACGAAATTCCGCTGCAGCGTTGCTTAATGAAGCGCTTTGCCCAACTTATTTAATTGCTGCTCACATATTTAGTTGCGGCCAATTCTAAGAAACTTTACACATTCGCTGCAGAATCAACGAGGAGAGCAATCCCTCGCTGCCTTGGGGCGGTGTACTGAAGAATCTATTCAGTCGGATTTATAATCTCAGCGAATTGCACTTTCGGCCCACAGCCAAGGGCTTTGATGGCAACATGAAGCTCAACTTGGGCACACAACTGAAGGAGAAGTCCTCCCTCAATCTGCAGGCGATGATAATTGACCCCACCGGCTGTGAGGGGCCGCGCAGCGTTACCAAAGTGCCAGGTAAGCCAAAGAGCTGAGTGATTGTTTGCGAAATACTCGGGAATTTCAAGTCTCATAAATTGTTTTATCCAGTTCCCGCCAGTCCCCTGTTGCTGAACAACAATGTCAATTTGGTGGGTATATGATTAGATCCTCTATTATGCCTATATTAATATAATAAATTCAACTGCAGAATAATTCGCTCATTGTCATGACCACATTACTCATAGCCGTCCTATTAGCGGGCCTTTTGACAATCCTGTTGCGTCGTCGTCGCCGGGCCCGGGCCAAGGAGCAACAGCAGAAGAATCAAATTTACATGCAATCCTTTGCGGCAGCACCCGTCGCGTGAGTTAAAATCAAATTATTTGGCTGCAGTAGTAGTCGCAGCAACTGTTTTGCAGCATTGAAAATTTGTTTTTCATTTTCCCAGAATGGAGGACAACATCAACTACGTGGACAAATATGTCGAGGTAAATAAAATTTTCTCTTCTCGCACAACAATATTTCTCATTTAATATGTACAAATGAAAGGCTTAACTCAACTTTCAGTCATAAATAAAATGGGAAAATTTAAACAAGGCCAAGTAAGCAAGTCGGCCAGTTTGAAGTATAAAAACAGTTGCAAATAAGTATAAATAAGACAGAATAAATTGCTGCAAATATTTGTATATTAATTCTCTTGAATTTAATTGGCCTACTTAAATTAATGTGGTAACTTATACCACTTAAGCCGAACAATTCTAAGAGATTTGGCCACTTGAAAGGCATGGGTGTGGTATTAAAATATCATAACTTCTTACCTGCTGCGGGTATTTACGTACCCGTTCTCCAACTTGAAGTTCGTTATTATTTTAAATTGGACCGAAAAATGCCATCAAATGCAACACAATAGTCCGAAAATTAAATTCTGTAAATAAAAATAAAGATATAAGAAAATGTTGAATATATTATGTTTTAAATATGTTGATTTAAATAGAACAAAGGTTTCTTTAAATTCCAGATTTTAAAGTACACAAAACCTTTAGGAAAAAATCATATCGGTTCTTATTTCACCTCTCATTTCTAAACATTTCAATAACTATATTAACTATGATTAAAAATTATGTCATACTTAATTATGTGATATTTTTCATGTTTTTTAAAAGCAAATTCATTCAAGATGTAGATATTCAAATATAAATATGTAACCAATTAGGAATCTTAAATTTAAACAACTGTCCGATAGTTTATAAATATTTAGGAATAAAAATAAAGCTCATTTAGAGAATACAAATGGCAAGTCGCTCAAGAGTTGAATTGCTCTATTGATAGATAAATTGAACTCTAATTATATTTATTTCTCCTCTTAAAAACCCCCAAAAAATTTGCTTACTTTCACAGCAGTCGCAAGCTCTGGGCCTGGCGGACATATTTGAGGTGCCGCATTCGGCGATTCACATTGGACGAATGCTGGGCGAAGGGGCATTTGGCCGTGTGCACGAGGCAACTGCCATCAATATGCGGCGCATGCGGGGCACAACGATTGTCGCCGTGAAGCAGCTGAAGGGTATGCGAATTAATTAAGTGTAATTAATGCATAATTGAAATGTTGCATGGAATTTAGCCAATCCGTCGGCGGATGAGGTAGCCGAGTTTCTCTCGGAAATTGAAATGCTGAAGGGCGTGGGCACGCACCACAATGTGGTCTGCTTTCTGGGCTGTTGCACAATTCGAGCACCCTATTTGATGATCATGGAGTATGTGGGACGCGGCAATCTGGTATGTATTGCGCCCCGATGCGGTTAGCCAGGCAAACGAAACTATTTTTCGTCTCTGTTCAGCTGAGTTACTTGCGTATGGTGCGTCAGGAGTTGGGGCAGCCAAAGGCACGGAATGCCAACCACCCGACTGGCAGACTGCTGACGGCCAACTCGAGAAGTGCATCTTTACCACGACCGCAGAGTGTTAATTACATTGAATTGAAGGCCTCCAATCAGAGCAATGAATTGGAGTCGTCCGCCTCCACGAACAACTCAAGCTCGCAGCATGCCACATCGAATGGTGTCGGCGCCAGATTGCAGAAGCCCTCGTTTGCTGAAAGTAAGTTGACACATGAAACACGCCAGCTTAAAACGATTTAATTTTTCCTTTTCCCGGACTATGTTTCTTTTTCGTTAAAGCTACTTATACCATTGTGGACGATGAGGAATCATTTGAGTACATACTCGACAACAAGGAGCTGCACAATTTCGCGCTGCAGATTGCAAATGGCATGCGCTTTCTAGAGGAGCAAGAGATTACACATCGGTAAGTATTATGAATACCAAACCAAAATGAAAATAAATCGGACAACTAAAAGTGCTCTAGTCGGGCGAGCTCGACTAAGGGATACTCTGAGCCAATATATGTACATACATATATACATTAGAAATAGGATATATGGGATTATATATATCAAGTCTCCAGCTTTGTTCTTCCCATCAACGTACTCACACAATCCGCTTAGCTCGAGTTGACTTAGCTCGACATCCTCACCTATCACATATATACTTAATGGGCTCTTAACCTCTTTTACCCATACGTGGGTTCATGTTACAAAAAACCAAATGCCAAGCTAGCTTAGCACGTATTTTTAGTTTTACAGGCATAGTATGTGTGTACGAGACCGTATTTTCATACAAAAATATCATCAAATACCATACCTCAACTACTCAAAAATGCAAAATTAAATTAGTTTGTGTATTTTGCAATATTATTTTACAAGCTGAATTTTATTAAAATGTGTGCCGAGTTGGAGTTTTATTTTTTCTTTCTGCAAACAATTATAATATGAATAAGTAATTCCTAAACGAAAACAAAATAGTTTTGTCTGTCAGAAATAAAAGATGCATTGCTGAACACAATTTTCATTTTAATGACAGGAATGCAATGTATATTTTTACCACAAATTAAATGCAAAAATATGTTTGAAATTTGAGTTTAGTTTCGATGCAGAGATGAAGCAGAGACGAACTCGAGTGCGAAAGTTTTTGATATAATGTTAAATAATTGCATTATATTCTTCTCAGAATATAAGACTTTTAAACGTATAATATATATTTCAGAATATACATATTATTCTGAAAATATATATAATAAGATTATTTTTGGCAGGAATTATATATATTACTAGATCTTTGAAAATGAGTTTTAAGCCGATCGGACGGTAAGCCAATTAATTGTTGAACAATTAACTGTTGAAATTTCAGAAATTTCCCATTTATGTAAAGCTTTACATATGTATAAGTTTATAGCATATCGGACAAAACAAGAATAGTTATTGCTTGATTTAGATGCCAGATTAATATAGAGGCAAAACTATGTACAAAAAGCCAAGACTTTATGAAAATCGGTTGAGTTTTGACCGAGTTATGGGAGTGGGAAATTTCGACCTATGTGTAATATGAATCTTAGGGGTAAGATTTGGACATGAATTTCGACTAAAAATTATTTATTCAGATTTGAATGCCAGATTAATCTAGAGGGAAAACTATGTACAAAAAGCCAAGACTCATGAAGATCGGTTGAGTTTTAACCGAGTTATGAGGTTGGGATATTTCGACCTATGTCTCTATACCGATCTTAGGGGTAAGATTTGGACATGAATTTCGAGTAAAAATTATGTATTTAGATTTGAATGCCAGATTAGTCTAAAGGGAAAACTACGTACAAAAAGCCAAGACTCATGAAAATCGGTTGAATTTTGACCGAGTTATGGGAGTGGAAAATTTCGACCTATGTCTATCTACGAATCTTAGGGGTAAGATTTTGATATGAATTTCGACTAAAAATGGTGTATTCAGATTTGAATGCCAGATTAATCTAGAAGGAAAACTATGTACAAAAAGCTAAGACTCATAGAGATCGGTTGAGTTTTGACCGAGTTAAGGGAGTGGGAAATTTCGACCTATGTCTATATATGAATCTTAGGGGTAAGATTTTGATATGAATTTCGACTAAAAATTGTGTATTCAGATTTGAATGTCAGATCAATCTAGAAGGAAAACTATGTACAAAAAGCCAAGACTCATAGAGATCGGTTGAGTTTTGACCGAGTTATGGGAGTGGGAAATTTCGACCTACGTCTACATAGAATAATAATAAGCATACCCCTTGGACATGAATTTCGACTAAAAATTGTGTATTCAGATTTGAATGCCAGATTAATCTAGAAGGAAAGCTATTAACAAAAAGCCAAGACTCGTGAAAAGCGGTTGAGTTTTGATCGAGTTATTAGGTTGGGAAATTTCGACCTATGTCTATCTATGAATCTTAGGGGTAAGATTTGGACATGAATTTCGACTAAAAATTGTGTATTCAGATTTGAATGTCAGATCAATCTAGAAGGAAAACTATGTACAAAAAGCCAAGTCTCATGAAGATCGGTTGAGTTTTGACCGAGTTATGGGAGTGGGAAATTTCGACCTATGTCTACATAGAATAATAATAAGTATACCCCTTGCCCGTGGCACGTTTAAAATCAATTCTCTGAAAGATCTTTGAAAATGAGTTTTAAACTGATTTTTCTAGACATGCGGGTGGAATTTCCTGAAACCCATTTTTAACGTGCACCTTCATCGGAGGCAACTACAGTGAAAATTTCAGCTTTCTAGCTCTTACACGACGCGCTCTCAGTTCTGTGGCTTTTTCAGGTTGTGTGTGTTTTTGTTGGTATTAACATGGCAAGCTTAGCCCCTTGTGTAAGCCCGTCTTCCTTAGCCCCTGTGACCGTATGTGGTTTCGAATGTACTCGACAAATGAATTTTGGTTATGCCAACAATGTTTTAAGCGCATTATAAAATATTTTCAGTCGTTATACATAAATTGTGAATGCTTTATACCCTGTAACCACTAGAAATGGGGGGTTCTTGTATCTTGATTTACTTCACAAATTAATTAATTAAACTATTGTGAGTGTTGCGTCATTCATATTCAAAGGAGTACAGGGTAAATCAAGGGCAACCTCATTATATCCACAAATGTTTATATTTATGAATATAATTAGTTTCGAAGTATCACATGAATATTTGAATAGCCGAATTTTGCGAAATGCTTAAATAAAAACGCCTTGTTAAAGGGCAAATTGATATGGTATGAAACGTACGTTATTGTTTCAATGCTATTTGTTGACATAAATAATTGAAGCGGTAATCACACTTAATTAATAGCTATTTATGTTAATATAAATAGGACATCAGACTAAACTGGGCTAAATATAATAGCTATATAATTTATATATATACAACTTAAATTGATTTCCCTAATTAAATATTTGTTATGTTGTCATATTCACAATACCTTTAAAAATCCTAATCCTCAGCGACCTGGCAGCGCGCAATGTACTAATCGACAACAATAAGACATTGAAAATATCAGATTTCGGTCTGTCTAGACACGGCATCTACACAAATACCAAAACACGCAAGGTGGGTCCTTCAAATGAAACGAAGTCATAATTATAAGTGATTGTTTTATTTTATATTTAACATTCAGTTACCTTTGCGATGGCTTTCCATTGAAGCCATACGGGATAATGTCTACTCGAGCAAGAGCGACATTTGGGCATACGGTGTGGTGCTCTGGGAGATTGGCACCCTCGGCGCATCGCCATATCCCACCATAAGCAACAGCGAGCTGATACCGTTCCTGTTAGCGGGCAATCGCCTGGAGCGACCCGAGATTTGTACACCGCAGGTGTATACAATAATGCTGCAGTGTTGGCTGGAGGAGCCCGAAGAGCGGCCCACATTTGATGCTCTTTACAAGGTATTAAGCCCTAAGACCACATATGTGGACATTAACAGTCTGAGTGATGATTATGTGTTTCCACCGATTAAAGAGTAAATGTTGAAATGCAATTTAATTAGTACAATTGTTATTTTAGTTAAATCTAAATGTATTTTTAAAGACTAATTCCAACCTTTTGTTGTGCTTTTATAAAGCATGCTCGAGGCAGCTTGATCAAAAGCCCACTAGAACCTAGTCGAAATCTAAATGTCATTCAATTCTGCTGTATACGAATACAAATTTTGATGTGCTGTGAGCTAGAAAACACAATATTGTTAATTAACAATAATGTTTGTAAACCCTGTATAAGTAGCTCTTAATATGTCTATAAATGACAGTTTATGTCATAGCATTCCACAATATGTTTATATACATATATCTGTATATATGTATATATGACAACCTCGACATTAATTCACGTGATAAATCTAAGTAAATGTGAAGATAGCGAAATATAAGTACAAGCTGTGTTTCACTCTACCTGTCAATATATAAGCGAAAATATCGCAACAAGGATTTCAATAAATGCGTCAGAAAAACTCTGCGTTGTTGTTCTTATTTAAGGTTTAATGCCATAAATTTTATTCCACGCCACGTAACGCTCCACATCCTCCGGTGAGACGCTTTTTGAGACATGCTGCAGTGCGCACATGAAGTCCGACATGGTAACGGCAGGCAGCTGTACAGGAATAAAAATTATCCAGAATTTTCCCCAAGCTAAACAACAAGTTTTACATAATTTACTGTCTTATTTTACCTGCTGTGCGTCAATTGCGTCTATCTCTGAGCTACTTAGAGCTCGCAGCGGCTGCATGGCCGCATAACGGCACAAGCTATCCATATCTGCGCCCGAATACCCTTCAGTTAACTCAGCTAGCCCTTGAACCTGTGCTTTATCAAGGTTATGATGCACTTGTTGTATAAGTTTCTCGATTATCTGTTGACGTGCTGGCGCCGCAGGTAGCGAAACGTAGATACGACGCACAAACCGGCGACGGACGGCTTCGTCAAGCTCCTGGGGGCGGTTAGTAGCACCGATGATAACAATGTGATCATCTTCGTTCGTTGCAGCGCCATCTAATTGTATAAAAAACTCGTTTTTCAATCGCCTTGAGCTTTCATGCTCGTTATCCGAGCGCTGCGACAGCAATGAATCCACTTCATCCATAAATATAATCTACAAGAAAGTAAAGGTTAATATTAGTTGTACCAATTAGGCTTCACTTACGGCTGGTTGGTGCTCGGCGGCAACAGCAAATAGCGTCTTGACCAGTTTTTCACCTTCGCCCACCCACTTGGAGGTTAGAGAGGACGGATTAATGCTAAAGAACGTTGCCCTTGACTGAGAGGCAATGCACTTGGCTATTAGAGTTTTTCCAGTGCCAGGTGGGCCAAACAACAAAACACCGCGTGGCGGACGGCGCACGCCCTTGAACAAATCAGGACGCTGTAGGGGATGTATAATGGTTTCCATAAATGTTGATTTTGCATACTCCAGACCGGCTATATCCTCCCAAGCTGTAAGATGATGGAACAAAAGCCCTTAGACACATACAAGATTTTCTCTGTAACTGCACTCACCTATCGGCTTATATTTATGCATGCTCTCTCTCATAATCTGTTCAACCATTAGGGAATCCAAATGTGCCAAAGAGGGTGGCACTGCCACGGCAGGCGTAGCCGGGGCATCCTGCTTCACAGGCACAGCAGCAATATTACTTGATTAACGAGTAAATGTTAGCTTGGTATGATTTTAACTGCACTGTTTATACTTACCCTTCATTTTGTCCAATCGGCTGCACAAATTTGGCACTCACACTTCGTCCCCGTCCACCCAGGGACTTTTTTCTGTAGTTCATGATATCACTGGGAGCGCTACCTGCACCAGCTGCACCACCTGCACCACTGCCTAATCCAGTGCCAGGTGCAACATTTTGTTTGCTCTTCTGAAATGAACAAAAATGAACTGTTAGATACGGTGTGCCGGAACTGAAATACTTTCTTAGACATATAATCTGAACTTAGCTACATGATATATCATCCAACTCTGATTAGATTTACTCAATAAATTTGTTGATAAATTTGTGCTTACATATTTGAAGCAAGCCGAGGCTCATAAGTAGCCGACTTGCGAGAGAAAAGGAAAGTGGCTCTAGTACAAAATCTAAATTTTCGCCTGACTGTCCCATGGGAGCTTTGCAACATAATTAACATAGTTTTTTTTTTTTACACTGAAATTCGTTGAAACCTAAATATCGACTCGGTTCATAAATTGGTTGAAAATACAAGTGGCTATAATACATTTTCGCCTGATTGGCTCATGTTAGCTTTGCAACATAGTTAACATAGTTATTTTTAAAACTGGAATTCTTTGAAATTGAAATATCGACTCGGTTCTTAGCCGTTTTGCGACAATATTATTATATTTTCTGCTGTCAGCACTTGGCTATAATGAGATGCATGGTTACCTTCATATCATGCAGCATTAATTGTTCACGTGCAGTACGAAATCCATCAAAAGCTGGCGACGCTGCTGCTGCTGCTGCTGCTGTGGACACTGGCGTGCTGAGTGGTATCCTGTTGTTGTTACCCATGGGCCGTTGTATTTCGTTTGTTGTGATTTCATCACGTATGCAGCTTTCATATTTGCCCCGACACTGACGCTCAAACGCATTTCCAAGGGGTACGGACCATTCCATTGGCATTCCAGTAGAGGCGTATCGACGACGACTTTGGGCCAACAGCTCCTGACAGCCAGTTAAACATTCTTGCATGTACGTCTCCGTGCTACTGGCACTTTCACGTTTATCTTGATGCTGTTTAAGCACATCATAATGGTTGGCTTCGTTTGAGTTGCTGTAAGATTAAAGGATTCTTAAATGCTGCTAAAAGTGCGAGTTTTCCATTTCCAATAACCATGTAGCGTGTGCCAGTAACAATTTTTGTGCGCGCCATGCATTTTGTTTGTCGCCAGCGCTGGCATCGCTGGCTAGCCATATTGCTTCATTGGCTGCATAGGCCGCAGTCCATGGTTGTGCGTTCATGATGTTTAAAATGAATTAATTTAAGAAACAACAAATTAAAATTTTCCCGGCCTGATCTTATGCTGCAAGTGGCGGCTGGTCGATAACTGTTCGATTAGCTGTGCAGCTCTGCTCACTGCTGCTCACAGTCATAGCAGCCAGCTTTTGTTGTGCTGCCTAACTATTATCGATAACAAACGATCAAGTTTAAGGCATCATGTGTTTAAATTCAAAATTAAAGTTTAGTTAAAGCTTAATTTTTTAAAAGTGTTACGCAATATATAAACAAATATGTTACACAAGGTAGAGTGCATGTGCTATTTGGTGTACCTTAGTAAATAAATATGCATATGTGTTTTGCATACAATTGGCTATAATTGAAATTAATTGATGTTTAATTAACAAGTTTGCATTCTGCATTCAATTGAGTTGCGTGCCAGTGTTCAATAGTTGCCTGAATACCCCTCTCGGCGATACACACACACACACCGTATTTGGGTAGCCCAGGTAGGTTATCTGCTCTAGGTTAAATCAGATTTCTTCATCATCATGGCTAAACGTGTAGCCAGACACAGACGCATTTTATCGCGGCATCATTTGTGGACTCACGTTGTGCAAATATATACATCTAATTGTATACAAAACTGCCAGATCTAACAAGCTGGACGCAGTTACGGCCCCGTTGACTGGTTTCAGGTTGGGTTCAAAACATGTTGCGCACAGCGTCAGATCGCCGTGCAAGTCTCTTATCGCACGCGGCATTAAGATAAAAGCTAGCTAGATATAAATAGATAAATCTGCCATAAAAGGAGCACCGCATGCATTGAAAGCCTCTCAGTTCACATGCACTTCCGCACGGTTTTAACAGCATCTGCACGCAAGACGGCTTAACTGGATTCCACGGAGCACCACAGGACGACTTCAAGATGTGCCTGCCGAAGCGCGTCAGCGGCGCCGCCATACAAAGCTTGGCGTCAGCCATTGGTGGGTGAATTTGTCATAAGTTGCCGCCAACGCCGGCTAAGAAACTGAAACTCTTGCAGGTAATCTAATTTGCTTTAACTTCGGCCTCATGTTTGGCATCACACCGGCACATATGACGCTCTACGAGTCGGCGGCGCAAACGCCCCTCAACACAGCCACAGATCCGGCGGGCACCGCCTGGTTAACTGGCTATCTCTTTCTGAGCGCCGCACTGGGCGCCGCAATTTCCGGCTGCCTGGCATTACGCATCGGTCCCAAGTCCGTGCTACTCTGCTGTGGACTACTTCAGATTGTAAGTCATCCGGAGCTTAACAAATTTCCTGCGAATCGCATCTACCCCGCACTTGATCCCATTTAATGTATCACAGTCACGATTAATTAGTCGCATTTATACTTGAAGACATTACTCGTTTAGTTAAAGGCATTAACTAATTGTTTGTGTATAAATGTTGTGTAAGATTAAGCTGAGGGCGACGAGATATAAAAGATATACATATATTTCCGACAAGCTTCATTTCGATGCAGCCATAGATATCTGGCCGCGGGTGTGTCCGTCCGTCTGTCTGTTCTACAGAATTCTTACTGAGTGTGAATTCATAAAAAATATAGTCTTGAACTTACTTAAATTTTAGCAGACTATTGACATACTCTAAACACGTCATAACGATATAGAAGTGGGATAACTCCTAATCAAGAATTCTCATAAAATGTATATTTTTATTTGAAGTTTCTTCTTTATTCGGAAGCTTCTTATGGATAGAATGTCGAGCTCATATTCACGAAGTTTCACATCCAAAACTCCTTTAAAAGTCCATTTCCTTTTACCATTAATTTGTTATGTGCTTTTAGTTCGGTTGGTTCTCCATACACTTTGGCTTCGACATTGTGCACATCTATGCCTCGCGCATCTTTGGGGGCGTGGCAGCTGGGGCGGCATTCGTAGTGCTGCCCATTTTTATCAATGAAATAGCCGAGACTCGGGAGAAGGCCGCCCGTTTGACCTTTACCATTGAACTGTGGCGCACATTGGGCATACTATTGGGCTTTGTGCTGGGCTTTTATGTGCCCTACGATTATGTGAATATTGTGGGCTGCTTTTTGTCGTGCTCCTTCTCGATGTTGTTCCCCTTCGCGCAGGAAAGCCCGCATTACTATTTGCGCAAGGGCGATTTGGCCAGCTTGGAGAAGTCGCTGCGCTGGTACCGCGGCATACGTGACCTTGATGACCGCGACCAGCCGGAGTATCTGAACGAGCTGGCCGAGTTCAAGGCGGAAATGAAGGGTCAGGGCAAGGGCATTGGCTCTGCGCCCTTTTCCCACAGCTATGTGGTGCGTTTGATCTGTGTTAGCTTTCTGCTAACGATTTGCGGCAAGCTGAGCGGCGTCTTTGTGGAGCTCAACTATGCCGCCGATTTCCTGGGCCGCACCGGCTACTCCACGGAGCTGAACTATGTGCTGCTCGCCGCGGCGCAGTGCGTCGGCGCCCTCTTCGCCCGCCTCATCGGTCCGCAGCTGCCGCGCAAGGTGAGCCGGCAACCAATTTCCCGCATGCCCCAGCCAATTTTCATTTCGCCTAACACAATTATTCGATATGTCTCGCGTTGCAGCTGCTGCTTTGCCTCTCCTCTCTGCTCGCCGCCGTGCCAGTCATCACTTTGGCCCTGTTCAAGCAATTTGGATACAGCTGGTCTCTGGGCATCTGGTGTGAGCGTTATCTGCCCATCGCTCTGCTCGCCGCTCAGCTCTTCTTCGTCAGCTTTGGCCTCTATCCCCTGGCCGCGGTCGTCAGCAGCGAAGTGCTGCCCACAAAGGTAAGGAACATATTGATAACATTTAACATCATCTACAGGTAGGTTTCTTTCGTAAGATGTAATCATAGCGAATGTCACTAGAAATACTGATTGACTGGCTGATTGATTGATTGACTAACTGACGGTTTGTTGATCCACGCACGGCATAAATGTTAAAATGAAAAATTTCCGTGCAGCTTCCTTTCGTGACACTAAGAAGAGAATTAGGAAAGGGCTCCGCAAAGATAAAAAATTGCTGGAAAACAGCTTCTCTTTAATATGCTGACTTTGCAGCCGATTGGCTTAACTATTTCCGTTCACTAGCTATCATAGAATGCAGCACTTTATTAAACCAAAAATCATAGTTTGAATCATTTCTGAATCACAAAGTGAGTAGGAGCATATTGGTTTGGTTGCCCGTCGTGCTGCCCGTCCGTCTTTAAATATATTATAAAAACATATATTTTATAACAATATAAAAAAAAATATATAATATATAAATATATTTTACAGTCTTAAATCACGATAAATATCCACCACTTTAAAATTCACGCCTAACCCAACCCTTGGATATCTTGCCCAGCTTACAGTCTTAAAGTCACTACCTCGGGCTTACAGTTTTGGAGTCGCCAAGTTAATTTTTTAAGAAGCTACTCTCTTAAATATTTGCACAAGTTTGTACACTGCGAGCAGAGTATTGCGCTGTCGCAATGTTCCTGATTGTTATGTTTTTGGATATTGTTGTGCATTTCGTGTTAAGCAAATTCCTCTCTGGCTAAAGGTTAAATTTTCCTGGAAGTCAGTTGTGATGTCTGTTTGCGTAAAGATGGAGGGTAAAATGCAATTGGCGAAAATTGCACTTGACTGTAAACAAATGTGTAGCATACTCTTCAGAGCAAGGTTAAACACATGCATATCAACAATGGCATTTCGTTGTAAGCCATATTGAAAACAATTCATGTAATTGTTATGCAATTATGCGAAACAATATTTCGATTAAACAATTTGTGAACATCAGAAGTTCAGGCGGCAGATAGAGCCCGTCTAGATAGAGCCCGTCTGTAGATTAATGCAATTCAGGGAATCCTGCAGTCGAGCAGGCTCCATGAGACTATTATTTACTTGCCCAACTAAATCAAGAGATAAATATTAAATTTATCATCCGAGGGGTGTAGGGCTAGTAAAGAGGTGAAATATTTTTGCGATAAATTGAATTTTGAATAAATAAAATTGATTGTTTGTTGGCAGCTACATGACCTGCTCTATTCGTTGGCCTCGGGCGTCTCCTGGCTGCTGCTCTTCGGCATGATTGAGGTGAGTAATGAAAAGGAGGCCAGGAACAAGGCTATTAGGAATTAAGCAATTTTATCTGAATTTTATATATGCATGCATACTTTTTTGGACAGGCTTTCAATGCGGTCAAGACAACACTGGGTCCCGGCCTGGTGCTGTATCTGTGGGTCTTTGCAGGCGCTTCGATATTTGTGGGCCTCATTTCGCTGCCCTTGCTGCCGGAGACACGCAACCGACGTCCCTCGGCCGTGCAACGTGAAATGGGCTATGTGGGGCAGGAGGGCGTTGCCAAGGTGGCCAGCGCAATTAATGGCCACATCTCGACTCACATCTGAACAATCAACAATCAAAGCCAACTGCAATTAGTGTGTAAGCTTTCGCTACATAATATAAGTAAAGCACAAATTAATTTAAATGAGCTAAAAGACCGTAGCATGGTATTTAATTTGCAGCATGTTAATTAAATCATGTTAAGTGCCGTACCAATTATTGGCCCATCTACATGACAATTGTATTCGCGATTCGCTCTGATGAAATTCACATTCAATGCGGAACAACAGGCCAACCATAAGCCTATGATCTTAGCTTATCTAATCTTGCCACAGATTTTTTATTACTATGAATTTGCCAGGCAAATGTGCCGAACTCATTGCGATGGCAGCTGCAAATAGCTTTAAATAAAAATACCTACGAATATAATTTCTTGGTTTTCCTCTAAGCAATCGATCTATATACAAAACAGCTTAATTTAAATTGATCTACGCCCAATCAATTGCATCAATTAGCAATAAATTAGCTAGTTCGGGCACTTAAGTGGTCGGGAAGCGTAAACATGCATCTTAAACATTCAGAAAAGTGAGACGGAACATGGTATTTACATATATAAAATACAAGGTGCTCTAAAGGTGTTTGAAATGGATTCTTTTCATTAGTGTTATTATTGCTATTTTTATGATTATCATTATTATTATTAGTTATATTATTATTACTTTTATTATTAATATTATTTTTGTTATTATTTATATTATTATTTTTATATTTTTTATTATTATTATAATTATTATTATTAGTTATATTATTATTACTTTTATTATTAATATTATTTTTGTTATTATTTATATTATTATTTTTATATTTTTTATTATTATTATAATTATTATTATTATTATGATTATTTTCATTATTGATATTATTATTTTCACTATCATTATTTAAATGTTTGTTTTAATTATTATTTTCATTCATATTATTTTGTTATTATTATCATTATTATTTTTATTGTTATTAGTATTTGTATTGCTGTTATTATTAATAGTATTATTTTTGTAATTGTTATTATTATTATTCGATTTTTTTATTGCCTCTTATGTCTAGTATTATATATGAATATTTCTTATATTATTATATTATTATTAATATTTTAAAAATGATTATTTAATTATTTTTATTATAAATCTTATAAATACCATCATCATCTTTTAAGATTTTGGGGAAATTTAAAACAGCGTCTGCCTTTTTTATTTTTAATCCAGAACCTTAATGCTAAGTTTATTTAACAGATCAGTTACCCAAAAATAAAAATAAATATTGTATATTTAACAGTTCAGTTACCCAAAAGTAAAAATAAATAATGTTTATTGAGATTTATGAATGCGTTCAAGATAACCTGAATTTCCATTTCCTACTAACCAAAATTTGCTCAAGAGTGAGAATTAAACAAAAACTCTAGAGAGCGTGACTGTCTACAAATTGGATTAAATCAGCAACAAGCCACACTTTCTCTAGTCCTCCCGCACATGGCAAACAGACAGGGTAAACAATGTGAAAATTTAGAGCCTCGCCCACTAATCCAAATTTACGCGGCCAATTGTGAAAATCGTCAAAGATATGTGTTAGTCATAATTGTACTGACGTTTGCGCCTATCTTTTGCAAATACACGTATTTGAATAAAACTTAGAATGGGTCTGTTTAATCTTTGGGCTACTGATATGAGAGCGCCATGAAAACGTGATTAATGCGCACCAAGTGCGGCCCGGCACCAAGCTGCCATCCCCTCCCCACCCCCGCCAAATGGTGCCATAACAATGACGCGCCTCTATTGGATTTGCGATTTCGAACACATATCAGAACAGGAAAAATCGTAAATGTTATAAGAGAGAATAAAATGAAAAACAATAATGGGCACTTGGATGCCCTATTTGTCTGATTGTAACTTTTTAAATGCCCTAATTAATTAAAAATTATAAACATATATTTCCTACTTTCTGAAGTATTCTTTCATACTTCTTGTCTCTTTAAATATAATATAGAAATGCAATTTGACCCATATTGATTGTACGCATGTCATGCGACAAGGTCGGTTAAAAATGGTCCTACACGTGTGACACTTTCAATGACAATGATGATTGGAGCACATTTAGTAAGGGTAGAAAATAAATAAAATAGACAGTGCAACAATAATCACAGTAGTCGCCACTAAAACAAAACAATGCGCATCGACAGTCTCGACAGAGGCAATTAGAATATTTGCTGCTCTTCTTGTTGTTGTTGCTGCTGTCGTAGATTTACTTAGCTCTCGATGCAGAGACAGAGAGAGAGAGCATAATTACAGGGAGATAACAATAATCCGCTCTGTATATGTGCTGGCTTTATAATCTGTACTCGGTTTTTGTGCGATTTTAATAGCATATATAAAAGTTATCATGCAGTAACTACGCTTGGTTAGTTCGCCACGAGCATTGGCCCAGGCACTCAGGCAGCAGGAGCGAATCCTTCCCTCAACCCATACCCATACCCAGAAAAGGATAATGACAGGCGCCCATTGAGCCGGCATATTCAATCGTAAATTGAATCGACAGATTAAATGGATAAAGTTAAGAGCACAATGGATTCAAAAGGCGATGTAAGATTTCAATATCTGGCTGCAATATTCGGTTAGTAAACTGTGTCTGCAATTCGAATTAAGCCAATTAATATAACCAAACAGTGCATTAAATATATATACACATGTATGTGTGTGTGTGTGTTGCCTGGATTTTCCGTGTCGCGAATTATTCACCCAGCCAATTATACAATGTTTGCAAACTTTTTTTTAAAATGTAAAAAAAAACTCTTTAGATATATAAAAGTGAAAATGACTTAAAAATTCGTGACCGACATTTCGTTTTTATCAACATTTCAATTTTTCCATTGCAATTAAATCAACTTTATTAAAATAAAGTAAAAATTGTTCGTTGCTAAAATAATGTGCAAATGTGCTTTTTACAGCAGGAAAGCAGGAAAGGATAAGTTGCATAAAATAGCGTTAATTGTTTTCGTGTATTAAGCTCATGGCTTAAATAAATTGTAAGTCTAGGATATTCCAGTTCGCGGTGCATTAAAATTGATAAAACCGCAAAATCAACGGTTTATCCATGCATATTAAATGTAATAATAATATAAATTGTGTGTTAAAGAAGGGGTATCAAAAAACTCCATTTGTAAGAGTGGAAAATTGGTGGAAAACAGTTGCAAGCAAATATGCAAATATACTCTACTGTCTGGCATTGAAATTATTCAATTATTTCAGCCTGGTAATCCTGTTATTATTTCGTATATAGAACGGATAACATTTTTAACTTATGCTGGCACTAAACTAAATATACTGAAACCGAATTGCGTACATTATTGATTTGATAATACCAAAGACAATAGGTGTAAATTGAACTGGAAATAGCTTGTTCAGACCCGAAGAGAGTTGACTTCTATTAAATTAAGTAATTGAGCCTGGCTCAAGGTCAATGTTGGTTAAAGCCAACAGACAGCAAGCTATAAATCGGTTGAGGCTTAAACCCGTTGCGAATTTTAACGCATTTAGCGATAAGGCGGCAAATCGAGCTAACTAAAGGACACTTTGTTGGGCATTAATACACTAAGATATAAGAATTAGTCATTAAAAATATAAATTAAAGATAATAATAATATTCAATAACTCTTGCTTAACTCTTCTTCTTAACTCACATTGCAGTAAACATCGTATCCGTATCCTTTGGCGCCTATTGCGGCTGGCCTTCATCTAGTTTTCTGGAACTGAGCAGCGATGCGAGTCCGCTGGAGACGGGTCCCCTCAGCAAGCAGGACCAGGGCAATGTGGCATCGGTGCTCTGCCTTGGCGGAGTTGTGGGCAATGTGTTCTTCCTGTGGCTGGCCGAGAAAATTGGCCGAAGGCAATCGATGCTCTGGGTGGCGCTGCCCTCGCTGGTAAGTGAGCTTGGCGCTTGGCCAAAATGAGAATTATCTTAGCAGAGAGTCTTTCCCGCAGCTGGGCTGGATTGGCATACCCTATGCACGCAACCCGACGCATCTGATAGCGGCGCGATTTCTGGGCGGCATGGCCGGCGGCGGCTGCTTTGGCGTGATACCCGTTTACACGGCTGAGCTGGCCGAGGACAGGTGAGCGGATGACACCTACCCCAGCTACGCCTGCTTTAACTTATGCTTCCTTTTCTGCCTCACACAGCGTACGCGGCATATTGGGCACGCTGCTGGTGCTCTCCTGCAATTTGGGCGTGGTCACGGCCTTTGTGCTGGGCTATTATTTCAACTATGCGACCGTGGCGTGGACTGTGTCCGTGCTGTCGATAGTGTTTCTGGTTTGCTTCTGGTTCATGCCCGAGACGCCGCAGCATTTGGCGCAGCAGCACAAGCTGCAGGAGGCGGAGCATGCCCTGCGCTATTATCGCAACATACGTGCCCGCCCATCCAAGGAGCTGAGCGAGCAGCTGCAGCTGGAGCTGCACAAGCTGCGCGCGCCCGAAAAGGCCGACGAGGCCGCCGCCGATATCGATGACAGCGCTGTCACCTGGGCGGACTTTGGTAAGTCAAATGCAAATCCTGTAAAATTAATCAGCTCCCATCTAAAGCCAGCCTCATTTGCCAACCACAGCGGATCGTAGGGCGCGCAAGGCGTGCTTCATTGGACTGGGCCTGCTGGCGGCCAATCAGGGCTGCGGCTGCTTTGCCATGCTCAACTACACGGCGCTGATATTCGAGAAGTCCGGCTCCAGTCTGTCGCCCACCGTCTCCGCGATAATCGTCGGCTTCATACAGCTGGTGGGCTCCTATGTGGCCACGTTGCTGGTGGAGCGTGCGGGCCGCAAGCTGCTGCTGCTCGTCTCCGCGGTGGGCATTTGCCTCAGCCAGGTGGTCATGGCCAGCCACAGCTACCTGAAGGTGCTCGGCTATGACACGGCGGGCTTCGATTGGGTGCCCATTGCTGCCTTCTCCTTTATGCTGTTCATCGCCTCGTGGGGCCTGTTGACGCTGCCGTTCCTGGTCATATCCGAGATAATGCCGCCAAAGATACGCAGCATGGCCAGCATGCTGCTCATGTCCACACTCTGGCTGCTCTCCATGCTAACCATTAAGGTGAGCCCCAATCAATGCCCAACAGCTGCCTGACACTACATCTCTCTCCTCCTGTCTATTTGCCACACTCAGCTCATACCACTGCTGACCGCTGCGTGGGGCATGCATGGCACCGTGCTGCTCTTCGCCGGCTGCTCCCTGTCCGGAGCGCTTTTTATTGCCATCTTTCTGCCCGAGACGAGGGGCAAGACAATTGAGACCATTTTGGCCAGCTTATAGTCATTAGTCTAAGCTTAGCAACAGCTGTTAATTGTTTTCTTTTTGTTTTTTTAATTTAATTTTTGTTTTTATTACAATACGGCGGGTATTACCCACATTTTTCAGGACTTTCATTCATTCCGCGAGCGTTAGAAATTTAACATAATTTATGTTTATCGCTCACAAATTGAAACCTAACCCATACATATGGATTGACCGAAGTACATGCTTTGGCTTCCATTTTCCTCCCAGGAGTGGAGGGTCACCTCTCTTTAAGTCTTAATAAAGATCCTTGGGAATGAGAAGGCCCGAAAAGGTCAACCAGCTAACGCCCTTTTAAACGTTTCCAAAGAAGGAAAATGAATTTAATCCTAATCGGATGGTAAGCAACAAATTTTCAAACAAACGCTTTCCGCGCATTTTCCACATATGTAGGTGGAATTTATAACAAAGCCAACTTAGTGTACTGCACTTAAGATTTCAGCATTGATTAGCAATCAGTCAGCTAGTCAGTCAGACAGGACAAGCAGTTTTATAAATGTATATAGAGCTTAACTGTCATAGACATTTCTTATATAAACAATATCATGTATTCAGTTTCCAGATAAGTCGCGTCTCTGTCATAAATCTAGTCAGCCGTAACACACTAGATTCCCCTTGAACTTGCCCTCACCTACACACATACGCACGTCCCCTGTGAGCGTCCTATAAAAGACTTCTTTGATTAGATTAAAGAGTTCTCTCTACAGATAAGCGCATATTTACGACCTGAGCACAGCTTCAATCGTGCAGCGGCAAGCAGGTGCATTAAAGATGAGCAATATTGTATTTTTGTTCTTACTTTTAAATATAAATGACAAATATCACTAACTAAAGATGAACCACATTTATTAACTTTTTGCTATATAAATTATCTTTTTGTTAATATTAACTGACTGTGATAATTTAAATCAGGTCTTCGAATGACCATTTTTGACTGCGCCTGTAAATGAAAAATCTGACTGTATGTGTTATTATTGGATTACATGCATATATGTATACATACTTATCCACATGCATGGAGACTAAAATACATACATACATGCGTACATAATTACATACATACGTACATACCTACATGCGTACATACATACACACATGCGTTCATGCATACATACATGCATACATACATGCATACATACATGCATACATACATGCATGCATGCATACATGCAAACATGCAAACATGCAAACATGCATACATGCAAACATGCATGTATACATACATACATGCATGCATGCAGGCATAAATACATACATACTTGCGACAAATCAAGGCTTGTGAATTAACACTTTTTATAATTATATCACATTTAATAAATATTAAAGTTGTAAATGAAACTGGAAAACATGCAACCCTTACTTGAATTGAAGAGAATCGCATAGGGGGGCAATATTCGTAAATCTTTTTTAACTACGTTCGTTTACAAACTGAAAAGAGTTAATGGGATTTTGTCCCACCCTCCGTTTGACTCGCGCGAATATTTAAATTCTTTGTAGACCCGTTAACAAAGGCAAAGAAAGAAAGCTTTTTATAAAATCTCTACTGTATGACTAAGTATCTTGACTCAAATTAATGAAAAGCCGCATCTTTTAGATGGGTTTTTGCTTTGGCTAGTTTGAAAAAGTCACCATCAGGTAGTACTAACATGAAAATTAGATATTAGAGTCTACTTATAGGAGAACACAGAACTGCGATGACAAGTGCTTTCTACAACTGTGAAGTACCAGATGCTAGCTATACGCAGATATAGCTAAGGCTATGGGCTTTTGTTATATTCTAGAACGATTACGGCTCACATATAACCTGACCTTCCCTAATACCATTTGACCTTTAAAAAAATTTCGCAATTTAAAAAGTTAATAGTTTGTTTGGCTTATGAAATTCCAAACAAGCTCAACAAATATTTGGCTATAAAGTCTTATTGCTAGTCTGTTGTCTGGCGTGAGTGTTATTTATTTAGGTATTACCCATCTGGATCAGGGTTTTATTTGGCACATTTGTAGCAAACAATTTCAACGACGTCCGGAACATGCTATCAGCTTTTTTTAATAAGACTCAATTACTTTTTTGTCTCATTTTAAACTTTTACTCATCCCCACGCTTTCGAAATTTCAATGGGCGTGTACAGTCTATATATATATATAGTAGGGCCTTATACGGTACGGCAGAAAATCCATTTCATCATATGTGCCTGATTTATATTCCGCACAGCAGTTAGTCTTCTAGTCTTAATGAATTAGGGTGTCTAGGGTTTTTCTGCAGATAAGAAGGAGCTCTCGGAGAATAGAGGAGGGCTTGTGTAACCCTATCGCAACAGTCGGACAAGCCTTCTTTTTTAGAACGCCATTCCAACGTGTACCATATAAATCATCAAGTACATAAGCTCACATAAAATAATTCTAATCTTTGTTATTCATGACTTTCCTAATGAAATACTCGCTCGCACCAGGCATCATTAATCTTTATATCAACTATATCTAATCCATTAAGTGTTGCCCGACTTTGGCAAACACTGAACTTACGGCCTGCCATTTGTGACGTCTCTGAAAGTATGTAATATGAAAGCCATAGACTGGGTCCACACAATAACAATTTTATAGTATGCTAACCATCAATTCAGCCCTCGTGAATGTCGAAATGTCACAAATGCCCGCGCATTCGCATTCTTTGTCGTGCCATGCAGCTATTCAGACGTTTTTAGAGATCTCCACAGAATGTCGAACTTCTTGCAGAATTCGCTGTTGAATCAGAAAACGCGCTACCAACTCTTGGCGACTGTCATAGGTATGTCATAAGCGGCGTGGAATATTTTTAATCTCCAGTTTGGATTTACTATTTGATTACTATTTACTATTTAAATAGTAAACATTATAACATTTGGCCATGGCGTTGGCGTTGGCTGGCTGTCGCCGACCCTTACCAAAATACAAACACCCGACACACCCCTCGACTTTCAAGTGGGCATCGATGAGATATCCTGGCTGGGTTCCATGCTGGGTTTGGGCAGTCTGTTTGGCAATTTGACGATTGCAATTCTGCTCGAACGGATGGGCAGGAAATTTTGCATCTATTTGCTAGCAGGACCCTATGCGGTACGGCAGGAAAATGCATTTGATATATAACTGAAAGTTGTTTTGCTCATTCAAGTCTAACTTTAAGTGTTTATGGATTCTGATATATTGCGCCTCGAATGTGAGTTACTTGTATGTGGCTCGCTTTCTGTGTGGATTTACGGGAGGTGCGGGCTATTTGATAGTGCCGATCTATATCAGTGAAGTCGCCGACAGCTCGTGAGTACTTGTAACTAAACCGAGATCCCATAGTCTTAGCTATGACTCTATAACTTTTTCTATATCCATATCCATCTTTTTATAACTCCATGACATATTATTTAATACCTTCCAGCATTCGCGGTTCTTTGACCTCTATGGTAATGTTGTCTGTCAACTTGGGCGTACTGGTTGGCTATATACTAAGCACCTATCTGGCGTATCATGTTGTGCCATTCTTGGCCATAATATTGCCAATAGTGTACTTCTTAGCGAATCTTTTGCTGCCCGAAACGGCGCCGTATCTCCTAAGACACAAGCAACCGCACGCAGCTGAGACATCTTTTAAATATTATCAAAATCAGCGAAGGGGCATGGGGCAGGCGTCCAAGGCGGACTTCGAGGAACTGCGATTGGCCATAGACGCTCAACAGGCACAGAATACAACAGCCTTGACTTATAAGGATCTAAGTAAGCACTCACCCCAAAGCTACTATTCCTTGCTGACAATCCTTTACAGTTACCAAGCCGGCACTGAAGGCCTTTGCAGCATCGGTTGTGCTCTCTCTGGGCTACCAGTTCAGCGGCATCTTCAGCTTCATCAATTATATGTCGACCATATTTGAGGCATCTGGCTCTATACTGGATGTCAATACTTGCACCGTTATCATTGGCGTGGTGCAGATTGTGGGCGTCTATACCTCGACCATATTTGTGGACATTATAGGACGTCGCATACTCATGCTGATCTCCACACTGGGCGTCGCCTTGGGCTGCATCGTCTTTGGCTGTTTCACCTACTATGCCCAGCAATATGACCTGAGCGATGTTAACTGGCTGCCATTGGTGCTAATGATAATTATCATCTATTTGGGCAACGTTGGACTGATTGGAGTGTTTTTCGTAGTGCTCGTGGAACTCTTTCCAGCCAAGGTAGCAATAAGAATAGTTAACTACAGCCAAACCTCTGCTTCACATTATTACCTATATCCTTATTTCAATACGATATATTATTTGACAAGATTCCATTTCCATTTCAAAGATTTGCCGTTTTCATTCCCTTACCATTCATCATAGGGAGGTTTGACTGTCGGCATTGCTTGAAGTGTATATTCCCATTAATTATTTCTTTTCACTAGATACGTTCGCTGGCGACATCCATATCGGTGGTTTTTCTGAGTGTTCTGGTCTTCTGCACGCTGAAATTGTTTCCGCTGCTGCTGCATTATTTTGGTATATCGGTTACCATGTGGTTTTCGGCAGCTTCCAGTTTTCTAACATTTGTATACTTTTTGTTGTTCTTGCCGGAGACCAAAGGCAAGTCTATGATTAAGGACTGAGCAGTCGGCGTGTATCAGTTGCAATAAATTAATTTAGAATTAACCCAAACACACAACTTTTACTGGAAGTAGTAAAGAGCTTTATCTTGCTTTATCAGCTGTTGGGTCAACGTAACGCAAAGCTTTCCAGACGAAACAAATCTTTATTTTAGGCAACTCCTAAGCTGTGCACCAGTCATTCGAGGCATAAGGTTCGACCGGACACAAGACCATGAAGCTGACATCGGGCGCATTGTTTGAGCACACGAATTGCCTGCTGAATCGCAGGAATCGCTACCAGTTCCTGGCAACGTTTCTGGGTGAGCTGGCCATATTTCGATGTTCCTCTACGGAACTCTCTAACGGATTTTTTTTGGTTCAGTGAACATTTCGACCTTCGCGCATGGCATCGGCATAGGTTGGATGTCGCCGGTGATGCGGCAACTGCAAACTCCGGAGTCGCCACTCAGCTTTGGGGTGTTCGTGGAGGAGCTATCCTGGATTGGCTCATTGCTGGGCATAGGGAGTGTCATTGGCAATTTACTGGCAGGTTTTCTTCAGGATCGCATTGGACGCAAGCCCGTTATGTTTGCCCTAACTGTGCCGTATGTGGTGAGTAGGAGTTTTTTAGCTTGCCACACGTTGGGCGCCACACTTATCCTTTGGGCTTGTAGTGCTTCTGGCTGTTGTCGTACTTCGCGCAGAGCGTGGAGTATCTGTACTTGGCTCGTCTATTGGCTGGCATAACGGGCGGCGGTGGCTATATTGTGTTTCCCATATTCATCAGCGAAATCTCGGATGCCAAGTAAGTTCACCTGATTAAAGAACTTCTCTTTTGATTAATTGAGCACTTCGTTATCCTACAGAGTACGCGGTCGTCTTAGTTCCTTTGTCATGCTCTCTGTCAACATGGGCGTGCTAGTGGGTTATATTTTATCCACAAATGTTGGCTACTTTACGGCACCCTTCTGTATTATACCCCTGCCTGTTTGCTATTTTATAAGCAATCTCTTCCTGCCCGAAACGCCGTTCCATCTCATAAACAAGGGTAAATTTGGTGCAGCGGAAAAGTCGTTCAGATTCTATAAGAACGTCAGAGATGATGACAAGCGTTCCATGCTGGAGTTCGAGGACATGAAGCTAAAGCTGACCAAAGAGCTTACCTTGAACGTAAATGCCTTTAATTACAAGGATTTCGGTACGTATTTGAGATCCTGATTATCCTTCTTCTCCTACTGCAACTTATCCTTTGCAACCTTCTCAGTTAGCAGACCTGCCCTCAAGGCCTATGCCATCGCCATGGTTCTTATTCTGAGCAATCAATTTACGGGCACCTTCTGCTTTATCACCTACATGTCGGACACCTTCGCTCTCTCTCACACCACCCTGGACATCAGCATGTGCACCATTGTCATCGGAGCCGTACAGATTGTGGGCACCTATACAACCACATTGATCTGTGATCAATTCGGTCGTAAGATTCTACTATTGATCTCCACGCTGGGCGCTGGCATCTGTCTGGCCGCCTTTGGCTGTTTTACGTACTTTGCGAAGCTCTACGATCTGTCCGCGTTGGGCTGGTTGCCTTTGGTGCTGCTCTCTCTGGACGTGTTCCTCTGCAACATTGGTCTGGTGGGCGTCTTCTTTGTGGTGCTGGTCGAGGTGATGCCAGCCAAGGTAAGTGCAATAGGCAACTCATATAATAGCTATATCTATATTCCTTTATATTCCCTATAGATCCGCTCGGTAGCTGTTTCCACATTTGTGGTCATCCTTAGCTGCACCGTCTTTGTGTCCCTCAAAATATTTCCACTCTGCATGCAATATTGGGGCATCTCCATAACATTGTGGAGTTCGAGTCTTGTTGCATTTGTCAGCTTCGTGTATTTTCTGTTGTTTCTCGACGAGACTAAGGGCAAATCTCTGCTGGATTCTTAGAAGAAGTTTTATAATATAACTAATTTTAAGAATTTTTTTTAAATATGTGTTATAGAATTATATTATTATAGAAAAAAAAAAAATATATTAAAAAGTCTAGAATATTCAATTTAATTTTAATTTTGATATATCTCTTTATCTCTTTAATATATTGATTTATTGTCTCAGGACAAACTTATGTCTAACACCTCCAGAGGAAGAATTACGGTAGTTGGGCGTGCTTTAAGATTAATTTGTTGTGACTAGTTCAGCTGATGGAATATACCCTGTACTTACTGAAAATAACTGCCTGTCCGACTGTATGCAAAAATCGATCTCCAAAGACTTGAAATTTCAAATATATTTTTTTTTATATATCAAGCGAGGTTTATTATTTTATTTCGCATTAACTCCTCCCTTATTTGCAATATATCGATAAATGCCGTTCTTGGGCACAGCTCGAAGACTATAAGAGCAAGGTTTGTAGTGCTCTTTAATAAAATTTCACAATAGGGAAAAGCTTATTAAAAGAGTAGCACAAAGCTTAGATCACAATCGTGAGATTGAACCGTAAATGCTTTGCTTAGCAGGTGTACGGCAAGCTGCGGAATTAAACAGTCACATCATTGAGTCGAGAGTTATAGCGTCGAACAGACGTGCGAAAGAGTACAGACGGAATAATACGTGTATATACAGAGAATATAGATCAAGAATAAAAGGTGGAATACAAGTTCTAGTGGTGTTCAGCTAGACCAACGGTACGTTAGATAGTCAGTGGAATCCATACCCTAAACTATTATCCCATTACTAAGAGGCAAACAGCTCGTTCGCGGAATTCAGTGGGAAACAGAAAATGCTCGGCTGGCTGGCCATATAACTCGCTGCCAGTAAACACCCGGCTGTCCCGGCGTTGGCAGGGTTTGACCTCAGGCGCACCGGCACAGCTAACAATAAAGAGACAACCAGCCATCCCGTCAACGATCCGTCTCGTATAGCTGACAATTGGACGTACCTAAGTACTAGACAATAAGGTATCTCGCATAAAAAAAAAAGATTCCCTATCCCCACTTTGATCATTACCAATTTGGAAGCTCAGCACCAAACAAGGTCAGTAAACTAGAAGACCGAAATTCAAATAGAACTTAAGCTTGACGAACGGACTTACATGGAGAAATAGTTATCAGTTGTTGGGTTTTCCAAAAGCTACACTAAAAACTTAGTCAAGACGATCATTAGCTTTAAGCTTCTATTCATTAAAAGTGAATATATTGAGTTGGAAATTAAGCGATAAAAGTTTTTTTATGGCACAAATGCTTTAAAAGGGTCGCAAAACCTCTGATATTATTGCAACATAAATATTACAGCGATTGTCATGGTTGGGTGTTTTATAAAGCGGGATCGTGACACCTGATCCCTTCAATGGAGCGTAATTAGCGTGGTTGAAATTTTTGATGCATTAGATAATTTTTACCGGCCGCGCATTAATATTATTCAGTGTGCCTGCGTACCTGTGCAGTTTGGTAAGAAGAACCCCGACCAATCCGAAGAGCTAGACCAGAACATATATAGACTGCGCCAAATTGTGCACTTTAACTTCTAGAGTACGGTTGTGCGAATTCTAGGGTTGCCGCCTGTACACTACAGCTCCACTAAAATACCAAAATTTTTATTTCATTTTTTGGCTATGGCAGCTCTGCGATGGGTTCAGGGTAGAGCACTCTTATATATTCATTCCATATATGCTATAGTCTCCTTCCATATAAGTGTTCCTATATTTTTATTTTTTATTTTGTTTACTATAGAAATTCGCTTTATATATTGAGTAATAGTAATTTTGCCATTGTCTGAGGGTATTTCGAATGCTCTCCCTGTGAACATCTGTGTGAACCAATATGACACTGCACTTATCGGCTTTGAGTTAGTTGAGTTACTTTTTGGTAAGATTTAAGTGGGCAGATAACATTTGCTACCAGCATTTCATCAGCTTGATTTACAGGCTTGCATGAGCAAGGCTAATCTTTATGGCAACATGGGCCCGAGCACAGAAGCCTCCAACCTATTAAAGTCAATGGGAAGCCAGGCGACTTTTTAGTATTCAAATGTGCGGCCACAAACTTACATTGAAGCTGGGAAAATATTTCATTTAACTTAAAAACCTGCTACAAAATGTTGGTCAAATTTGTTGAGCAACCGAATTGTCTGCTGAATCGCAGAAATCGCTATCAATTGCTAGCCACCATGCTCAGTGAGTGTATAAAGAGAAAGAGAGCGAGAGAAAAGAGAGAGATCTATTAAAAAAGAGATAACTAATGGGTCTTATAATTTTTAGTCAATCTCATATGCATATCGCATGGCACTGGCATCGGCTGGCTATCGCCCATATTACGCAAATTACAATCCGATGAATCGCCGCTTGACTTTCAATTGAGCATCTCGGAAGTCTCCTGGGTGGGCTCTGCGGTGGGCCTAGGCGCTCTTGTGGGTAATGCACTGATGGGTCTGATACTGCCGCGCATAGGTAGCCGCCTGTGTCTGCTCCTCGTAGCCATTCCTCACTCGGTAAGTAAATGAGTATGCTCTATAAAGTATATACACCCACATATAAGGAATCAAATTCTTCGTGCAGTGCCTGTGGTTTCTGGCCTACTTTGCTGAAGGCGCGGAGTATCTGTTTATTGGACGCTTCTTGGCCGGCATCTCCAGCGGCGGCATGTACATTTCACATCCCATATTCCTAAGCGAAATTTCAGATGCCAAGTGAGTGTACGAAGATATATAGTGGGGCATTATAGCGATAGCAGCTAAGCAAGGGGATAAGTTTTGGATTTTCTAGTACCAAATGTTTATCTAATGCCTCATTTGAATATTTAATCTAGTCTGGGTGCCTTGCTGTATTCTGCTCTGTTCGCTTGTATGTTCTATTACCTATTTGCCTAGTGTAAGTCCTCCAGTTCTCTCTCACACTCTCTCTTACAGAATTCGAGGGAGTCTCGGCGCCATGATAATGTTGTCTGTGAATGTTGGCATACTTCTAGGCTACATTTTGGGCACGCATCTGGCCTATCACATCGTACCATTCGTAGTGCTCATCTTCCCAATTAGCTATTTCATATCCACGCTGTTCATCATACGCGATTCCCCGATGCATCTCATACGCAAGGGCAAGTACAAGGAGGCTGAGCAGTCTTTCAGATACTATAAGAACATTAAGGATAACGATCAGCCGGGCGCACTTACGGAATTTGAGGAAATGAAGCAGACACTGACCCAAAGTGATAAGAACTCGGACGAGGTTACCTTCAAGGACTTCCGTAAGTTACCTTCATTAACCGTTCCGATCTTATATTATCTTATTTTTTATATATATACCTATAGTAACTCGACCTGCACTCAAAGCTTATTGTTCGGCTGTGGTTCTTCTGATTGTTAATCAATTTAGTGGACTTTTCGCCATGGTCAACTATATGTCGGATATATTTGCACTGTCGGGCACCTCTATGGATCCGGACACCTGCACCATTATCATTGGCATTGTCCAGATTATGGGCACATATGCGACAACGCTTCTCTGTGATATCTGGGGACGCAGAATTCTACTGGTGATCTCCTCAGCCGGCGTGGCTGTCAGCCTGACGTGCTTCGGTCTCTTCACCTACTACGCACAGTGGTACGATTTGAGCGAGTGGAGCTGGGTCCCACTGTTCTTTATGTCCCTGTACATCTTTCTGGGCAACATTGGACTCGTTGGCTGCTTCTTTGTCCTACTGGTTGAGATGTTTCCGGTCAAGGTGCGTGTCGTTGGGGTCTTTCTATTATCTATCTCAATCCATTGACTTTCTTCATCCCGCAGATACGCGCAAGAGCTGCTTCAATATCAATTTGTATATGCAGCTCGTTTGTGTTTATAATACTCAACATTTTTCCCCTTTGCATGGATCAATGGGGCGTGCCGGCCACAATGTGGTCCTGTGCGGGCATAACAGCACTTGGCTTCATATACTTTGTCTTCTTCCTAAAGGAAACCAAGGGCAAGTCAATGCTTGAGGATTGAGGATGAGGCTAGCAAAAAGAACAATATATGTTCCAACGTCTGAATTATATGTTAAGTTTTTTTTTTCCAATAAATTTCGGATTTTTTAAATACGCTTTGAGTCCCTGCTCGGGCGCCATGTCGAATGTTTTGTCCTTGTATGAGGATGTCCGCTGTGTACAGCGTGTACAGCATCGGACCGAGGACGCTTCCTACGTTGGACACCTGCTTTAATGCCTTTGATCCCCGACAATTGGTCTTTAACGGCCGCGTTAAAGGCGCGACTAACCAGAAAATAGCTCAGGATGCTAAAGTATGGCGCAGGGAGCAGGGCTTTGATCTTGGAGAGATGACCATTGTGCCAGATCTTGTCGAACGCCTGTTTGACGTCGAGGAACACTCCGCCGCAGTATTACTTCTGTTCAAATTCCTCCAGTACATGGTTGACTACCCGGTGGACCTGCTCGGGGCAGCCGTGAGAGTGGGAGAAATGGAGGCCGCCACCAGGCGGTCAGCAAACGCATCGGCCCTCTCCTCGTCCGATCGGAGCCAGAGGCCAGAGTCATCCGTGATCGGGGAAGTAAACATTGTTTGCCTTTTAATGCTCCTGGTGAGCTTCCACACTGAGAAAGTGTTGTTGCCGTCATGCCCAGCTGTTTCCAGGAAGCTGTCTAGGTTTTCCCTTCGGGTCTTAGCCAGCAGTGGTCGGAGCCGGTTGGATGCGCTGACCATTTCCGTCTTAGCAGAGTGATCTGCGTTGCGAATGTTCAGCCTCCTCAGACGTTTTTTGACGGCAAGGCTTCTGGGTTTAGTAGGGAGCTTCTGAAGGTGTGCTGCACGTCTGGCAGCTTCCGTTATTTACGCTGTGAGGTGATCACATAGCTCTCCACTTCACTTGCCGTATTTATGGCCACGTTGAGCTCTACGGTGTCCTCGAGGCAGGTCCTGTAGACGTCCAAGTTAGAGGGCGGCGGCAGCATTTTGCGGATGCCAACAACCTACTTGGGGGTCTCCTCTACCCCAATCAGTAGTGGAAGGTGATCCGAGGTCAGGTTTAGGGGGCTTCTTATTCTCAGCTATTCCTATCTGAATCCCTTGTAGAGCCCGAAGTCGAGTGCACTTGGTGTTGCAGTAGCTCTATTTGGGTAGTTTGCCTCTCCGGTGGCTATAACTTCGATGCCTTCGGTTTCAATAGCAGAGAAGAGCGTTCTCCCTCGTTCTCAGAAGCGAGTTTGAAGTCGCCACTGCCGGATCCGAGTCGGATAACAGTGGCTTTCTTATGCCAGTGGCAGGACGACTCAAGGGGATGGTGGCACAAGGACGACCTGATCAGTATTGTCGCTCCTCCATGTTGGCTGTTGTCTGGGTGATAAGCGGCGTGGAGAGTGTAGCCTGTCTCTCTCTGGGGGTGATACGAAAGCAGAAATGAGTCTTCGTGAGCAGAAACACATGGATGTGGTGGAGCCCGATGAAGGCTAGCATCTCATTCGCTTTCGAAAAGACTCCGCTGGCGTTCCACAGTGCCAACCGAAGTGAGGTCATTTTAGACACTGTGAGCTCGAGGGCTGAGTTGGGACTGTTGTCGGCCCTCCTGCGAGACGATGAGTGCGCTCTGTGATCGGAAGGCTGGCTACCGCGCAGGACGCTGGCTGCGGGCAGCAGGGGGCGATGATCCCTCGAGCGGCTTGCATCTGCGTCTGATTCGCTATGATAGTAGCAACATCGATCCTCATCCTTGCCAAGTGTGCACTCGCTTGTTGGATGGTTGTCCCCACACTCCTCGCACACATAGTGTCTCGAGCAGTAGGACTTGGTGTGCCCGTACTCTTTGCATATGTTGCATTGGACCCAACGTCTTGCGAGGCTTCTCCCAAGATACTTAATGTATGCATAAAACATTTATGGACTCGTTTAGATTGTTGTTGCCCGCCTTCCTCAGGTCAACAAATCTCATATTGAGTGGCTCGTTATTGACTCTGCTACGCGGGGTGTAAATGCGGACAACGTGCTGGCCTTTGTCTGCCAATTGCGCTGAAATATCTTCAGATGGGATATCATGGTGGATGTTTCTCAGCACTTTGTGGTATGGCCGGTCCTCTGTCAGTTGGTGGTGATGGAACACGCAACCGCTCTCGCGAATGTGCCTTGCCACCGCTGTCCAGTTCCTTGCAGAACGTGAAGAAGCTGACGATGCCTGGCACAGTAATTCTGGGCACCTTAGTGGTAGGGCGTTCATTAAGGGGCGCCGTCTGGGTGGGTTGCAGTTTGTTGCCTGGTGACCCTTGCGCGTGCTGCGTGCGAGATGGATGGTTTATCATCTTCATCTACACCATTAGCGACGTGGTTGTTGGTAGTTAGCTCTACCTCCATGTCCATGTGGCTTTCCTCTTCGTCAGAGATGGCCGAAAACCGGTTTCGGGTGCCTTTGCTGGCTTCGATGGTGCTCGCCTTCTTGCGAGATAAACTGGGCGAGAGAACACCCCCTGCTCTTTTTTAGCGGTGCCCTTGAACGGTTCCTTTTGATACCTGGCTGCAGTCTTGGGCGGGTATTTGCTCAAAAAGGCATGGAGGTCCGGGCTTGTAGCAGGATTCGGTCTAGGGAGAGACGGGGTAGAGCTGGAAGCTGATGCCGCGTGCGAGGGACGTCGTTACCGTAGTCGTTCCTAGGCAGCAGGCAGTTGTGGTAATGCACGACGCAGCGGGCAGCGTAAGATTTGGCGGAAGAGCATTTTCCGAAGGGCTATATATGGTATAGATGACGCAGGGTAGTCGTGAATAGGATGAACTCGGTTGTTCCAATAATTAAAAAGCTGCACTTAATTACTAAAATCACCAGTATTTTTTTTTTAAAAGTGACTTTGATGAACGGGAAGCGAAACGGTGACTGGAAAGTGTCAGCACTGTCACGGGCAGTGACTGACTTGCCAGCTTTGCTTTGCTTGTGTTAGTGAGTCTTGGCAAAAGTTCTCTCACGAAAGCTCTGCTCCCTCACACACACGCACACACTACGGTCGAATTTGGGCGATCAGCTGAGCGCAGTTTGAGCTTAGCTAAAGCTTGCTCTCTGACGCTCGGACGCGGTTGCACTTTTGTAAAATAAACAAAAATGTTGTAATTTAAATATTTTTATTCGGGGCGGGCTTTTTTAATGTCAATGTCTTTTTATACCCTGAACCTATTGAAAATGGGTAAAAAGGGTATGATGTATTTGTGCAAATGTATGTAACAGACAGAAGAAAGCATCTCCGACCCCATAAAGTATGTATTGAGCGCAGGGATCTCAGAATCTATAACAGCTAGAAACTTGAAATTTGGTCTTTGGTCTTTGGTCACCACCTCCCCGCTGCTATCACATATCTCTGAATCAAGTAAATAAACCAATTTATGATGCCCACCAGTTGAAGGAACAATTTTAATGCAATTGAGAATATACAAATATTCTATAGCACAGTAAGATCTACTGTAGAAAATTTCAACAAGATCGGTTAAGCAACACAAAAGTTGTTAAAGAAAATTTGTTTTGGCTGGCCACGAGTTTGGGGCAGCTAGCGCAAATTGCAAAAATTTCTGTATACATGTACACACACGGTTGTATTGTTTTCTGTGCTGTTATTTTACTCCGTCTTTTTCTCATTAAGACTCACTTCTTGGTGTGGTTGCTGAGTAGAGGCGTTTGCAAATAGCGTTAGCTGTTAAGAGTTCGAGCCTTATCGAGGACACACTCTTTTTTTTAAATTTATTTTTACCGCAGCTGAATCAAACGAGGGTTCAGGGTATTCGCTAGTCGGGAGCTCCCGACTGGAGCCTCTTACTTTTTTTTTGTTCGCTTTTTGCCTGTGATGCACAGAAAATACGCACACACGGGAATGCACACAAAACACAACCGATCTCCGACCGGATGTTCAAGGCGACTGGTTTGAATTAGTTGAACTAGTTTTGGGTAAGATATTAAGTGGTCAGATAACATTCGCTACCAGCGTTTCAGCAGCTTCATTCACAGGCTGGCATGAGCAAGGCTAATCTTTATAGCAACATGTGCCCGAGCACAGAAGCCTCCAAACTATTAAAGTCAAGGGGATGCCAGGCGACTTTTTAGTATACAAAAGTGCGGCCACAAATTTACATTGAAGCTGGAAATTATATTTTATTTAACTTAAAAACCTGCTACAAAATGTTGACCAAATTCGTGGAGCGACCGAATTGTCTGCTGAATCACAGGAATCGCTATCAATTGCTGGCCACCATGCTCAGTGAGTGTATAAAGAGAAAGAGAGAGAAAAGAGAGAGATCTAGCTGGATAACTTTTGGGCTTATAATTTCCAGCCAATCTCATATGCATATCGCATGGCACTGGCATCGGCTGGCTTTCGCCCACATTACGCAAATTACAATCCGATGAATCGCCGCTTGACTTTCAATTGAGCATCTCGGAAGTCTCCTGGGTGGGCTCTGCGGTGGGCCTAGGCGCACTTGTGGGTAATGCACTGACGGGTCTGCTACTGCCGCGCATAGGTAGCCGCCTGTGTCTGCTCCTCGTAGCCATTCCTCACTCGGTAAGTAAATGAGTGTAAATGAGTATATTCTATAAGGTATAAAGGAATCTATAAGGTGTATATCAAATCAAATTCTTCCTGCAGGGCCTGTGGCTTCTGATCTACTTTGCTGAAGGCGCGGAGTATCTGTTTATTGGACGCTTCTTGGCCGGCATCTCGTGCGGCGGCATGTACGTTTCACATCCCATATTCCTAAGCGAAATTTCAGATGCCAAGTGAGTGTACGAAGATATATAGAGGGGCGTCATATGTCAAGAGTTTACAGCGATAGCAGCTAAGCGAAGGCGCTAGGGCGATAAAAATTATATCAAATCCGTTTATGGGTCTGCCAACAGCTGTTGTTGTGCTGTTATACTGTGCAACAAATTTTGGATTTTCTAGTACATAATATTTGTATAGTTCGGTTATATTCGCTTGCATGTTCCTTCACTTTGTTGCCTAGTGTAAGTCATCCAGTTCTCTCTCACACTCTCTCTTACAGAATTCGAGGGAGTCTCGGCGCCATGCTAATGCTGTCTGTGAATGTTGGCATACTTCTAGGCTACATTCTGGGCACGCATCTGGCCTACCACATCGTACCATTCGTAGTGCTCATCTTCCCAATTAGCTATTTCATATCCACGCTGTTCATCATACGCGATTCCCCGATGCATCTCATACGCAAGGGCAAGTACAAGGAGGCTGAGCAGTCTTTCAGATACTATAAGAACATTAAGGATAACGAACAGCCGGGCGCACTTACGGAATTTGAGGAAATGAAGCAGACACTGACCCAAAGTGATAAGAACTCGGACGAGGTTACCTTCAAGGACTTCCGTAAGTTACCCTCATTAACCGTTCCGATCTTATATTATCTTATTTTTTATATATATATATATATATCTGCAGTAACTCGACCTGCACTCAAAGCTTATTGTTCGGCTGTGGTTCTTCTGATTGTTAATCAATTTAGTGGACTTTTCGCCATGGTCAACTATATGTCGGATATATTTGCACTGTCGGGCACCTCTATGGATCCGGACACCTGCACCATTATCATTGGCATTGTCCAGATTATGGGCACATATGCGACAACGCTTCTCTGTGATATCTGGGGACGCAGAATTCTACTGGTGATCTCCTCAGCCGGCGTGGCTGTCAGCCTGACGTGCTTCGGTCTCTTCACCTACTACGCACAGTGGTACGATTTGAGCGAGTGGAGCTGGGTCCCACTGTTCTTTATGTCCCTGTACATCTTTCTGGGCAACATTGGACTCGTTGGCTGCTTCTTTGTCCTACTGGTTGAGATGTTTCCGGTCAAGGTGCGTGTCGTTGAGGTCTTTCTATTATTTCCATCTCAATCCATTGACTTTCTTCAACCCGCAGATACGCGCGAGAGCTGCTTCAATATCGATTGCTATATGCAGCTCGTTTGTGTTTATAATACTCAACATTTTTCCCCTTTGCATGGATCGATGGGGCGTGCCGGCCACAATGTGGTCCTGTGCGGGCATATCAGCACTTGGCTTCATATACTTTGTCTTCTTCCTAAAGGAAACCAAGGGCAAGTCAATGCTTGAGGATTGAGGATGAGGCTAGCAAAAATAGCAATACATGTTGCAACGTCTGAATTATATTTTAAGTTTAGTTTTTTTTCTCAAATAAATTTCGGATATCTAGAAAATTTACATTGAATTTTTTCAAATTACGTTTCGAGTCCCTGCTTGTCGCCCATGTCGAATGGTTTTTAATATAAAATTAAATATGTTTCACATACCTTTAATCAAATTCCTTACCATTATGAGCTATGATCGGCTTATCGATGTTTTATATTATCCCTGCTCGGGTGCCATTGCTATTGGGTTTTATATGGTTCCTTGTTAGATGTAAATAATGGCAGCTGCAGACATTTACCCTATAAAAAAGAGGATGAAAGGTAAAATTATAAACGAAAATATATGTATGTTGTTTAAGCATACCTTAGTTCGCTGCTCGGGCGCCAATGCTAAACACGCCCCCAACTTATATCAAGATTCTTCTGTTTGTTCAGATATAAACGTATAGCAAGCAGCACGAAGAAATACGATTAGGAAATTTATCTGGCACGGGGCTCTTCTTTGTAGTTCGCTTAAATGATTAGCAAAGTTATCTATATGACGCCTCAGGCTCAGGTGAGATATCTAATTGCAGCAGCGAAAGTTCAGTAGCAAATAAAACAGCGCTTGGAATAGACTGAACCATCTAGAAAGTGTCTAGAAAAAGTGAAAAATGTTGACGAATCTCTTCGAGCGTTCGAATTGCTTGCTGAACCAAAGGAATCGCCATCAATTGCTTGCCACAGTGCTAAGTGAGATATTGAAAATAGTTTGTAATACTATTCTAAACAGATCTCAATCTTTAAACACTTACAGTAAATATTATATGCATATCGCATGGCATTGGCGTTGGCTGGGTCTCGCCCACGTTGCGGAAGCTGCAAACCTTGGACTCGCCACTTGGTGTGCCGTTGGGCGTCAATGAAGTCTCCTGGGTGGGCTCGGCGCTGGGCTTGGGCTCGGTGACGGGCAACATATTGAGTGGACTTTTTCTGCATCGCATTGGCGGCAAAATGTGTCTGCTGTTCATGGCCCTGCCACATACGGTATTTCGACTTGTTATTTGATTGGGCTCAGCTACATAACCCACAAATTTCTTTTAGTGTCTTTGGGTTCTGGTCTACTTTGCTCAGAGCGTGGAATTTCTGATCGTCGGTCGTTTCTTGGCTGGTATTACTGGCGGCGGCATATATTTAATACATCCATTGTTTCTAAGTGAAATTTCCGATCCGAAGTAAGTAGCAAAAACGCGACAGTTAAACAACTGAGAAGTGTCTGAGCCATAAAGATAGCATTTGATATTTGAATAACTTTTCTTGTGGTTCAAAGTCTGAATCATTTGGATGTTTTATGAATTGTGAAATTGCCGAGAACTATGATTAATGCATTTTATTATCTATCATTGACAGTATTCGCGGAACTCTGGCATCGATGGTGATGCTGTCGGTGAATATTGGCATACTTCTAGGCTACATATTGGGCACACATCTGGCCTATCATATCATACCATTCGTAGTGCTTATCGGCCCGTTAAGCTATTTCATAATGGTCTTATTATTCATTCGGGACTCGCCCATGCATCTCATACGTAAGGGCAAGCTGGAAGCAGCCAAGAAGTCCTTCATGTACTATAAGAATATAAAAGCCAGCGACAGTTCAATCGAACAGACACGCGCTGCAAACGAATTTGATAACATGAAATTGACGCTTACCAAGGACGATAATATGCCGGATACGCTCAGCCTGAAAGACTTTTGTAAGTGCAAAACTTGAGTTTCCCTTGCATCAATTAATTTCCTATTTCCTTAGTCACGCGAGCCGCGCTCAAGGGCTATGGCATGGCGGCGGTAATAATTATTGCGAATCAGTTTAGCGCCCTTTTTGCCATGGTCAACTACATGTCGGACGTGTTCGCCCAGTCGGGCAGCACCATGGATCCCAATACCAGCTCGATTATCATTGGATCTGTGCAAATTCTTGGCGCCTATGTGAGCACAATTGTGTGCGATGTCTTTGGTCGTAAAATTCTGATGCTGATCTCATCAGCGGGCGTGGCCATATGTCTGACAGTCTTTGGTTTCTTCACGTACTATGCCGGAATTTACGATATGACCGAGTGGAGCTGGATACCAGTAGCCATTATGTCGCTGGACATCTTTTTGGGCAATATTGGTTTGATTAGCTGCCTGTTTGTGCTGATGGTCGAAATGTTTCCACTCAAGGTAGGTTTTCTTAAAATATTTGTTTTCTACTTACATTTTAATTATACATTATTTGTTTTCAGATACGCGCCAGAGCCACATCCATAGCAATTGTTATATGCAGCTCGTTGGTATTCCTAATGCTCAACATTTTTCCACTTTGCATGGCACATTGGGGTCTGCCGGCCACGATGTGGTCGTGTGCGGCCATTACAGCAGGCTGCTTTATATTTTTCTTACTATTTTTAAAAGAGACCAAAGGCAAGTCAATGCTTGAGGATTGAACTTAAATAAAAGCGCCTAAATTTGAAATCGATAAATTTGTGTTATAGCAATGACCAATAGATAGACACACGGCAAAAGCTGTTTGCTTTCCTTCAGCTAGCTTATTTAAATAATAGCCTTTTTCCACCATGCTTAAGAAATGTTACATTTTCAAATTTCACATATTGGTGTTCCATTGGCAAATGTCGGTTGTCGATAACATGTGAGTGGCAAAAGTACCGCTTCTTTAAATAAACAGCTGATCGAGTTGTTTTGATTAACCTAAGTGCCGCAAAGTTTTCCTTCCAAAAGTCAAAAAATACGACCTCAAAGTAGGGGCTCCGCTTAATGGACCCTGCGGGATTTGGCAATCTTTAAATTTTAAAAAATGTGACATTATTAAAATTTAAAATTACAATTATAAAAAATTATTATAATAAGAAATGTGGACAGTGGAATAAGGCTATAAAACACAAATACGCGCCAAGACTTCGTTCAGCTGCACAAGCATCGATAAATTGTTGTACGTGAGCATTTGTTAGGACGTTCAAAACTATCGATCGTTGGCAAATTGTGCTCACGCACGAGCTGTGGCTATCGCAAGTTAATCGATAATACATTCAAATAGAAATACGTACGTTATTTTTCGGCATATTTTTCATGTATGTTACATTAAATAAATTTAATTACATATAATTAGTTATTGTAAACATAATACAACGTTATGCATAATGTTTATACAATTTGTTGATGTGTGTGCTTTACATGGTTTTAGGCAGCCAACTTAAAACTAATTAAAAAACTAGCATACTAAATCACAGTGTTTTTTCCCAAGTGAAAAAATTTGCAAAAATCTACAAAAATTTCTAGCATATTCAATATACATATATATAAATATATATATATAGTACAATATGTGCGATATGCGATAATAATAATAATAATAATAATATATATAATTATAATATGGGCTGTTGAATTTGCATTACTTTTGGATTTAAAACGTAAATTAAAACATATTTTTCGCATATGCAAAACAAATATTTTTTAGCAGCAACATAATAATAATAATATGATAATAATAATAATAAGATTTAGGATAAATGGCTAACAATTAAAATGCATAAAACAAAAACAAAAATTGCTGTTTACAATATGCAACAAACAGCAAATTTTGGGTATAGCGCCTGCCGTTTGCCATATACATAAAAGTATATATAGATAAATTGTTTATAAATAAACTAAATATAGATAGATAATATAATATAATAAATGTGGCTTGAATATCGAATCACAAAATTGGGCGCACGTTTCGAAATTTGTTCAACAGCATGTTGGGATATTAATTAGTTTGGTGGATTTAATATAGGATTTACACATGCTACACTAATTACGTATCACTGGTTCGTTGTGTCAGCTTTATCACGTCTTTTTGGGGCAGCGCAGATAGCGCAACACCGCATAGCCCAGGCCGCGAAATACCAGAAAGAACATCATCAGTATGAGCGTATTCAGCCAGAGTGGCGATGTGGAGTTTTGTGCTCTGAGTATTTCCTCATATGGAATGAATTCGGTTGTCTGTTGTTTGCATATCTCATAGCTGCTCGGCGATCCACAGCTGTGCCGGGCACAAATAGATATGGTAATGGGGATTACAATTCAATTCAACAATTGACAGGCTTACGGCTTACCTAATAGCTGGTCCCTCGCGAAACTCGAGTATTTGCATATTCTGGTATGCATAGTGTATCATCGATGTGTAGCGTATCCAGCTGAGACCTTCCGGAATGCGTGACGATAAATAACCGCCAAAGAGCTGTGTGGCAAGCGTGTAGAGTGCACTCAGCGTAATGCTCACATTCATGTCCATGCAACAGGCGCCAATGAAGAAGCCAACGCTTTGCGCCACAATCGTATTCAGCAGCAAAAAGATGAGCATCAGAAAGAAGAGCTTCATGCTGCAAATGGCAACAGTATCGAGTGATTAAATGAGGGTTGAACAAGTGGCTGGTGTCACGGTTGCTTACCTGCTACAGCCCAGCATGGGATAGCTAATCATGAGGTAGACAGTGGGCAACGTTATCACCAGCGGCAGCTCTGCGCACATTTTGGCCAGATAGTAGGCAGAGAGGCGATAGGCGCCAGAGCGACGCTCCTTGCTGATGACCTCACGTTCCGAAGGAACTGTAACAACGAAAAGCACATTAAATTTTAGGCATTAGTTGTCTTGCAAGCAAAGCACAAAAGCTTTAAAAGGCACTGAAAGCTCACATTATAAAACTTATGATGCCCAATTGAAAGCACATTTGGCTTTAAACAAAAGGTACAAAGTCTAGTTAATTTGTTAGATTAATCATGCATAGCTGAGAAAGCTTAAAAAGATATGCGTAGAAATGTTAGTAAATGTAATTTGATAAACGTACAAATAGGAAGAACATTTAAGTTTAAAGCTCAAAGTGTAGTTAAAGTATTGTATGAATCTCGCAAAGCACATAAAAGCTCTTAAAGCTATGCATAGAGAAATAATAAAAATATATAACAAAAATTTAAAAGCCCATTAAAGCTACCATGGAGATTAATTGCTTTACTAAGCAGCAGATTAGTTAAGTAGTAGCATTAAGTATTAAGATGCATGAATTCCCATAAATGCTACAAAGATTATAACTTAGTATTAGATTAATCTCGCAGGCAAAACATAATCAAGAGCTTTGGCGCACATGAAAGTTCAAAAAGCGATTAATTAAGAAATGAAGAGCTTTTTGGAGAGTATGAGAGTATGGGATTGTGTATAAAAATAAGTTAAAAGCTTTTGAAAACTACTTTTAAAGTAGAAATGAATACTAAGCAAATATTTAAAATATTAAATTCGGGCAGCTTAACGTTGCTTTCTAAGGTTAATCTATTATTTAAGCAAATAACATTTGGCTTCTCAGCTCTCACTTACATGAATTGAGCGCACCGAAGAGCGCGAAAAGCATCCAATAGGTTTGCGAGAAGAACATCCAGCCCTGCAGATCATGGAGGAACTCCTCGGTGCGCGGCAGCTGAAACCAAATGGCGCCCGCCATCAGCGCCAGGCCAATTGTTTGGAACCAATTCAATTTGGACAGCATGCGTGGCTTGGCCTCCTTAAAGTTGCGGCTGGACAGCACAGTGAACTGTGTATGGAAGCGTGTTGGATAGGAGAGCCAATCCTCGTCGTTGGCGGAACTCTTGCCGGCACGATACGACTGGCAATCACTGGAGGCACAGGAACTGAAATTTGATTGCGAATCGGCGCCGCACCAGACCAAATGTTGTGCAGCCTCTTCATCGGCCTCGCAGCCATTCGCCGTGTGATGTAAATTAGCATATTGATGATGATGATGATGATGATGCTGCTGGTGATGTCGTTGGTTGTAGTAGTTGTTGATGATGTCGTTGATCAGTATGGTGTCGTGCTGTTGCTTGGACTTGTCCTGGCTGCTGATGCAATTGCGATTCAAATAGTTGCCATGAGATTCCCTGGCGGCTATGAACAGCTTCTCGCGTATATCCGGATGCGATTTCAACTGCTCCACTGCAAAGCAAAGATGGGACAGAGTCTTAACAATGTGTTCAGCTTGAATTTGAGTTCAATTTACAACTTACACACAAAGTCGGCGGGATTGTAGTGCGGCTTGATGGTCACCCCAATATCCTCAAAGTGCCTGTAGATGTTGTTCACCTCGCCAAAGTAGGCGGTGCGACCCTGATGCAGCAGCAGCAGCTTATCAAACATGTGAAACATCTGCGATGACGGCTGATGCACGCTTATCACAATTGTCTTCTGCTCCAGCTGTGCGTAGCGCTTCAGCACCTTCATCAGCGAAATGGCCGAGTGGCTGTCCAGCCCAGAGGTGGGTTCCTGGGGAAAAAAAGTATATAAAATATGTAAAAATAAATAATACAAATTAAAAATAAAATAAAGAAATTAACTTTAGAAAAACACAAATAAATCAATTAAAAAAAAAATATATATATATGTGTATGAAATAAAAAAAAAAAACAAGTAATAAATAAATAAAAACGTTAACTGTTTAATTTACAATAACAAACGAGGCTTTTTGATTGATTACAGCTTTGACAAACCAGCATTTTAATGGATTTAAAAGCTTTACACAAAGTTTTATATATTTTAGACCAAATATTTACTCCATCCAGCTAAATAAATATTTTAAAAATTTATGATATATCCTTAATTACTTTTATTTAATTTACTTTTATTTATTTTAATTACGATTTTAATAAGCGAATATTTATTTTTGTATTTCCAACAACTATCACAAAATAAACAAATGCACGTAAAATATATGTTTGCAAATAAATTTAAATCAGGTCAAAACTGAAATGAAAATCGTTTTATTTTTGACAAAATTCTGAGATTTTTAGAGACCTTTAGCTGTAGAGAAGAAGAATAGAGAGAGATATAATTAAGCTGATTTCAGACTAGTTCAATTCTGAGCTGAGTTCAGACTAGTTCAATTCTGAGGAACTAGTCTGAACTCAGCTTGTAATATCTCTCTCTCTCTCTCTCTTTATCTGAGATTTCTATAGATTTTAAGCTGTAGAGCAGAATAATAGAGATATAATTAAGCTCAGTTATGATTATGATATCTCCTATATTTCTGAGATTTTCAGAGAATTTTAACTGTAGCGAAGAAGAATAGAGAGAGATATAATTAAGCTGAGCTCAGACTAGTTAAATTCTGAGGAACAAGTGTGAACTCAGCTTTGTTATAATATCTCTCTCTCTCTCTCTCTATTTCTTTTGTACTCACATCAAGCAGCATGAGCAGAGGATTGGTCAACAGTTCGCAGGCGATATTGGCACGCTTCTTCTCGCCGCCGGAGAGGCCGCGATTGAGATAATCGCCAAACTTGGTCTGCTGACAGCAGCTGAGCTCCAGGGTGTCCAGTATGTGATCGACGAGACGCAGCTTCTCGGCGCGCGGCATCGACTCGGGCAGCCGCAGCAGCGCCGTATACATGACGGTCTCGCGCAACGTGAGCTGCGTGAAGAAGATCTCCTCCTGCAGCACGTAGCCAATTTTGCGGCGCCAGCGCTTCGAGAGCGGCTCCCGATTGAGATAGACGCTGCCGCTGTCAAAGTGCCGCTGACCGCTGAGGCAGTCCAGAAGCGTTGTTTTGCCGCTGCCCGAGGGTCCCATGATGGCCAGCACCTCGCCGGGACTGCACAGAGGGTGGGAGAGAGAGAGAAAGGGGGAGGGGGAGAGAGCAGGACATAGTGAGACAGAAAGGGGTATATATTTGTTAGTTGTCAGTTGAAAGTATGTTTTTATTGTTGTTGTTTATTAGGCCACTTAAGCAAACATTGTTGTTTGTTTGTTTGTTGATTGTTTGTTTGTTTGTTTGTTTGTTGTTACCTGACTAATCCACTCACATCGGAAAGTATTTTGCGTTCGTTTTGCAACACGTTTAAATTCTGAAATGTCAACTGTATTGTTGGTTGTTGCTGCTGTTGTTGTTGTACTTGTTGTTGTTGTTGTTGTTGCTGCTGCTGGTGTTGCTGTGCAATTGGCTGCTGCTGTTGCTTTGCAGCGTTTATAAAGGGAAATGTCAACGAAGTTGTCTGAGCCGCACTGCAAAAACAAAGGAAATTAAACAAAAATTAATATAATTGTGTTAAAGATTATGATAAAGATATATACAATAAATATTTAAAGATCAACAACCAAAATTGTATACAAAAAGAATATTGAATTTATTTATTTATAATTTTTTTTTTTAATTTTATTTAACTCAAATAATTGTGCAATTGTTTATTAATATATTATTATTTTATTTTATTTACCAAGCCAATCACAATTAAAGTACGTTTGTCATAAATCAAAAAATTGGGCAATTTTATTTATTTATTTATAATTGTTTTAAATAAGTCAATCAAAATGTATTTCCCCAATTTAAATACTGTTAAATCCACAGTTATCAAAGTATTGATGAGAGTTTAACAAACTCTGAAAATAAATTATGCAAAAATAAACAGTACACAAAATATATAAAATGTAAGGAATTTTAAAAGGCACTTGCATATCAAATACCCTGTAATCAGCCATTGAATATTGTGTGGCCTAAAAGTATGCAGTAAAATAATTTACAAATAAATTAACTCAACTATATCGAATTTTTTCTGCCTTTAAGTGTCATGTTCTTTCAAATATTTTTCCAATATTTTATTTAAATAGAGCGGAAGCTGCCATAACCGGACACCCAAAGCTGCGGTTCGTTTTGTCCGCTTGTGGGGAGATGACCGGTAATGGGAGATGTTTCTAATATAATAATAGTTTGTTATATGTATATATAATTTAGTTTGTTGCCAATACTTTTTATTTATTGCCAAAGAGTATTTTATCTCAATATATTTTTGCTATTTTTATCTATAATTTTTAATTCCCAATTTTTTAAACTATATTTTTATTATGCTTTTGGGAGGGAGATTGGCTATATTTGTTTAATAATTACTTAAAATAAGATTCATTAATTTTAAATATTCCCTATCACCTATTTTAAAGAAATATGTGAAATCCAAAATCCAGTATACAATATTACGTGCTACAAAGGTATTATGTGTGTGACTATATATAGCATGCCCGTTTTATAGGACTTGATTCTGTCTTTTATCAAAATAATGTTTAATACTTTATTATACCCCACTCATACAATTGACGGCTGTAGGGTATAAAGAAACAAAAGTCAATGCACCCCTCCCCAAGCAAAAATAAAATCAGTGTAACGCACACATGCATTTAGTCGGTATACGTGTGTGTGTGTGCGTGCGTGCATATGTTCGTTTCTTAATGCGAGAGCAACACAATACAACGGTCGATTCTCCACTGTCAACTCTTATCGCCGATATCACATGTGTGTGACGGACGACGCGTCGCGTCGCGTCGCATTATCACACGCGTACGCTCGCTCTTTCTCTCTCACTCGCTCGCTCTCTTACGCGCACGCACTCTCTGTGTTGTTCTGTTCTCTCTGTTTTCCTTTTGCCCAACTCTCGGTCAATGCTTCTGTTTCGTGCTCCTCCTACAACATGCACAAATACATATGCAAACCGAACCGAGTCAATAGCCTCTGTTCTGGCCCCTTTCTCCCGCTCTTGCTGATTCTTTCTCTCCCATTGTTGTTCTTCTTGTTGTTGTTGTTGTTGTTGTGTACCTATCAAATTTATTTAAATATTTTCTTTTTACTGTAAGCCTCCGCGCGTATGACCTGCCCTCCCCACCTTTATATGCTGCCTTTATATACTGCGCAACTCGCAGGGAAGATTCTTTATTAAAAAGTGCTAAGTTTCAGTTGTTTTTTGAATGGAATTGAGTTTTGTTTGGATCAAATCTTATGTTAACTGTTAGATATAAAACTCTCTCTCCCTCTCTCTCTCTCTCTCTCTCTCTCGCTTGTACTCATACTATCATCTTCCTGGTTAACTTAAACAATCAACCATCAGCCAGATCATCCAGCCCAGTTAGCATTCCATTATGCATAGTCAAGGATGACCTACAGGTATTCCATAACTCACTCTTAATAGATCTGTTGCTACAGCTGAAATGATTTTCGATCAGAGCTGAAAGAGGTCAAGGTCATACAGAAGCACATCAATAAGATTAACACAGCATAAGCTGAGCCCCTCTAGACTAGCCCCGATGCTGATCTTTCACCACAAAACAAAAAGTAAAAAAAAAAGGAATCAAGTAGAAAAACTAACAACAAAATAATATTACCCATCAAAATGCAGCATCCCCATAGGGAAGAAGAAAAAAACAAATTATTTCAAATTATACGAAAAAAAGAAATGTTAATTTTTGAAATGGGAAGCCAAAGTAAATAGAGAGTGCAATGAACCGCAATGTGCGTGAATATGAGACAGCAACAATAACAGCAACAACAACAACAGCTACAACAACAAGAAACAACGACGTCAGGCACAGGCCCCAAGTGGGGGTCAATGCAGTCAGCAAGAGACAACGTCAAACAAAGCATACACACACACACACGCACGCACACATATCGTCTACAGATACATGTTGCATGCGCATGCAAAGTATCTGATGAATACGCAGCTCATACATTTCGCCCGCCTGTCCGCCTGACACTCTGCCTAGGAGTCAGCCACATTAAAAGAGACTAAATAACAACAACAATTGCAATGTCCGGGTCTGATATGCCTGGCAAAATGTCTGGAACAATCAAAAATACGACATGCTAGGCAACAGTTAGTTCAAATAGAAGTCAAATATGCCCAAGATATTACAAAAGAAGTCTATGTATGTCAGGTCAAGTCAAGTACATTTTGTTAGTTTAGTTAAACCCTTTTTAATCAGGAAAGTCATAATTTTTGCATTATTTATATTAGGAATATTCAAGTCGTGCCCAACACTGGCGTATTTTCAGTAGGGAACAAGTGGAATTGGCACACTTTCATTATTTAATAGAAAAGCTAAGCCAAGCCAATTGGAACTATTTAAATAAATCTTAATAAATATTTTAATAAAACGAGAAAGGCACGCCGAAGATTTAATACCCTTACTTATAATGCTTTGCTCGTATCTGAGAAGCACAGAGAAGGAAATTAGTCAATGCCGAGTATTGCTAAGATATTTTGAAAAAGGAACGATCGTTCCAATGGAAGCTATATTTAATTTTCACTTCATGCGCAGGAACGCATGGAAGTGGAACATTCTCGTTATTTATTTATCATTATTGTTATCGCAGCCCTAAAGTTATATTTAAAAACATGTTCTTATACATGTTTGTCATAGATATATTTAAAATTTGCATTTTCTCCCTGTCGACTGCGAATTTCCAATTTTACTAATTTTTGTAGATAAGTGAGGATTAGTCTGAAATTAATTTCATCCATAACTTTTATACTTTCAATTTTTACTTGCACTAAAAGAAATATTTAAAAGACTTTTTTTTGCATAACTTTTTAAAAGAAACGGCACAATATTTTGAATAATTGAGCTCAATTAAATGGATGTCACTTGATAGTTTTTGCCTTTAGAGCCTGTCCTTCTCTTCTCGATACAATTTAAATACTTGTAGTTATTCATTCATTCATTTTTTTATATTTTTTTCTTTTAGTTATTTGTGTTTATAAATTTTATGTTTAGATTGGGAACTGGCAACACTTTCGCTGGACCGTTGATTAGTGACAACTATCAAATAGAAATTTGTTGTTTAAAGTTTATGTTTATTTTTGCTTAGCTACTTTCGAATTGGGCATGGCCACAAATTACCATAAAGCATATAAATAAAATGCCGCCCACAACCACAAAATCATTTCCTTCAATAAATATTTTAACAATTTTCCAAATGTTGCAAATTTTCAATTCGCAAAGTGTTTGTTATTAACATATGTATATATTAAATTATATTCTTCATTCTCATATTCATAATAATAATTTTTCGCGTTCTTTTTATACCCTTGCAGAGGGTATTATAATTTTGTCGTGAAATGTGTAACGCATAGAAGGAGACATCTCCGACCCCATAAAGTATATATATTCTTGATCAGTATCAACAGCCGAGTTGATATAGCCATGTCCGTCTGTCCGTCTGTCCGTCTGTCTGTTTCTATGCGAACTAGTCTCTCAGTTTTAAAGCTATCTTTATGAAACTTTGCAGAAGTCCCTCTTTCTGTTGCACGCAGCTCATATGTCAAAACCAGCTGGATCGGACCACTATATCATATAGCTGCCATAGGAACGATCGATCGAAAAGTAGGTTCTTGTATGAAAAACATTTTTGTTTATAAAGTTATCTTTACTAAACTTGGTATTTATTAGTTTTACTACGTTCCCCATATATATGCAAAATCCTATTAAGATCGGACAACTATATCATATAGCTGCCATAGGAACGATCGGTCGAAAATTAAGTTTTTGTATGGAAAATTTTTATGTTTTTCAAGATATCTTGACCAAACTCGGTACTTATTAGTTTTACTAAGCTCCCCATATATATGCAAAATTCTTTTCGGATCGGGCAACTATATCATATAGCTGCCATAGGAACAATCGGTCGAAAATTAAGTTTTTGTATGGAAAATTTTTATGTTTTTCAAGATATCTTGACCAAACTGCAAGGGTATTAAATCTTCGGCGTGCCGAAGATAGCCCTTCTTTCTCGTTTAATTTAATTGCGATAACCTTGTAATTGTAATGGGGGAGCTTTCAGTTTGCAGTGTCAACATTTGGCACAGTCATGACTTTGTTAAGACATTCCTCGGGCTGACCCATTAAACCGAAACGTGGCTCGGATGGCACGCTTCCCCAAATAACTGCAAAATATGCAGTTTTTTTTTAATGTTTCTTATTTTTATGCAAGCTACAAACAACAACAAGAAACACCGAAGAGCTCTGACCACACGTGACAGTTTAGAAAGAAACAAGAAAGCAACAAATCATGTAAAAGAAAACAAACTTTAGCGTAAGTTAAATTGGTGGGAGAAACTGAAGTCAATAAAAAAAATTAAAAAACAAAATGCAAACATAAAAAGATAAGTATATTGCCGGGTAAAGTAACTTTGCCCGAAATTTCATTGGAAGTCTTTGTGCATTTTTAGCATCAACCACAGCCGAAACTCTTAATTTCCTTACTTTCTTTTTAATTTGTAATCGACATTTGTCGACAACCAACAAACTTGCTAAGCTCCGCTTGGCCTTTATTTTTGTGGGTGATGTGACAAAACTCACGTAGGCGCCCATAGAATAGGCTTTCCTTAAGGTCTATGACATTTTGGGTGAGTGCACATTTATATTTATTTACAAACGATCAATGCATGATAATATGCCAGACAATTTGTTAAGAATAAAAAAAAACAATTGCAAAGATAACAATCTGACAATTTAAATCACATTTGAGTGGACTAATCGGGATTGTCCGAGTAGATAATATACTAAGCGCAGTATCAAGCAGCTGTTATATACATATAGGCACCTATATACTAAAACACTATTCGAAAAATATTCTTGAATAACTTTGTGATGTGATGTGTGATGTTTTCAGCTTTGGAATTGTGCTGTGGGAGTTGTTGGCGCAGAAAAAGCCCTTCTATCATCTGGAAAATTCTGGAAGATGTTATCAGAAGTTGCTGGTAAATGGAACCGAAAGAACGACCACAATGGAAGATTTAGCTATATGTTTAGACGATCGTTGAAAGTGCAGACAATTAGTTGGGAATTTATTTAATCATTTTATATGAATAAATTGGTTTTGGTTGATTTTTAATAAAAGTAAAAATGCATAAGCTAAACACAATCAAATACTTTTGGTAAAAATATTAGAATATAAAAAAATGTGTGAAATAAGCATACGCGGGAATTTCAATTTTTTAAAATTAATTTTCCAGTTTCACGCTTTTGTGGCTTTCACACAGTCGGTTAGTCAGACGGACTTGTCTAACCAAAACCAATATACCCTTTATGCTCACAGGGTAAAAAATCAACAACTCTTAACATCTACTAACTGTTTGAGTCTTTCTTTCTAGTTAACATTAAAAAACAATTGCATAGATAACAATCTAACAATTTAAATGTTGCAGGGTCGGAGACAGCTCCTTTTATATTTGTTTGATATAATGGATATGCAAGCACAATATCGACTCAAATATATGAGAACATATGTATCAAATTTGGTGTCTCTAGGCTTAGTTTCTGCGGTTAAGGCAATGCAAGATTGACTATCACAAATAAATCTAGTCGTTTTTTTTTATTGATAATTGTCCCAAACCTAGCCCGAGCCTTGGTAAGTACACTTTTGTAAATGTCTCTGGTCACATTCTACAGTGCCGATCGGTAATAACGCAAACACTTTCGATAAATATGATCTGGTCACTTTTAAATCGACCAGCCCCCACGCTCGTGTAGTGTGAAATTATAAATTATAAAAACTGTAATCGATTTCGCTAAATAAAGTTAACAACCTTTAGTAGTGTCTGAATCGCCAGATAAGCTTACCTTTTCTACCATTAAAGTTCCTTTTTTTTCTCCGACTGAAAATATTTACACTTTATACAAAAGTGAGTATAATTTAACCAAAGTAGGCTCAATTATGCGGATATTGGTTGAAAAGTGTCTTTGTTTCGGGAAACATTTTTAAACGTTCAAGATATCATTAAAAGACTTAGGCTATGAGCATTACAGTTCCTCCCAGTTATCTGCAAAAGCTTTTCTTATCTTTTTGGTTGTAAGAGTCATCAGCCGTATCAAATGTTATTTTTTTTTTCATATTCATCCTGTTATACGGGCAAAATATTACTTTTGTTTAATAATCACATAAATGTTAATCAGCTTAGAAGCTTTTGATCGCAATGATTTTATTATATTCGTGATAGTTGTCGCTTTGTATGAGAAACAATCGGAAAGCGTTTCGTTGTCGCAGTAAATTCAAATCTTGACCCTAAAAATATTGACCTAGGTCATTTAGCCTTTCATGCAGCCAAAATGCATACAATTTTGTGGTAGTTCGTGAAAAACAATATACTTTATTATTGATCTTCACTTTGTCAATAAAAACGAATTAAACAAACAAATTAAAAGAAAAATGCTTGGAGTTAAACTGGCGACTTCCTATTTTTTTAGTTCGACGCCGAAGCAATACAAGTTCCTGACGTTACGTCTACATCAAACGTTCACCCGGTCGAAATTAAATTTACATAACCCCGGCTCACTTTCGACTCAAAAGAAAGCTCAAGTAAAAAGTTCCGCTTTATAGCTCGTAGATAAAAGTTTATATAGATACTATGAATCAAAATCCTACACGATAACAGCGCATCAACGATTTTTATCAGAGAATAAGGCGTGACAAAAACTGACGGACATCATATCATATATAGCCAATCAATTGGAAATTGCGTTCAATGAATCAAAAGAATCAAAGAGTTTGAACTTCGAGCTAAACCCCCTACAAATTGTTTAGGGTTGTATCCCACCTGTTATCGTTTCTCTTAATTTCAATTTTAATTTGTTTTACTACCTAGCACAGCTGACGAAGGAACATGTCTAACACTGTGGATTTAACACATTTAAATATTGAGCTTTTGGAGGTAATATTATTGAACTTCAGTTAAAGTAAAATGAGATCAAATAAACATATATCTTGAAGGTAATCGGAAAAGGAAACTTCACAAAAGTGTACAAAGCAACTAGTTGCCGCAAACTATTTTCCGCTAAAATATATTATGACTTTTACGGGGATTACAATTGGGTCGCAATGAGATGCAAGCAGCTATTAAAAAATAAACATCCGAATATCCTGAAGTCTCGTGGTTCCGAAAAGTTAACAGGCAAAGTAATTGCCATATTTATGGAATACGCAGACGGCGGATCGCTGCATAACTACATACATGGATCAGGCAAATATAATAGAAAAAATGCACTCAATTGGATGGTCCAGTTGGCGAAGGTATGTCCCATTTCCAAAAATATACCAGTTATGAGGTGCTATTATATAATTCTCATTTCGCAGGGTCTTGCATTTCTACACGACGCGAAGCCAAGTCCGATATTCCATGGTAACCTGAAGCCCCAGAATTTGTTTTTATTTAAAAATTATAGCTGCTTAAAGATCGGTGATTTTGCCAGCGGAGGGGAAGTTATATCAAACTGTTATACACCACCAGAGGCATGCCCAAAAACACCGCGAAATTTCGATAAGATAAGACCACGCGATCAGATGCACGCCTACATTTTGAAGTCGATAAAAGGGTGTTACACCGAAAAGTACGATGTCTATAGCTTTGGAATAATTCTATGGGAAGTATTTACACGCAGAAGCCCTGTTTTTAAATACAAACGTGAACCACTTTTGACCTGTATTCCAAATGTCGTCGGCTCTAGCAATATTAAATCCCTGATTGCCAGATGTTCGCATGATGATCGACATATGCGGCCAACGATGGAATATGTGGTGGCGGACCTTATTCGAATCAGGTATTTTTTTTTTGTTTTAGCAATTTTTGAAATACATCATGTCTATTATCTCTATATATATAACTGTTTGTCCTGATCAACGCGCAGCCCAAACCGTAAGAGCTAGGAAGCTGAATGATGTAGGTTAGTTAGACGATGTAGGTTAGTTAGACGGGGTTTCGGGAAATTCCACCCGCAAGTGTGGAAAAATCGCGAAAAACGTTTGTATGTAACTTTTTTGTTTACTATCCGATCGGCCTCAAACATATTTTCAAAGATCTTTGTTCAAATTCATTTGAGGGGTGTTTCACACTTGTAGGAAAATCCGTTCCTCCTTGGTGGAAATGGAGGTCAAAGATTTGGTGGGTGACGTTTTGCGCTCAAATTCATTTCCAGAGATCTATAAGAAAAATCATTTGATACGTGTTTCACACTTTTCGCAGAATTCAAACTTCTTCGGGGGGAATGCGATTTAAAGATTTTTTTGGCGAAGTTTTAAGTTGTGTCCGATTTGCTTCAAGCTTATTTTCAAAGCTCTACATAAGAACTTAATAAATACGTATTTCAGCGATTTGGAAAATTCCACCCGCAACAGTGGTAAATTGGCGGAAAACGGTTGTATGAAAGTTTTTTGTTTACCATCCGATCGGCCCCACACTTATTTTCAAAGATCTTTGTTCAAATTCATTTAAGGGGTGTTTCACACTTTTCGCAGAATCCTCGGTAGAAATGCGATTAAAAGATTTTTTGGGCGAAGTTTTAGGTTCGCATATATACATACGTATGCGCGTTTGTACATACATGTATGCAAACATGCATACATACATAAATATAGATGTGAATACATACACACATACATATGTATATACACACATAAATACACTCATGCATTCATAAATACATACATACACATATATAAAGTCATATGTACATAAATACATATATGCATGCATACATATATACGTACACACGTACATACATACATACATATAAACAAACAAAAAAAAAACAAATCAACAAAATACCAACAAAAAACAAAAAAAAACACTACACTACTAGATAAGCAGGAAAAACTGCAGAGCTGACTTGAATTCATGAGAATCGAGGTGTAGAGCACTTGGTAGAAATTCGTTTCATTTAAATTTGCGGCACAGCGACAAATAAGTATTCATAAATGCATACATTCATGCATGCATACACTAACACACACACGCACACACTCACATACATACACACACACACATATATATATATAATACTTATATGCCGTCGTACAAAAAACTTGCATTATTATATACTTTGAATAGAATCTATACTTTATTTATTGCTCTAATATATATTTATATCTATTTGTATATGTTGCCTGTCTTCTGGTTATTTTTCCTTTATGAACCATATTTTTTATAAAATAATAGATAACACAAAATTAAAATTATTTCAATCAAATCTAATTCCGTACAAATTATATCCGAGCCAAGCCTTTGCTTTGACTTTTTTGGATCACTTTCCACCTATTTCCCGCACGTAGGAATTTAAAAGTAACGCGTTCGACCTTCAGACTCAATTCTTCAAACGTATTTAAAAATGTCAACAAAAAGTTGCTTTCAAAGATTTCCACCTATTTTATACAAATGAGATGGACTCCAAAAATCATTAAATCCCATATTCATAGAATATCGATCCTTGTAAAAGACCTTGAAGACGCCCATTAAACGTTCGTTCATATAACCTCTGAAGCCTTTACAAAAAAAGAGTCAAATACGTTTCAAAAATATATTTAAAAGTGTTTGCATACGACCGAGTCCCGCTCATTTTCCACACTCGGATTTATTCAAATGTATCGAAACAGAAGAGATACAGATTTCCAAGGATCTCAAGGATTTAACGGATTTGACACTGGGAAAGGTGAGATTTTTCCATATCAAGAGCTTTATCCAATTTCTGAATTCCAGATCATAGGACAGGGCGCGTTTGGCGCTGTCCACAAGGCAACGTTACGTGGCACTCAATTGGCCGTCAAGCGATATTTCTTGAATAACACACAAGGCAAACAGGGCATTGAGCGGGAAGTGCGTTATTTAACCCGCGCAAATCATGAGAATATTATAAAATTGTACGGCACCGTGGAAGATGAGGAGAGAAAAACTTTGGTGCTGATGGAATACGCAGAATGTGGCTCACTACACGATTACCTGTATTGCGATGGTGAACAGAAGCCAAACTATAAATACATGCATGTACTCGAATGGATGCATCAATTGGCCGAGGTAAAACGAGAGCAAAGTGATCGTGAAGGGAGTGTAAGCTACTTTATTTAGCCAAACTTTAAGGCAAATGCGTTCTTGACTTAACTCAGGTGCTTACTGTCCGATTTTTAAGACATTTTCAATGCCTAAATATGGCATCGAAATGTGTGCGAATTGATAGGCGTGAGATTTTTATTTTGAAGAATGAGTACTTAATAATTTTGTGGGGAATATTTGTATCATACTATATAATACATTAATTCTCATAGTCTTCGAGTCGTCGAGCTAAATATATAAATATGTCCTTTCGTTTATAAGAATAATATAATAAGATCCGTTTTTTTGCAGGGCGTTGCCTATTTACATGCCATGAAACCAAGGGCAGTGATTCATCGAGATCTTAAGCCACCTAATTTGCTATTGACGAACGAATTTCGTACATTAAAGATAGCCGACTTTGGTACAGTCACCGAATTGGCTACTGTAATGACCGGCAATGTCGGAACTCCCAGCTATATGGCGCCAGAGGTTTGTTTAACTCGGAATGTCAAGGAATATATTGAACAATGATTATCGTTTAGGTCGTCCAGTCCAAAGTATACACGGAAAAAAGTGATGTTTTCAGCTTTGGCATTGTGCTGTGGGAGGTGTTGGCGCAGAAAAAGCCCTTCTATCATCTGGAAAATCGCGAACACTTCGCCATTATGTATCAAATTGGCAAAGGTAGGCAGAAAAGTTTATATATACATATGTAATATATGTATATCAATCAGTTTCTCGCTTTAGGCAAACATCCTATTCTGGAAGATGTAAAGAATTATCCAGATGTACAGCATTTAAGATATGTTATCAGAAGTTGCTGGCAAATGGAACCGAAAGAACGACCAACAATGGAACATTTAGCTATATGTTTAGAAATGGTTGTAAGTGCAGACAATTAACAAGGAATTTATTTAGTTATTTAATCTGAATAGATTGGTTTTGGTTGATTTTTAATAAAAGTAGAAATGCATAAGCTAAACACAATCAAATACTATATATAAATTATTTTGTAAAACTAATTTTCTAGTCTCAAGCTTTTGTGGCATTCCAAGATGGACGCGATCGCACAGAGAGACTTGCCTCGCCAGAACCAATATACCCTTTATGCTAATATTCAATAGGTACAGGATATAAAATCAAAAACTCTTAACATCAACTAACTGACTGAATCTGATGGCATTTGGTTGTTGAATAAAGGCCACTAAGGCAAACAGCTTTCTAGTTGTTGCTTTTAGCGCTTAAAGGGAGCTACTAAGATTAATAAAAGGGGGAGGGGGCGAGATAGAGAGTGAGTGAGATAGATAGAGAGAGAGGCGCGTATCTCTGGCGCTTCTTGTATACGAAAAAGGTTGTTGACTCTTTGCAGCAGCAGCAAAACAGACGCGAAAATAATATAATTCGCATACACGCACGGAGAAAAGGTGAGCAAAGACAAAAAAGAAGGAAAAAAAAACACGCAAAAATTACGTGAAAGTTTGGCATTGCATACAACACACGCACGCACGCGCACAGACACGCACACACACGCGCACACACGCACACACAGACACAGCTAAGCAGCGCACGCAATCAAAAGCTGAATTTTTGAAATTCTTATCGCGTTTTTATTTATTTATTTCTTTTATTTTATGTTTTTGAATACATTGACCGATATTAAACAAGTCGCCTTTTTACGCAAGCTGGCCAGCTGTGTGTGTGTATATGTGTGTGTGTGTGCGTGTGTGTTAAGGGCCTGAGTTCATTGGCAGCGACTTTTGTTTAGGTTTTTTTTTTTTGGGGATTTTTAGGCCTTTTTTCTATTTTTGGCATAATTTGGCTGGCATTATTGGTGTTTATTGTTTTTTCCTTTCTTTTTGTTTTTTTGGTATTATAAGAATTTCAATAATTCCAACAGTTTTATGCATAGCTCGAAATGAAAGCAAAAAAAATTTAAATATAAATAGTTGAGCGCTGACAAAAGAATTGGGTCACCAATTAGTTGTATATTTTTAGTATTTTTATTTGTTTTTGTCTATCAAAATTTTGTGCAATTTATTTGATGTTTTTGTCAATTGTTTTTGCTGTTTTTATTTTCTTTTTTTTTTCCATTCTACATTTTTGCTCAGCTGCCTTTAATTAATTTTGTTTGCGCTGCGGAACTTCCTAAACAAATTGACAAATGCGGAACATGTAGGAATACATTACTATATATACATATATATTTATATATATAATGTATATTATATTTTGATTATGCGATACGTTTTTTTTTTTGCTGTTCGCCTTTGTCTTTCGTTTCAAAGCTATGACCATGCTCAATTGCGTATTTTTTTTTTTGGTTTTGCTTTTTTTTTTGGTCTTTCTTTTTGGCGTGTGTTACTGACCCAATTCTTTTGTTGTTTGCTTTGGTCACTTTGGTCATTTCTTTTTGATTTGTTATTTATGACCGACTTAATTTGTAGCCTCGTCTATGCAAATTTGTTTGTTGGCGTCACATTTTGGTGTCTTTTTTGCATTTTGGTTCTTTCCATATACCCTGAACTCGGGTTGTAAAAATGGGTAACTTGAGGATATTAAAGCGTTTGTTGAGTACGAAATCAATATGCTTAATTAGCATTCATTTGCCCAATGCTCTGGCCAAGGCCGTCCATTAAGTCGATCGTATTAACGATTTATAAGAACTCGGCTTCCATAAAAGTTAGAAACACGAAATTTAGTATGTAGTTAGTTTACTAAATTAAAATTTTGCCTGCCCCAGAACTGTGCCTTTTTAGTAAAGCTTCTTATATGATATTAAAAATAACAAAAATTGAATCTGGAACAGAAAGATGTTCTCTACTAGAAATTATCCCACATTTTATGCTATCTATATAGACGTCATATCACTTACAGGGTATCCCAACTGTTATACTACAAATTATCCCACATTTTATGCTAAAAATAGATACTGGAACAGAAAGATGTTCTCTACTAGAAATTATCCCACATTTTATGCTATCTATATAGACGTCATATCACTTACAGGGTATGCCAACTGTTATAATAGTCTCCTTATCCGTTTTCAGGGTATCTTGGCAATGAGAAATGTGCAAGGCTCTTGAAGACAGCGTCAAACTGCTTGTTGCAGGCGGGGCAACAGTTGGGCCAAGCGCGTTAACTTGGCCACGGAGTCGTATACGTAATTTATGCATGCACATAACCAGCTCACAAACATATACATATACATAAACATATACATATTTATATCAATTCCAGTTCTTGACTGTTCTGTGTGGGTGTTTCTCTGTTGTTGTTGTGGTTGTTGTTGTTGGTGGTGGTTTTCTCTATCTCTAAATTGAATTTGAAAGGTGACTTAGAAAGCAGCAGGCAATAGAACTGAGAAAAGTCAACCAACTACTTTCAGAGTTGACCAACTTTGGCTAACATTGCAAAAGATTACACTAGATTACATTATATAAGCGCTACGTAATTGAATCGATCGGAGGGTTACAGCGAGCGTCGGAGGGGTATTGCTTGCGACTTGGTGGCACACACTTGTTGACATTAGCCGAGAGGAAGTTCATAAATATGAAGCGCTTTCTTCCATTATTTTTTTTTATACATATGTCTTTTTTTTTGCCCAGTTTCACGAACTTTCACGTCACATTGTGTGGTAATTAGTTAGCTGGGAATTATGCTTCCTAGTTTTTTTGCGGCTCGCTCTCTGTTTTTTTCCTAGCTTTTTTTTTTTTTTTTTTTTTGCAATTGATTGGCAGCGGCCAAGTGGGCCATCAGTTTGGCGTCTGCGACTTGTATGTGTATAATTTAGCATATTAATTGACACAGTTGCCAGCTTTTTTTTTCCTCTCCTTGCCTCTTTTTTTGTTGTTGTTGCTGTTCTACGCACTTTCTCCACATGAGATCTTTATGAACTATGCAAAAAATGTCACGAGAAAGCCACAAAATGCATTTAATACTTAAATATACTTCAATAGTCAGGCATTTTATTGCAGCGCCACATTTGAAAGTGTCATTGCAACTGGGTCAGCTATAAAGCCATGTATGCTATAGAGCTAGACGAAACTGTAGAGGGGGGGGGGGGGGGCGAAAGGGGGCGACGGGCAACAACGTTGAAGAGTCGTCAACACACATTACATCACAGAGCCGAACAGTTAAATATCCATTATGCAGATAAAACAAAAAATAAATAAAAGTCAAGTAAGAGTGTTATAGTGGGGCCAGCTCGACTGAGAGATACCCTACATGGGGCAAGTTTTCAATGAGTTGAGACAAACTTCATCTAGCAAACAGATTCCTTCGACTAACAGATACCCTGCACCCAGCAACAAACTTGATCTGAGCGAGCAATAAGTGCGTCTACTTTCAAGCAGATACATAAGACTAACAGATACTCTGCATTTTATCGATATTTTAAAACAAATTTGATCTGGGCGGGCAATACGAGCCACCTATGTTCAAAATTATAGTTCTCCAGGACTTGTAGTTCTCGAGATAAACGCTCTGATACATATAGACCGATATGGCTAGATGCTCGACGTACTCGATGCCTCAGCTCGTCATCCTGTTGAAGAATATATATATATACTTAATAGATTCAAAGGTGTTGACTACTGCCTGTTACATACATTCACAGAAGTTCATTATACCCTTCTTAGCCATTTTTAATGTGTAATAAAAATTTAAAAAAAAACCAAAACTGTGGTGCAAATTAGTTGCGCAAATATTGAAAATGCATTTGAGTGCATTTTAGCTGAGCGGAAGTAAACAAACGGCAAAAGGCAAGAAACCACAGAAAATGATGAGAAAAATAACACAAATTTGGACTTGGGATACAAATTTACAGAATCAGAAGTCACTTGTGTGAACAAAAAGAATCAGAGTCCTAAATGGGTTTTCCACAGCATATCCATAATGGAAACCTGTACAGTAGAACAAACCAGAAGTGGTTCAGTTCAGCTGAACCAGTTCTATTACCATCTAAACTGCACATTCCAACAAAAAACAGTTCCATATTTAACAACTGTATGCATATTTAAAACTGTTCGCTCAAAGCTCAGATTTTTTGTAGGAACTAGAAGGCTTAGATAATTTGAAAGATACCTCCCAAAAGAGTGGAATATAGGTGGAAAGAATTTTGCTATCTCGATTGGCGTGAAATTCATTTTCGGAGATCTTTGTAGAATATTTTTTGAGACAGTTTTCGTAAATTTATTGCTCTGCTTTAAATATAAGCCTCAAAAGCTCTGTCAATGCGATTAAAGCTAATTTTCAGAGAGTTACAACATAAATTATATATAATTTATATATATATATATTCCTGATATATTACTATATACATGTTTATATTCCTGATATAGGATTAAATCAGTCTGCAAAAGTTTCTCACCTTCATTAATATTATGTGAAGTTTGTGGTTAGAGATTTGAAAGTGTTTGTAATTGGTTTCAAATTGGGCTTAAAAGCGAATTTAGGAAGATTTTAGAACACTTTTTAAATGGTCTCAATAAACATGTTGGATAAAAAGTGGGCGTCAAACTAAGAAAGCATTCGACACATATTGGAACAAATTTGGTGTGAAGATAAGTGAAAAGCTAAAGATAAGTAACATCTAAATATAAGTCCAGATTAACATAAGCCCAGATGCTATGCCTAAGGAGGATTCATATGATCTTAAAGATCACAAGCTATGCCTGAGGAGGATTCATATGATCTTAAAGATCACAAGCTATATGCATTTAAAGGCTGTCAGGGAAGGCGTCACAAGAAGCTGCTAATTGATAGTTGTACCAATTTGAGAGACACTTGACATATAATTGAATGCTGTGCGCAGTTCGGGCCCTGGCCTTATCAGTAAGCAGTGGGAGAAGTAGTCGCAATTAAAATGAAATTCATTGGCATTTTCACCCACTGTCAAGTGACAGTCGCTCAGTCGGTTGAGTTGATAACAGAGCGTGTGCTGCAACAACAACAACAACGAGACGTGTTAATCAGTCTGTGTAAACAGATGCGACCCACACCAAGGCAACAACACCAACAACAACAACAGCAACAACAACAGCAACAACAATAACAATAACAAGCTGGGAAATGCTGACGAAAAGAAAACTCAGTGAAACTTGAAGGAAAAAGTCGGCGACGCGTCAGCGCCACAAAAATGTCTTTGACTGCGGAAAAATAAGGCAGCAAAGTGTCATAAACAATGCAACAGGCGAAAGGTAAGGAAAAGCCCACATAGAGACAGGGGGAGAGCGAGGGAGCGAGAGAGAGGAAGCGAGACAGACAGACAGAGAGAAGGAAGACTCATTTCTGGCTATAACGCAACTTTGTATGCGCTTCAAATTAGTCAGAGATTTGTCTATTTTTGTGAAAACTTTGCAGACATTCACGAAGCGCGCGGCCTTGTCACAGCCAAATTGATCTTTGTACCTAGTATCTGGATATTTGTGTATCTTCTTTTTTAAACATTTGCATGTGCATGACTGTGCTAGATCTAGAAGCTTGCATTCAGTTGTTAGGCAAGTGAAGGCCATGCCAAGAAATATGTTTACAATTTTTTTTAATATATATTTTGGTATTTATATTTCCTATGCTCTAAATAGAAAATTTTTAACATAAAAATGTATATTGACACGCTTTCTTTAAGTTAAGAGAGGCCTAGTACAATGCGTAGACATAGGTTTGGCTGAAGTTAAGATACCCTGTAAAAAGGACTTTACCAATGCCTCGACATAAGTTGAGTTTAAGTTAAGATACCCCGTTAAGAGGACTTCACATAATGCTTAGACATAAATTGAGTTGAAGTTAGGATACCCTGTAAAGAGCTCTTTGCATACTTTACACTCAAAAGCAGCCAACTTTATTCTCAACAAAACAAGTTTAAGATTTAAATACTTAGTCAAAATAGCTTATCAACATTTTGGACTAAAAGTGCTGAACTTAGTTTTGATTGTGAATAATTATTCATATTTATTAAAATTTCTTTGGCGCCAGATTAATCTTTAATTTTGTATATTTCATTAATCTTTCTCTGGAGATAGAATTTATTACTATTCTTAAATGTTCAACCTTCACAACCGTAATTAAACTTGCACCCTTTTTCCAGCTGAAATCAATTTTCTGCTTTTATTTTCAATTTTCCTTATTTTTATTTCTTCCACACATTTTAAGCAGTTCCTTCGTTTGGCTGCTTTTCAAATTCAAATCCAGTCAGCTTGAAATCTTTGGCTATTAAATATTTATCTTAAAGAGCAGCTAAAATTTTGCTCCAACTTGCTTTTGGCTTATATTTTCAATTTATCTTGCAGAAAGTTTCGCATTCTTGAACAAACAAAAACATAACTAGCCAAACTTAAACCGAAAACTGTTGAAAGCTTGTATTAAGCAAACATATCAAAAGTTTTAAGTTTTTTCCTTCGTAGAAAACCAATTCCTCTGATTGGAAATTTGCTTTGCTACCGACTTGTTTACATTTGGTTACTGTTTTTATACCCAGAATACATGGAAAGTGCATAAAATGGGTATAAGGATTTTGTGAAAATGTGTGTAACATAAAGTAAATATATAGTCTTGATCTGCATATTGATGATCTTACTCTTATTGCCCGCGCATAACGAGTTAATCGAGCTCACGATAATCGCTAACTTGCCCCATTTGCAAACAATCGATAAATATCGATATACTGTTTTTTGTGAAAATCTCCTAGATTCTAAGAGCAACATTCACCAAATTTGACATGTAGTTTCAAGAATAGCATATACCAATTAAGTATCCTTCATTTTGTAGCTACCTTCACCAAGAAAGTTCAGGGTATCAGCTAGTCGTGCACTCCCAACTGGAGTACCCTTTACTTATCTTTTCTTCTTTTTGGTTTTAGGAGCCATCCAATCATTAGCCAATTAGCCAATTGAACCCAACTTGCCATAAAACTACTTAAATATAGACTTTAGGAAGCGCCTGTTCTGTGGGCGTTTTGATGACGTTCCAAATATGCGCTTAATTCGTATTATTATATCACGTAACATTTTTAGTTTTTATATTATTTGTTTTTTTTTTCTGCCAGCCTAATTGAGGGTCTCTGGCATCGCCAGCTCCAGTTTACGCAGTACACTCTGCCGATTATAACATAGTTTTATAATTTGCACGTGGGAACATTTAACAAGTTTATTTAATCGTTTGCCAGAGAGCTGAAAGTGTTTATTAAGTTTTTGAGCTCAAATTATGAAAGTTGAAAACGGGGTTCATTGAACTGTTTGTCTACAACTTTGTCTGAGTTTAGCGTTTAACTAGCTGAGACTTGAATGTTTTTATTGAGTTTCGCTTAAAGTTGATGGTTAATTGTGCAATTGTTTTTGTATTAAGATTATTAATATTGAATATGCTTTTATTTCTTTAAGAATTTGTTTAAGTTGTTCTCTTCATAGTTCTTCACTTACGTTGGACATATATTCTACTAGCGGATATTCCCCGGCCTTGCCCGTGGCGTTTTATGTGCTTAAAATTTGAAATTCAATTTTTTTACCCAGTTTCCGCCCGTAAAACATTTAATTCCGCCCGTACTAGCTTAAACTTCAATTTTATTTGAAAATAATAATAATTAGAATCAACTGTTATGGTGACCTTAAACCTTTGACCCGCAGTTTATATTCAAGAGCAGTGGATATCACGAAATGCGTATCCAATAAATTTTATGAAAGATCTCTAAAAGTGAATTTAACGCCTACCGAATGGTAAACAAATGAGTTTCACAATCTTTTTTCGAGATCTTTCCACACATGCGAGTGAAATTTTCCGAATTCCCGTCTAAACGTGCACCTCAATCACATACGGTAACTACAGTGAACATTTCAGCTTCCATGCTCTTCCGGTATGGACGGTGAGTTGATCACCAATCAGTCAGTCACTCAGTCTTTCAGTCAGTCAGTCAGTCGGTCAGTCAGTGAGTCAGTAAGTCAGTCGGTCAGTAAATCAGTCAGTCATTCAGTAAGATAGTCAATCAGGCACATAGTCAATCAGACAGATAGTCAATCTGACAGATAGTCAATCAGACAGATAGTCAATTTAGACAGATTGTCAATCAGTCAGTCGATGAGTCAGTCAGGACAAACGGTTTTATATAAAGAGATTAATTGGAAAAAAGTTCGAGTACAAGTATTATACATTGTCCTACATGTTCACATTTCCGCTGTATTTGCATAAATTTCATGACCTCCATTGTCACACTATTTGCATTAAAAAAATGTCTATTGTCATTTTATTAAGATTCTTGTTCTCTCTTTGAATGCAATCAATTTCCCCTGTATAATATAATTTTGTTAAAGTTATGGTATTGTCCTCCATGGTCACATTATCTTAAACACAGAGAGAGCCTCTCTCCCTGTATTTCTCTCTCTCTCTCTCTCTCTCTGTATATAACAGAATTTAGACTGCATAGTTATATAAGTTATATAGGAATCATGGGAAATACGGAGAATACCGAATCATTATTATTTATAGAAAATGCAAAATTTACTAGAAATGTTCGGTCCTCCACTGACATTATACATTTAAAACCAAATAAAATAAGTTAACACAAATGACTGACATTTTACTGCTTTTTAAAATAAGGAAAAGCAAAGCTGGGCGTAGAAACTTCGGAGACTTTGGAAAATTATTTTGCATATGCATCGGCGACAATATGCCAATAAAATTGACTACCAGGTGGACAAAAGGGAAGACACAAGGCGCAGTAGCCGCTGCCTAGGAATTGAGCAATATACAAAAAAAAAAAAACAGAAATGCAAGGCAAAGCGGAACGCGCAGATATGAAACGCATTGCGATCGCTTGGCAGGCAAACAAATAAACAAATGAAATGAACAAATGATGAAATGAGCAAATGACGTTTTGTGCGAAAGACGCAAAGACGAAACAAGGCGTCGAAAACGTGCGAATGGCGCTCGACGGACAGGCGTCGACGGCGGCAGAGCGACGCCGGCTGCCAGCCAAGCGGCCATTGAACCTGCCAAGTGGAGCTCAGAATTGGCGAAAGTGAAGACCCACTGCCGCAAGCCAGAGACACAGACGCATAAAAGACAGCCAAAGAGAGATAAAGAGAGAGAGGGAGAGCGCAACAGCAGAGCGCAGCGATCTACGCGCTGTGCGCTGATGACGCAGTCGTCAAAAGGCAACAACAATAACAATAAAACTCAAAGCTGATGATGGTGCTGAAACAACAAAGTGCGATTAGAAGCTGCCAAACGAGCGGCAAAGGAGTAGGAAGAGAAGCAGCGCAGCGGCAGCAAGAGCAGCTTATACAAAAAACAAGACACACTGACTGACTGACTGACTGACTGACGGACTCGTCTTACGGTCATCATCATCATCATCATTATCATCTTCGCAAGCAGCCGCAGCGCCTATTGCAGTCGCTGCTTCTTGGAAGAAAACCCAACGCAGCCAAATAATGAAAACAACAACTAACAGCAAAAGAAAAACAAAACGAAAAAAAAAAATTTGTTGATCACATCACAAACAACAGACACAAAAAAAAAAGGAAAAAGAAAAAACGCAATTTGTTTAAAATGTAGGTCTATAGGTTTCTCGAAAAGCCCGCGAGAGAGAGAGAGAGACGGGGCCGCAGCTGCTGAGGCAGCGACAGCGGCCGAGGCTGAGGCAGCAGCGACAGCAACAGGGGATAGCCATGGCAACAGGCAACAACAGCCGGCTAACAGCAGCAGCAGCAGCAGCAGTAGCACACATACACACACACATGCACACACTTGAAATGCCTTTCCCCCCATCATTTGGCTACACACACACGTCCATGGCTTGAAGCAGTTAATGTTACACACGCGATTACACTGGGAGGAAATTAAATTAAATTAAATTAACAGAAAACTTTACTAAAATTATATTCGCTTTTTCAAATATTCGAATTATTTTATTAAAATATAATCAACAATAAACTCAAACCTAAACTTCACCTAATATTTATTTTAACATTTATCTGCATTATTTCTCGCAGTGTACACACACAATTTTTCCGCTCTCGACACGAACAAGTCGGACTATTTGACTCTTGGCAAAAGCAACTTAAGGTTATTAGCCGCCTTTTTTTCGGATGATTTTTAGATTCCTTTGTTTGTTGTTGTCGTTCTTGTTGATCTTAATGTAATAGCTCGGAGTGTGTTCATGTTCATGCGCCCATGTGTGAGAGTGTGTGTGTATGCCTTTTGTGCATGTGTACAAGCGAATCCATTTGGTTCAACTTAAGAGAGAAAAAAGTGCAACTCATAAAATTGTTGATTTGATGCGGCGGCGCCTCAAGAGCCGAAAGCAGGCCGCATTTTGTTTTATTTATTTTTTTTGGCCTAATGTCATTACACACACATACACACACACATATATATATACACACATGGCCAGCCGACAAACTAAACCAAAGCAATTTGCTTAAATGTTTCGGGCCGTTTCTTGTGGCTTCCTAAAAATTCATTGGGCATTTTATAGTTAGCTTTGCAATTTTTATGATTTAATGAGTCCCCATTTCGGATTCCAGTTTCAAAAGGTTTTGTTTTTGTTTTTTTTTTTTACATGCATGCTTTATGTGCGCCCCTCTTATGCAACTTGTTGCCGCTATTCGCCTACCACCCCCTCCCCCCGCCCATTCCACCACGGCTAGACGATTTTATGAGTCACAACATTTGAACATCGCGTATAAATAAAATTGAACTTTGTCATGTGCTTTGTAACGCATAACGGTACATTTATAATGCTTAGCCAATAGCAATTAGCTAGATCCAGTTTTATAAATAAACTATTTTCACCAAAAAGATTACTTTAGCTTCTGGTTAACACTTGAATATAGCTTTAGGTGCGAGATATTCTCATGTTTACCATTTCTTTACTTCATTATTTTTCTTCCTTCTTCTATTTGTACGTGCTTTGTATTAAGCTTTTCTTCTCATCTCTAAAATAAACTAACTCAAATCGATTAATTAACTCTTTTACACTATCTCAAATAAATGCACCTAAGACTCTTCGAATATTAGTCAACAATTATTATATAAGAGCTCAATACGCTGATCAAAATAATAAAGTCGAAAGAGTATCTAAATAAATGGTTTTCACTCTCATAAACATCTCTCAATAAACATGTCTTTCCATATCCCATTTTTATTTATATATAATATTTGAATAGCTATTCTGTATTATCATTTTTATCTACCACAACCAACTCCGACTTCTTTGTTATGCCTCATCCCATTTTCGTGTCTATTTATTAATTTTGTAAAACTCGAATTTGTTTTATATTTTCTTTATATTTTATGCTATATAATTAAAGTGTTTGTATTTAATTTTAAGCAAACAAAAAATAATTCCTATTGGCCTTAAAAGAAACCCCCATTCGATTTTAATTATTTAAATGAATATTATTTTTGATTTTCTGAAAAATGCAATTACAACTCAATTTATTGCGCACACACACATACAGAAACCCATACCCACCCACAGTCATTGGGGCGTATGCGCAATCTCTGTGAAAAATGCGTTTACAGATTAAGTATACGCTACGTGTTTGTTTTTATATTAATTTTATGATTTATTTTAGTGATTTTTTGTTTGTTCTCGTAAAATGCAAAACTAACGCGAACCGTTGATAGATGACGCTCGTCATAATGATGTTATTAATAATAATAATGATGATGATGATGATAATGTTTGGCAAAGTTCAAGAACGTACATTCGGCATGAACTTGTAAAGGTCACACAATGCAATAGAAGTGAATGCACTCAACAAAGGCAGCAGCAGCAACAACAAAAGCAACAGCAACAACAGCGACAACTATGTCGGCAACAACAATAAAAGCTGACAGTTGCTGCCGCTGCCGCTGCAACCGCAATTTAAACTAATATAGCTTGCAACAACAACAACAACAGCAACAGCAACAAAAGCAACAGCAACAATGACAATGACAATAAATTATTTTTGAAGTAATTTTTATTCGTTTGCTAAGCAGCAGCAACAACAACAAGCACACAACAATAAACATGCAACATTCAATCACGAGCGTCAGCTGCGACTGCGACTGTGACAGTGACTGCGACAGTGACTGCGACTGTGACTGTGACAGTGACAGTAGTCGACGCTTTGCCGTTGGCCTCCATTGCAGCCCGGTTGCCCATCAACGCCCCCACGCACGCACACACACGCGCACACGCACGTGTGTGTCGCACACACACACACACACAGCGTGTGGGCAGCGTGCCCACACGCGCTGTGTTATTGACACTGGCGCGGCCTAACGGTGGATAAAACCCGCGATAACTTGCAACAATGTATGCAACAGCAGCAGCAGCAGCCGCCAGCTGCCAGACGAGTCGTCTATTTAATTTTCTATTCTAGATTAAATTATAATAAATTACAATTTCTATGACACCGCCCACCCCCCCGCCTGCCCCCCTTTGCTGCCACATCGCGAATGGAGAGCAATTTGCTGTGCCGCCTTTTCTAGCGCGCATGCAAATGCGCCTGCCCCAAAGAACGCCGGCGCAGCCGCTGGCCCAGACCTCGACGTTGACATCTGGGCGCCCACACGCCGGGAGAGAGAGAGAGAGAGAGGGACAGACAGAGAGAGGGACAGGCAGAGAGAGAGAGCGAGACAGAGGCGAATATGACAGGGCAACGTGATACAAAAATTGCAAAGAGATTTGTGCGAAAAGTGCATTCAACTGGGGAAATAATAAATAATAAAATGAAAAACTTGATTCTTTTTAAAACTATGCAAAGCGCTTTCTTTATTCACAGCCTAAAAAGGTAAACAATATTCAACAAAAACGGTGAACACATTGTTAAAAATGCTCTAAAATTTTGAATACAGCTCAAGTAATACGTCAAAAGGAAAGCGAGAAGCAATAAGAGAAGTTTAAAGCGATACGAAAAACAAAAATGTGAGGAACTAAGCAAAGCTCAGTCAAAAGAAAAAGGGGTTTGATGAGAAGCAAAGCAAGGAAAATATAGTTTGGAAAAATTATCAAAGAAGCGAGGAGCAAATTGAGATAAGTACAGGTCATCGCAGCGAGAAGCGATGAAATGTAAATACAAGGCTTTGGCTAACAGTAATGATTAAGTACAAAAAGGATAAATTGAAAGATAAGGTAAGCGAATGGAAAAGAAGTGAGGAGGGAGAAGAAGACCGTAAAGAAGTAAAGAAAAGCGAATTAAAAGGGATGCAAGCAGAAGCAAAAAAGTATAAAGGGAATAGAACTGAAAAGAAGCGCACAGTAAAGAAGTAAAGGAAAGCAAATTAGGAGGAAAGACAGTGAAATACTAAAAAAATAAAAATAAAATTGAGAAAAATGAAGGAAGAGAATAGAAAACAACAGTTGAAAGGAGAAGCAGACAGCAAAGTAAAGAAAAGAAAGCCAAGGGGGTGGAAGGCATAATAGTAAGGTATGTGAAGAAGAAAATTGAAAGAGAAGTGAAGTGAATTAAAAGAAGTTAAGAAGTTAAGAAAGCCAAATAACATAAGAGAAGGAATTAGAGCGAGAAAAGAGGAAGAAGCGAACCGGAACAAAATAAAGGAAACGCTGCAAAGTCAAATGAAGAAAGCAGAAGAAATGAATAGAAAGAGAAAGCTCAGTAAGATACGAAGCACAGTAACGTGATGTAGAAGGGATGGACACGAGAGAAGCGGAATTGCCAAAGGGAAGCAAGAAGCTTGATAGAAATACCAAAAAAAAAAAAAAAAAAGAAGCCAAGATAAAAGTGAACAGCGAATCACAGCCACAAGGAAAGAAAGAAGCGTACAAAGTTCAACTGTTTTCTTAAATAAGTTAGATATTAAAATTTGTCAGCAGCAAAAGCTATGCATTAACTTTGTTTATGATGTCAAATGTCAAAGAAAAAAACTCAAAGGCTAAATAAAATCGAAAAGAAAAGAAGTTAGGATCGACAGAGATATACTGCGAGTACTTCAAAAAGCGAAAATGGGCAGCCTTGAATATGCGCCGTTCGCTCGATGCCGCTGCCGCATGTGCCACCAATGGGAGACATCGATGATGCACATATATATGGGCTATGGGAAGCGTTTGCGACTCGTCGAGAAGATGAAGGCATTTGGCCTGCAAATAACACCGACCGATCTATATCCGAAAACCATTTGCAATCAATGCATCAAAGTGCTCGATAAAAATTATTATTTTCAAAATACGCTCAAACTGATATCGAAATGATGGAAAGATTTGGGTAAGCAGAGAACGAACATATCCAAAGGCAGCTGTCAAAGAATATATTTCCATTTTTCTATTATTTTCAGCTTTGAACATTTCAATGGTAAAGTCCTGAGCGAGCCGCTTGCCAATTCAAGCTCGGCTGAAAAGCAATTTTTTTTTTCTAATTCTATTATTCTAATAAAAAGTGTACACAACAATAGATCGACAGCTGGCGTAGCTTGAGCAGCTGCACAGGACTTGTTTTTATTTCTTTTTTTGCTTTTGGGCATTTCTAAGAAATCGAATTTTGTTTAGCTTTTACCTGGCCAACTTTTATGCTAGGTAGGATAGCTAGAACTAGCTGAAATTGAAGCCCAACTCCTCGGGCTGTTTGTCAAAAATATGAGGCTATATGCGTTGTATCTAATAAAGATCTAGTTGAAACAAAAAACGAAGCGTAGCCCAACCCAACTCAAACTCAGCTGAATTCAAAATGCGCCATTTCGAATTGCCCCACTGAATGTTGTTTGTTTGTTTGTTGTTGTTGTTGTTGTTGTTGCATTTGACACGCCTGTTGCTTTTATTGTTAGAGTGTGTGCGTGTGTTATCAAGACAAAACTTGACCCACATACAAGTTTATTAACCGGTTTCTGGCAGCGCATCAATTGGCAGCAGCGAAAAAAAAGGGTTGCAAAAATGGTTGAGCAAATTCTTGGCTTCAAAATACAAAAAAGAACTTTGTAGTAAAAAAAACTGAAAATAGCATCTACAAATACAATCTATAAATAACGAAACGGCAAAAGCTACTTGTTAAAAGGAGCTGAAAACTTTGAATAAGCAAGTTTAAGTAGATTTAAGTGTAAATACAAATTTGTCTATTTAATGAATGCTCCACTAAAAGCTAATGCGGCAAAATTTCTTCAGCAATCGCTTTTAAGAACTTTGAGTAAACTAGTTCTTGTAATCAAAGTGTAAATGGAGCTCTTAATTTCGCTTTAAATCTTTTTTAAAGCTCCGCTTAAAGCTTTAGTAGATAATGAAGTTTATATACAGGCAAGGCATAAATAAAGAACTTCGTTTTTATTTAAAGCTTATGACTTAAAGCTGTTCTTAAAGCTTTTTTAAAACTGGAAGGTCTCAAGTTTCTTCTAAATATGAACACACTATTTTGTAAGCTTTTTTTTCTGTGTTATGTGTTTTAATCAACTCACAGTAAAAATGTTCATCTAAAGAATATTTTCCTTTGATAAAAGTGCGCTTTTTGACAAATATTATATCCCTTATAGTTCAAACTTGTTTTTAAAGTATACAAAATTGTAAAAATGTTGGAAGCATGTTAATATATTTGGATAATATATATTTATACTTTTTTCTAAGCCATTAGCAGTTCTGTACAGACTAGAAAATAAATTCTAACCAGCCTCAAAAATTGTCTTGTTTTGAATTTCTTTTTGTACATACATATCCGAAAAATGAGTTCCTCTGGATCGGACTTTTGGACTTCTAAGCAAGAGCCGTTATACCTAAACTATATTCCCCGAGAATTTCTTAAAATTTCTTTTTTCAAAACCGATATTAACTATGGAAAATGGGAATATATCAAAGAACAAAGATATGCCAAATAGGTTCGATTGCAATTGACCTCGAGAAACAACTATTGTAAAACATAAAATATTTGCCTATTTGCAAACCAATTGGAATTTCGTTTTTTATGACTATTTTTACAATTTTAATTCCCGCTGGAGCTTTCAGGCTCCATTCTGAAGGCATGCATTGGGAACACACACACACACATAGGCACACTCATAGGCATACAATCGAGCATTCGCATCGACTGTGAGCCATTAGCCTAGTTAGGCATTGCCCCATTGGATGGTGAGGAGGGTGGGGAGGAAGGTAGGGGGGAGTCGATCCTATTCGATCCGATAGCGACTTGGACTTCATCTCAGTTGCGATTCATTTAGTTTCTGCTCGCACTCAGATGCTGGCGTTCTGTGGGGGCGTCTGTGGGCGTGGGCGGGCGGGCGTGTGTGTGTGTGTGTGTGTGTGGGCGTGGCTGTGTGCCGATAGTGCTTCAATATGAAACAAAAATAAATAAATAAAATGCCGCACAGGCAACACAAAATGGGAATGTTTGTGTTTTGCGCTTTGTTTGTGTGCCAAGAATGCGTTTGTCTGCCTCTGCCACAGCCTCTGCCTCAGCCTCTGCCGTTGCCTGTGCTTCTTCTTCTTCTTCATCATCTTCTACACATATTCTTCTCATTTGTTGGGTTCAACAAACTTTAATCGCACATTAACCGCTCGAATTCCGAATCGATTCCAGCGGATTGTATGGAAATGGAAATGAAATCGAGGCACACGCACAAATCGCATCGCCATCAAGAAAAAAAAACACAAACAAATACAAACACAATTTTGGGCTTTCGGTATTTCGCTTTAAATTAAAAAAAAATGGAAAAGAGTTGTATAAACATTGAAAAATGTGTGTGTGTTTCTTTGAAATTTGATTTGATGCGCAAGCTGTTCGGCTTAGGAATTATTATTATTGTGGCATCTGTATGTGCAATGCAAATGGAATGCAACTGCAGCTGCAACTATGAAAATGATTGTACATATCTAAATATGCTGCCAGATGATAGGAGCATGATTTAAGAAGAATATACCATAATACAGAAATATTTCCACTTGGAAAATGTTCTACGGATAATCGAAGACTTGTATCAATACAATACAATCAATACAATATAAAAATACAATCATAAGAGAAAATGTCTTAATTAAGCTTGAATTTATCAGCTGATTAGTTTATTATATATTAGAAGAGGGATATACAAGCCCTTTACTTTCCCGCTTTTTCCGCCAACGATGCGGACTTTCCACAATTGATAAAAGAAGCCTTCGATTCTTATTTTGTTTCGTTTGATATTTGAGATTTGGGTCAATCGAAGAAAGAATTATTAAACTTAGAGCTTCATTAAGCAACCAGAAGGATGATTTTCCAAATTAGTAAGTTTTCCTAGGATTTCAGAACATGTGCTTAAAGCGAATCGCATCACAAACAGTATTTCAGGCCTTAGCCAACATTAGCTTACAGCTAGCACTTGCTTATATAAATAATTTAATTTTTTTCACTGACAAAGTTTTACAACCATTTTCATAGTTTTACATTTAAATTATATTACTTGAAAACATATTCTAACTATAATTTTAATTTTTCTCATCTATGCAAAATAATTTGAAATTCATATCAGTTTTCGCTTTAAAGCTAAAAAAAAAACAGTCAAAGCTAAGAAAAATGAGTTTTGAAAGTAGAATGAACTAGTTCAAGCAACCAGTACGAAAGCAATAAAAGAACTGGTTTTTATTATTCATTTGATTGATTGGGACAATAAAACTTATCAATCTTAAAAAACATGCCACAAATTTCAAAGATCTAGTTTGGGTTGTTTCAATTTATTATATACAGTGAAGCCAGGCAATATAAAATCAATTATATGACATACACATAAGCTCAATTGTTGGAATCATAGATTGCATAATTATACATTTTATAGAAACTATTGGCCCAATCGAGTCTTGATTACAAAACACACTTAGAGCAAAAGAGTCTATATAAGCTTAAACTAAAAAATTATTGGAATAAATCAACTTAAATAAACTTGACGCAGGTCCAAATATGAGAGGTCAAAAAGGTTAGAGGGAAACGCGAATTGTGTAGACAAGTAGAGCTTTAAGCTGTAAGTGCGTCAAATTGTGTAAACAAGAAGAGTTTTCAGCTTTAAGTGCATTAATTTGTGTAGATAAGTAGAGCTTTAAGTGCACATAATTATGTAGACCAATAGAGTTTTAAGATTTAAGTGTATGAAATTCTATAGACAGGTAGAGCTTTAACTTCATACAATTGAAAAACAAGCCGTGCTTAAAGCTTTAAGCGCATGCAATTGTATTACTAAAGCTTTAAGCTTTAAAACCATGAATTTGTGTAGACAAGTAAAGCCTTAAGTGCATGAAATTGCATTCAAAATGAACTTAAACTACAGGTAAATATAAAATTTATTATTATTTGTATCTAAGCAATGTTATGCAAGTTTTTATTTAATGTTTCCCATGCAAGAAAATTTATCCATATTTATATAGTTATATATTTTTATATATTTTTTTTTTATTTTATTTTTTTTTTGTGGGTAGTTTCGCGAGTTTTAATCTTTCTATTATCGACGTTTTTTTCAAAAAAAAGTAAAAGTAACTTAAAATAAGTGCGAAAGGGCAAAAAAATCTGCTTGCATTTTTTTATTTCTAGCCTTTATAGAGAGTTAGTAGTAGTAGTTAGTTTAAAATATATATTTTATATAAATATATAAAATGATTTGTTCTCGTTAAAGTTCATAAAACCAAGACCTTTACCAATTTGTCACATTTGCAGCTGTTGTCTGTGATTTGGTTATGGTTAACACCCCCTTTTTTCCGCTTAGTGTAATTATTGCTAGTTTGTTTTATTTTATTTTTTTTGTTTATTTTTTTGGAGCTGTTGCAATTGTAGCTAAAATTACTTCTTTAATTCGTTGTCACTTGGCAGCCGCGAGGCAGCTGACTGACAATCTAACTGCCCCTCGGACCGACTGACTGACATCTATTACCACATTTACACACACACACACACACACACACACACAAGCTAACAAATGGTAAGTGAGTGGATTCAAGTGCATATTTCGGTTAATTTGAATTGCAGTCGCACAGTTCAATTATGCGGCCGAGAAAAAGGTTATGTTTTAGTTTTGTATACCCGAAGGTAAATGAGCAAAGGGTAGATTGATATTGTGCAGAGTTATTTTAACTGAGGCTTAAAGGACTTACTATATTGATAGCTTTGTAGGCTGTAGAAGATACAGATATATGCTTGATCACAAGTTGACGTCAAAGTGCAATTTTGAAGGAGTTTTTTTTACTGAGGCTTAAAGAACTCCCTATATTGAAGGCTTCATAAGACATATAGATGTGCTTGAGCACAAGTTGACTCAATCTAGAATATATATTTCCATATTTAAAGTCTCTACACGAATGGACATAGTATGAAGTCGATCTGGGCAGCCTTTAGAGGAACTTAAAATTTGGTATTAATATTCTCATATACCATGTGCAGAACAAGTTTATTAGTTTCTCTTTCTTTCGATATTTCTTCCCATTTTCATAGCATAGATAAACTTTTTTTTTAAATATGGTTTTTAAGCATTAGTCGATGATTATTAAGAGAAACTACATACATGAGACTAAGTATATTTAAATAATTATAAAGAACATTTCATTTTTTTTAAAATTTGAATATATTTCCATTTCTTAAGAAATAAAATCGAAAATATTTGCATTTCCTTAAATATAACCTTGAGCTTTAGTAAAAACAACGCTTTTCATGCTGAATACTGAAACTATCAGCAAAATCGGACAATGAAAACTGATCTTTACCAAGACAAAGCAAAGGGAGGAAGAAACGTAGAACAAAGTTGAAATGCTTTTAACAACAGCCTGTCGCTGTGCACAGAGTATCTCCAAGTCGGGCACAGCCTACTTAAGCACTCTTATTTGCAGTGTATAATGTTTTTTTATATTTTTTATTTTTAATTTAAGCCCACAAGAAGTGGCTTCGCTTTGGCTGCGCTGCGGATTGGCTGCAATTTAGTTGCAGGAATTAAATTAAATTCAATTACAATGTGCACAACAATGTCGTGTGTGTGTCTGTGTATGTGTGTGTGTGTGCTGAGTGCAACTTCATTATGTGCATTTAACATAAATATTTTCAATTATTATGCGATTTAAAGTGCACTTGAGTACATGCACTTTTGTGGCGCACTGTTCTGCTGCCAGCTGAATGCATTTTATTTGAAGTTGAATTTGTTGTGTCTTTTATTTTTTCGCTTTTGCCAGTTTCTTTTTCTGTTTTATTTGTTTTTGTTTTTTTTTTTTTTTTTGGAAATCTCGTGCATCTGTTGTCGCAATTTTGCCAGAAAATTGGTTGACCCAGTTTTTTTTGGTAGTTGGGAAAGAGAGAGGCAGCCAGAGAGAGAAAGAGCGAGAGAGAGGGAGAGAGCAAAGTGGAAGAATGTATCTGATGCTCGTTTAGCAGCTGGCTCCAAAAAGTAAAATAACTTCAGATTGGCACCAAAAACTGCAACAAGCTGTTGCAAGCTATCTGGAGCAGTTACACTGTGCTGCATGAGTGCTGGCTTTTGGGGCATGCGGCAAAGGGAGGCAGCCACGAATCCAAGAATCAAGAAATTCTCGAAATGTTTAACCAGGGCTTCGACTAACGAAGTGCAAGATTCATGAGCGAGTAATGGATTTGAGTTGTTGCATGAAGCAAACTAAAAGAAAGCAACTTTGCTTAAGCCAAGCCGATAAAATTAAAGAAAGCAAAGATTTAATTAAAAATAAAAGCTGTTTTACATATCATTTTGACTCATACTTTAAGTATGTAATTAAAAAATTCCCAAAATGAGATCTCATTAAGTTGCACAGCAGCTTGAAGCAGTCAGTAAAACGTTTACGAATACAGCAGAGAATTCAGATATACGCAGCTTCTTCAAAGCAGATGCAGCCAGGGAAGAGAGAGAGAGAGAGAGAGAGTGAGAGAGAGCGTGAAAGAAATAGAAAGGGAGTGTTACAGAGAGAGAGATAGTAAGAATGCATAAACCATGATGAACGTTTACGAATAGAACACAAAGAAGAATTAAAAATGTATTTGTGTACTCATTTAATTTTTATTTAACCCCAGTTGAAGCACTTTACAAAATTCCCTTTCCTAGAAGAACTTGTAATGAAATATTGAATTGGTTGTTGGCAGCCACTTCTCAGCTTGCAGCTTGTGGCCTGTTTTTTTTTTTTTTTGTGGCCTTTATGATGCAGCTGGCAGCAATGGTATAAAATACAAGACACACTCACTGCCATAAGTATATACCTTAATATATATATATATACATATGTATGTACAGATATAATCCCCCCAGCGGCGACAAAATGCAGCCGCAGCAGTTTAATTCAGAAACCTGCTCCTTACGCAGAGTTCTTAGCTTCACTTTTTATACTCAGTAAACCAAAAGGGAAGAGAGAGCATATTGTTGAGAGAGATGCTAGTTTCTGTAAACTTGGTCTAGATGCTAAATGGATTATTTTGTATTTTTCTTAGATTTATTTATTTAAACTTTTACACAGTCCAAGAATTAAATTTTAATCGGAGCATTGCAAATGGAAATAATTTACTATTTTTTTCAATAAAAAGAAAATGTTGTTCGTAAAAAGAAGTTTTCTTTCCCCAGCTTAGGTAAAACTTAAATCACACAAATTTTTAAAATTATATACAAATTTTAATCTTATAGGGAAATCTACTCTCTTCATATTGCAAAACGACAAAAAAAGGCCGTTTTAAAGATATTTAAGATATGAAATAATATATTTTGTGAGCAAAAACCTAAAAACACCAGGAAATTTATTTTCCAACACTTGCTTCCAGCACAAGACAGGCTTGTTTTTAGTGTAAACAGTGTACATAAGCTACAGCAACAACATCTAGTGTTGTAAAGGGATGGTCATATAAGCCGCAAATAGGTATTTTGTGATAAAGCAAAGTTGGGCGCACCAAAAAAAGGAAGCGCAGAGCGCGAAGTGAAGACGACTTATGAAATTAAGAACTAGGAATAAATTTAAATTGCAAAACTAGCTGGCCGGACGGGCAAATTAAATACCTCCATCGTGTTATTAGAAAATTTTGTACTCTATTTAGGCTTTTACATATATTTGTATTTTCTTATATATGACATAATTAGGCTGACACTCGTTTTGTCGATCATTAATAAAAATAAATAAATAAACAAAATATAAAGAAGATTACATTTGAATCAAAGTATTTAAGTGCAGATCAACATTTTAAGGTTTATATTTTTTGCAGGGTATCGCGCAGTTGATCATCTTTTGCTTTCCAACTTGTTTCTCTTTTTATATTTGTATACAATTTTTTTATTTTGATTTCTTGCATGCAGCTTTGCTGTTATTCTTAAGCTGTGGCTGAGGTGTATGTGTGCAAGTGTGTGTTGTGTGTGTGAGTGTGTGTGTGTGTGTGCATTGTGTGTGTGTTTGTTGTGTGTGTGTCCCAAATTTTGTAGGTGAAATTATACGCACACTTCAGTTTTTGGCCTGTTTATTTTTTGGTGTATTTTTTTCTTCTTTTAGAGAGCTGCCCGAAACTGGACTTTGGGTTCTAAGTGGAGGAAGCAAAAGCGCGCTCTCTCTCTCGCTCTCCCCATCCACACCCCCCCCCCTTCCTCCACACATCCTCTCTCCCCCTGTAACTATCTCTATAGGTGTATTTGTTGGTAGCACGCAAGTTAAAGCGAAAAATTGGGTCAAAAAGCAGATGTACTCACCTTTTGGCATCAGCTAAAATGCAAGTTTTGGCCAGTTTCGATGCAGACAGATTTTCCGCGCTTGGCAATATCGTTTGTGAGGTGTGCGTAAAATCCGTGGATATGGTGGAGGAGTTTGAGCTGGACGAGCTGCCGGATGATGAGACGCTGCAAATTGCGCTGGCTGCTGCTTCTACTGCTGCTGCTGCTGCTGCCGGTGCAGCTGCAACAGTTGCTGCTGTTGTTGTTGCTGTTGCTGCTGCTGCTGCTGTTGCAATTGGCTGCACATCGATTTGCAGGCGACAATCGGCCACAATTTTGGCCAGATTACGTCGACTGGCAACCAACGGTACCTGTTCCTCCATATGACAGCAGCCACCGCCGCCCGTTGCCGTTTCGCTGTCCGAGTCCGCGTTGGCGACAGCGACAGCGTTTTGGGCCAACAAATTCATTGGCATTTTTTCGTAATGCGTCTGGGCCAACACTTCACACTTGGCCAGCGCCTGCGTCGCAATCTGAGTCTGCGTCTGCGTCTGGGTCGGAGCCTGAGCCTGAGCCTTTGGCTTCTGCTTGGCTTTCAATTCTTCAGCTGCTTGTGGAATTTTTTGAATTTTTGTTTTGTTGCCGCCAATGCTGCGCAGCAGGCTGTTGTTGTTGTTGTTGTTGCTGATGTTGCTTATGTTGTTGTTGTTGTTGTTGTTGAGGCTGGCGGCAACAACTGCAACTGTTTCCGGTTTAGTCGACAGCAAACGCGGCGTTGTTGCTGCTGCTGCTACTGATGACGTTTTAGTATTAACTGCTGCTGGCAGTTGTTGTTGTTGCTGTTGTTGTTGTGCTGTTGTTGCTGTCGCAGCTATGGGCAATGTTGCTGCCGCTGCTGCTGCTGCCGATTTTAATGACTCCTCAACAACTTGTTCAGCTGCTGTTGTTGTTGTTGCTGTTGCTGCTGCTGCTGATGTTGCTGTTGTTGTATTTATAATTGCCGGCTGCTGTTGCTGCTGCTGCGTGGCGAGAGCGACTCCACCTTCTGGTATAATTGTTGCAAAAATTTGTTCGCCAAATATGAAAAGATCCTTGGAAATAATCATTATCACCTTTTTGTGATGTTGTTGTTGTTATTTAGTTTTTTTCTTTTTTATTGGTTTATATTTCTGCTTCTTTCTCGCGTTTTGTGTATTTAGTTAATATAAAACGTTGCTTTATATGAAGAAAAACCAAAAATAAACACGTTTTACACATACAACATATTTTTTGCCGGGATTATATATTTTTTATCGAATTATTTTGGACGAATTTTGCGCACATTTCATAATTTGCGTGCTGTAAGAAACGAGTTAAGAGATCATAAAAATTGATTAACAAAAATTGCACAGTTAAAACTCAGTTGTACTAAATAAATACATATCAATAAATATGGAAATAAATATAAATATAAATGTAAAAATCATATATAGTATATATGTACATATAAATATCTGATAAAGGTAAAGATAAGCTCTCAATACGTTAAAATCATTAAAGTATATTGTTTTTTGCATAATGCATATATGCATTTCATCTTTAATATATAAATATTATTATAATAATTCTCTTTTTACGCGATTTTCTTTTCCACGAATTTCATTTAACACGAGTTAACTTTTTTTCACTTTTATATTGTATTTAATGCATTAAAATGTGTAAGAACGAAAAAGTAGTATATATTTATATTTATATAAAAAATTAAAAAATTATTTTTTGTAATTTTAGAACTTTTTTTTAATTGTTTATTGTTAGTTGTTTAAAGTCCAAAGTGAACTTTAACAAGAAATTTATATGCCCAGAACCCGTTGAAAGTTTTTTTAATATTCTTTAATGTAGTTTCAAGTTCCCCTTTTAGATCGCTTTGGGTCAATTCACAATTTTTCCATTTATCCATTATCTTTTTTTTTTTTGTTATTATTATTAGGTGTAAATGGATTTTATATACACATACGTATCAAAGAAAACTATACTTTAATTATTTCATAGTATATATACATATATCAATCTATCTCTATTTTTTTTTCTATTTTTGTATATGATAAAATTGCAATTTAAATAATAACATTTTTACTATTAATTATGATTAATTTCTTATTAATTTCTAATTTTAAAACAGAATCAAAATTGAAAAACGACATGAATTTAAAAAATTATATTTGCAAAAAAACAAACACACACAAACACTTTTCAAATTGCCGTAGCCCAATTTCAAACATTTAAGAAATTGTTTATATTATTATTGCGTTTGTTTTGAAACTATTTTTTTTTTTCTCATATAAATCATACAATATTCTATATTTCAGGCAAAATACTTTACGAATGCAAAGGCATTTTTTTCAAAAAGTTATTTTCATATTAAACGTAATTTATATAAAAAACAAAACAATATTAGTTTAAAGCAGCAAAAATAATGTTGATAGAGCAATTTTCAAACAAAATAATTCACTTTACATTTTATTTATTGATTTTTGATTTTAATAAGCAGTATTACATATTTTAATATGTTAATTATTATAATTGCATTCATATTGTATATAATAATATTTAAAATGTAACTTGCTAACATTTTATTAATTTGTTTTCTGATTTAAAAATTTATTTCAAATTTATGAAGAACTGTTTTTACTGTATTTACTTTTGCTGTGTGATTTGTTTGTTAATTTCCGCAAACTCTTTTTGGCTTTAAACGCGCTACACTTGACACTCGCCTAACAAAATAATACAAAAGAAAATAAAAAATGACTCTTTTTAATTGGAGTGTAAAAAATAAACAAAACAAATTTCTATAAAATTGTGTGTTCTTTGTTCACCAAATTGTTGATATATTTATTTTTAGCACTCGCAATAATCAGACAAAAACTTCTGTCGAAATTCACAGCACAAAGTCAAATAAAATAAATGAAATGAAATGCAATTTTTGTTTTTGTTATTTTGCTGTCTAAGCCGCGTCTAGCAAAGAGTGCGAAAGAGAGCGCCGAAAGAGAGGGCGAACTGCAGGCGGCGTCTCGGGCTTTACTTCAGTTACAATTTGTCAATAAGCCCGCGCGAAACAAAGCGCCAGAGCAAAATGTCAGTTTACATTTCTTGAAGCTGTGTGCGTGCGTGAGTGTGTGTGCGTGTGTATAGAATAAAATGTAAACATAGCAAAAACAACAAGCGAGTAGAGCAAAGAAAAAAAACACGCACCCAAAAGCAGCGAAACGGCAAATTGACGCTAAATCTCGTTCGTTGTAGAATTGCAGCAGGTCGCGCTGTGGGGTTGCGGAGGGGCAGGCAGCAGGTAGAGCGTTATTAAAAATTTCGTATTTAAAAATCAGCTGCGCTTCAAACACACAGCTCACGCACACACACACGCGCGCGCAAACAACAAGCACGTTGCGAGAGGGCTTTTTCCTTAATATTTTTCTCTTTATTTACTTGATGCATTTGTTTGATTTTGAAACATCTTCAACAGAAAACACTCACTTAGCCACACGGCACTGGAACACAGAACATGAGAAACCGAAAACGAAACGAAACGTAACGAAAAGATGTAAAAAGACTTCTTTTTCTTTTTGTTTAGTGCATGTTGTTGTTGCTACTGCGACGGCGATCGACTAACTGAATTGAAAGCTGAACGGCAACGACGACGACGACGACAACGAGCAACGCGACGCGCATTACGTACAACCAACGGCGGCCGATTTCGATCTCGTACTGATCACCGTTAAACGCTGTTTCGACTGCGGTGGCTGCTGCTGCTTGTGCCGCTGCTGCTAAGCGACGCAGTCGGCGTCTGGGAGAGCGCGCGCCCGTGCATGAATGACAATTTTAACAGCGCATTGTAGCGCTCATTCTCTCTGTCTCCCCACAGACAGTGCTGCGGCGTCTTTAGCCACATGCACGTGCGTGTGGAGTTTATGCTCTCTCTTTGCTGTAAGCTTACAAGCGGCTTAAGAGCAAGGCTCGTCGCTTAACCACATACAATGTAATGTGACGTCTGTTAGGCGCGCTCTGTAATCAGTCATTGATAGTGAACCGTGGAGCTCGTAAACTCTTAACCGATAAAAGCAACAAAAGCTTTTATGAGGCTTAACGAAGAAAAATAAAAAACAAAAAAATTAACTGTCTAGCAGCTGGGACAAAAAGTTGACTTGGCGATAGAAATTTGCTTAAGATTACACTGAGCGCGCGAATGTTGACCAACCTTGGGCGAGAGTTTGTCTATGTTAGCAAAATGTTATGTACGTGGGACTGCGAAGACAAAGCTTTTAGTTTATTATTTTAGTGTTTAATATTTAAATTAGTTATTATGTATGTAAATTTATTTTTTACAGTGTTCCATGGAATATATATGTATATGTTTGACGGGTTTGTTGATTGACATGTTTCAAGTTTGGTTACGTTTTGATTTTAACTATAACATTTCCGGCAGGCGCTGCCAAATTCCAGTAGTTGTTAGAGAACTATAATAAAATATACACGTATTTAAACATATACTTTTGCCTATATAAAAGAGAAAAACAAAATGAAATAAAGACAAAACATGTTGCCCATTAGGCCAGAAATATTTGTGCGTGTGTTAAGCTTTGTTCGCACTGCGGCTGTTAAAGCTTATCAGTCATTAAACTTGACAATAGAGAACCTTAGCAACAACAACAACAAAAACAGCAGCGGCAGCAGCAAAGAGAGCGCAACGTATACGCAATGTGTGTGCGTGCACCGTTATACCAGGAAGAGGCATAGGCTGAAAACAACAAAATACACTAGACGCCTATAAAATGTGTCAGCTGTTTTGAAGGTTTCAGTGCGTGAAAGCCCATAAAAAAATGTAAAAAAATAAAATGGCGAACATGTGGCAACTAGATAAAGCCATAGGCCTTTAACAGATCTGCGATAATCATGATGATTTTTGGTTTGATAAATTAGGCAAAAGAAGTGCGCTATTAATTTTATGGCATGAGCCATAAACATTTGCCATACGCACATATTTGTCCACCCTCCTCCTCGTTCTAATTGTGTGTGCGGGCATTTCGTCTGCTGTTGTTGTTGTTTTTCTTTTTATTTCTTCTCTTTTATGCGTACTGTGCAAATGCGCGACGCTGCCAACAAGCTACCAATACATGCGCACACGCACTGACGCACACGCACACACTCAGCGAAACCACACGCACTTGCTCTTAACCTTGAAATTGAAACGCACGCAGCTTTTGGTTGGGCTTGCGTGTGTGAGTGTGCGTTTGTGTGTGTGTGTGTATTTGTATTTGTCGTTCATCTTTTTTTTTGGCTGCGCTGATAACATTTTGTTTTTGCTTTCTTTTCTTTTCTTTTTTTTTGTGCGTTCGTTGCTCTGCACACACACACACACACACACACGCACGCAGAGACACACAGCCCATTTTTGTTGTTTATTTGCGCACTTTGTTGAATTTTCAATAGTTTTATTATGCGAATATTTTGCAAATTGTCTTGCTAAAAATTAGTTTTTTATGGTTTCCAAAATTTTGTCCATGTTTTCCTGCTTGCTTGTGAAATGACTTTTTGTTCCCATCTGCGCACTTATGTATTTTGTTATTATTTCGCCGTTTAATGAACTCTTATCAGGCAGCCTGGCACGGTAAGCGCACACGTAGCAGAGCCCTGAGTCAGAGTCGATTCTGTTATACCGAGGGGCACTTTCTTTGACCACAGTCGTTTCCGTAAATTGACACAAAGAGTTTTTGTGCAGATTGTGTCGGGGACCTTGAACCTAACACATATTTTGGCTCGAAATTGGGGTCATGGACTTTAGACGATATTAAACTAGCGCTAGAAACTGAAGTCAAAGTTCATTTTGATATAAACTAAAGATAAACTGTGATATTTTCAGTGATAATTTGTTCATATTTCTTAGCGTTTAGATTTTTAGCACAAGTCTAAATTTAATCTTGTTTTTTTTTCGACCGCCGAAAAGTATGCTGCAATTTTTGACGGAAACGAAAAGTTATTTTTGCAGATTCAACCGGAAACAAAAACAAAATATTTTAACTACATATCCGCGCAGATCAATATATGAAAAACTTTAAATTTGTTAACCAAATAAGAAAAATTTAAATTGTTAAAAAATAAAATATATGTAAATTTGTAAAAAAAATAGGTGGTATAAATATGGTTAAAAATATGAATATGAAAATATAAGGCTAGGTTAAAAGTCAGGAAATAAATATATATAATATATTGTATACTATATTGTATAGATAAATATAATATTGTATAGATTATCTATAATATAATTTTTCTTTTAAAACTGATTTCATAATCTGACTTTATAGCTTTGCTTTTGTTGCTAGTTTAGCATTTGTCAGGGCTTTGCGAAAGGCAGCAAAACACATTCACTTGACTCTCATTTCATACAAGCAGCAAACGCTTGAAATTTTTACATTATTTCCATTATTTTATAACCTTTGAAAGAGAAAACCCAGACGAGAAATGGAGGAACCAATTGTATCCATATATGATATGTTGATGAAGCGCTATCGACAGCAGCGCAAAGAAGAATTCCAACAGCAAAGGGATCTCTTGCAGAACAAGCGCCCCACTCAGGATGTGCCGACGAAGCCGAGCATGGACTTCAGCATTGAGCCGAAGAAGCCCAGACCACGTATCAGTCGCACCAGGTTCTCGGTGGACCCAATGCAGCCCGGTGATAAGATGTCCACCAATGTGGTGACCTCCACGCACTTAACCAAGAAAAAATCGAACATTCTGCCGCCGCACGCCAAAAAGGAGGCGCTTGATCAGCTGGTGGAGAAGATGACCGGTCTCAGCCGGAAGCGACCCAAGAATGCTCCAGCGGAGCCGGTGCCGGTGCCGGAAAAGTCGTCCACGGAGCCGACAACTCGCAGTCGAAATGGCTCGGGCAAGAAGAGAAATGCCATGCGGATTAAGCCGAAGGTCAACAAGACACCGCCTGGCAGCGAGCCGAACAATCAGCGCCAGCGATTGGCCCTGTCGCCGCGCAACACAAACAACAAGCCGGCCGTTAAGCGCGACAAGGCCAAAACCAATCCCAACGAGCCGAAGGTCCAGCGGCGCGCCAAGAATCCGGATGCTGTGCGGCCCAAGGCGCGCCTAAAGGCGCACATGTCCAAGATGTCCATCAAGGTCAGCAAGACCCCGCTGCCAGCTGATAATGCAGTGCGTTGTCGCCTCTGAACGGCGATAGTTATATCGATTTTTATCGATTACATTCTACAAATTGCAAGTGTTGCGCATAAAACCGTTTACTCATGTTCGTTTTTGAAGCGCTTCCATTTTGCCAGTCAATAGAATCCGTTGCATTTCCCCTCAAACTCCGGACCCTATTGGTTTACATCTGAGCAAGCGTTTCGAAAAGTTTTCATTTTGGCTTAAACTACAAAGAATAAAAATGTCAGTAACCACAGATGATAATTAAATTGATTTGAAAGTTGCCCGAACTATGGATTTTCTTTTCTTTAATTGACTTTCTTCAACTGACTTTCTTTATGTGAGCAACAGTTATCGATAACAATTAGTGAAGAGTCGACTGTGATCTTTCTTATCGTAGCATACTTTTTAGCACAGTTATCGATAACAATTAGTGAAGAGTCGACTGTGATCTTGCTTATCGTTGCATACTTTTTAGCACAGTTATCGATAACAATTGATAAGGAGTCGACTGTAATCTACCCAATTATCATTATATCAATTATCAATATCATACTTGTTAGCAGTCATCGATAACACTTAATTAATCTATCGATAACAATTAATGAGTATCAACTCGAGAGTTGACTGTGATCTAACTTATCGTAGCATACTTTCTAGCACAGTTACCGATAACAATTGATAAGGAGTCGACTGTAATCTACCCAATTATCAATTTTCAATATCATACTTTCTAGCACGGTCATCGATAACACATAATTAATCTATCGATAACAATTAATGAGTATCAACTAGAGAGTTGACTGTGATCTAACTTATCGTAGCATACTTTCTAGCACAGTTACCGATAACAATTGATAAGGAGTCGACTGTAATCTACCCAATTATCAATTTTCAATATCATACTTTCTAGCACAGTTATCGATAACACATAATTAATCTATCGATAACAATTAATGAGTATCAACTAGAGAGTTGACTGTGATCTAACTTATCGTAGCATACTTTCTAGCACAGTTACCGATTACAATTTATGAATTTCGACTTTCTTCAGACAAAAACTACAAAAAGTGTATTCTTAATTAACTGATGTGACTTAATATGAGAACGACAGTTTGACATTCATAGGCTAGCCAAAGTTATTGAAATTAACTATCGTAGCGAACGTTCTAAAACAGTTATCGATAACAATTGAGTATCAATTAATGTCCACTGTGATCCACTCAATTATCAGAGCATAGTATCTAGTACAGTTATCAATAAAAATTGAGTATCGACTAGAGAGGAGTCGACTGCGATCTATCTAGTTATCGGAGCTTATGTTCTAGCACAGTTATCGATAACAATTGACTGATCGACTACTGTTCGATTGCCGCAGCATTCATTTTTCCTTCATACCAAAACTAAGTAAATGTATTATTTGAATAACTTTAAGTCTCTTAAATTTGGCTGCTTTGAAATTTGCAGGGATTTGAAGAAGTATTAAAAATTGTGCATATACCAAAAATCCAGGCTCTACTTTAAATTAATTTAAATGAATACTCTAAATTAACTATGCAACATATTCGTATCTTAGATAAATAAGTCAATACTTTTTAAATAATCATTGTAGTTTATTTATTTTTCATTTTATAATAAATTAAAATTTCTTTAAGACAGCAGCTTAACATTATGTTTTCTTTTAACCAATTCGCAACGGCCTAAATTTAACGCCTAGTTTTTGTTTTTGTTTTATTTTTTTAAATTTTCTTTTATGTGTAGAGTTCGGCCAACATTTGATGTATTAGCACTTCATATTTTTTTCACATAGAAGTCGCACAAAGTGACGGCGACAAGTTTTGACATTAAAATGCAACAGCTACAAACTAAGAATACTTGGATCTATAAGTAGTACTCGTATATATAGTGTATATATAATAAGCCATTGGGTTTTACACGATATCAATTATGCTTTGCATTTATTCAAGTTTTTTTGTGTTTTTTTTTAATATTTCTATTTCGACTGTAAAACGGGGCGCCAAAATCGAGTTAAAGAGTTGTTACAAAAGAAAAAACGGAATAATCGCAGAAAAATTTAGAAAAAGATTTCCATAGATTGGTTTTTTTTTTTACAAAAATATTGTACATAAATATTTTCGCATTGTTTTTAGTTTCGTTTTCATAACGGGGTATAATTTATATCAAAAAATTACAAAAATTTTGTTGATTTTTTTGCTTTTTGGTTTTTTTGCAAAATGTTTGCGCGCAAAATTGTTGTTTCACATTGAATTGTTGTTGAAATGAATTTTTTAAAACAAAAATTCAAGGCGCTTCCCTACCAATTTTCTTCTTTGTTGCTGGCATGTATGTGATTGAGTGTGTGTGTGTGAGTGAAGTGTGTTTGAAATACTTTGAGAAATTGTTCTAAAGCTTTAAAGCTCAAAACAACGACATAAACATAAATGCAGCTCGTAAAACAATTAATGAATTAAGACTAAAATTAGAATATAAAATGTAAATTCATTATATATAAATACATAGATTAACTGAAAGGCGCAACTAAAAGCTTTACTACTTATAGCCAAAATGAAAAGACTTACCAATATAACACAAAGTTTTCTCGCTAGTTTTGTGACTACATTTTGAAATTCAATTTCAATTATTTGGTGGCTGTGTTCGGAATAAACAAAAGGAACTAACTATTGTTGTGTTTATATTTGTTGTTGTTGTTATTGTTGGAGGGGGGGGGGGGGGTTTGTGTTGCGGGGTTTTTGGCTTGTGAGTTGTGGGTTCTTGTGCTGAAAGGGCTGCCTAGGGTATCATGACTTCAGCCAAAGTCTTTTCAGTCTGAAAAAAAAAAACAAAACAAAATCAATTTGTTAGACAAATCATAAAGAGAACTAAAATTATAATAATTATTGTTGGCAAGTAAAGCTTAAAAAGTGCGAGTGACATAAAAAACTAGTTTCTTTTTAATTAAAGCACAAAAATTAAGAAATAACTGATCACTGTGTTAGTTAAATTAATTTAAGCTAAATAAAATTATATGTACAATTTTTAACAATAAATAATTGTAAAACACAAGAGTAAAAAGCATACAAACAATTTAAATATATGTTTGAGATTGTTATAAATAAAAATATATATATATTTAAAAATTTAAAACCAAAAATTTCGTCTTAAGAAATTTATGAGTATTCTCTGACAAAATTTATAAATATTATCGTTATTAAAATAATTACAAATATGCCAGACAAATGTAAAATATAAAATTAAAAATATTTATAATATTAGACTAATAAAATAAACTATTATAAATATTAATATAATTGAAATAATCGAAGTGATAAATATTAATAAATAATTAACCAATAAACCTAAGCTACTTTTAATTATATTACACATTTATAAATGTTTAAACAAATGTGAGCAAAACTAAACTAAAAACCTTTTGAAATATTTAAAAAGACTTGCTTCACTTTATGCAATAAATAAATAAATAATTAATAATAAATAACTAAATAAATAAAAAAACTTAAAATGTGCTTGAAAACGAGCTTTCTGTCAGTTTGTGAAAATATTCTTGAAGGAATTCAAATAAACCAAAATGTTTTCTAAAAATGTGTTTAACAATAGCGTTTCGAGTATTTAGTTTTAGCTTTAAATAAATATTGACTTGTCTTAATATCTTAAACTACTTAGCGGAACATATGACTAGAAAGCCTAAGGGGAGGCGGGGGGAGGCTTTGCTGGCTCGTACTACAATATAAAACCTTAAACTAAGGAACATGCAACAATTTCTTTGGTTTGCTTTTGTTTTTGCTAAGCTGCTTTTGCTTGTTAACCGCGAGAGATCATATAATGAATATGAATTACATTTAATTTTGCATTTTGCTTGGCTTCGGCCGATTTGTTGTTTTGCTGCTTAAAATTCCGTATGCATTGACTCAATGCTCTGACGCAGTTCTGCATCGTTGTAGAACTTTTCGCAAACGATGCTCACCTTTTTCAGCAGCTCAATGGCCGTTTGGAGCACCTGATGCCATTTGCGTAGCTCCGATTCGTGCGACAGCTCCTGCTGGCGCATCAATTCCAGCCAATCTTGATTCGTATTGGGTAGTTCTCTGCAAACAAATATATATATAAATTATACGATTTTTAATTTGGTTTTTTATATTGGTTCTCACTCACTTGAGGGCTGCCAAACTGGGCATGCGGGCGCGCCGGCTGAGATCGACGTCAATGTGTTCCTCCAGCTTCCAGAGCTTAAGTAATAATATCACATTTAATGCCAGCAGCAAGCACATTAACAATATAACGAACAGCGACAGGCCCCTGTGTCTGAATCTATCCTGGCCCTGGCCCAGCTGATGGCCGCCCGCCAGCAACTGTTGCTGCTGCTGCTGTGCGGCCAGCAACAGCTGCTGCTGTCGACTGCCGGCGCCGACGCCGCCACCAGCAGCGCCATGTGCCAGGAGGCCAGCCGCAGCGCCAGCGCCAACGCCGCCAGCGGACAACATTTTTGTTTCCCAATTGTCTAGTGATTCGGACAGTCCACTCTGTCCTCCGCCGCCGGCTGCTTCCTCTAAGGGGCGCGCTTGGCTGGAGGTACCTGCAAATTGCACCAGTCCAGCAAATGGCAAAAAATTAACAATTATTAAAAACAATTAAATAACAAAAATTGGGTTATATCTGCGGCTACAGCAACAAAAACACAACATTCGAATGCAACTAATAAATGGGAGACAAGTGTTAACATGCAAATGGACTAAGGTTTAAAAATATAAAAATAAAAATCAATTGCAGCATCTCAAGCAAAACGATGCACAAAGCGATTGCCACAGCCAAGTTTTGCGAGCCAAATTCCAGCAGCACAAATATTGAAAACAAATGGAGCATTCGATATGCCAAGCTAAGGGGAACTCTTTATATAAAACTATTTCTTCTGGATGACTTGATTCCGACTTGATTGCGGATTAGGAAATTGAACTTCTCTTTTTGAGAAAAACAGAGGGGGGCTGCCAAGCCCAAACATTCATTAGTTAAACTTCGAGCCTAACTCAATTATTAAAATATTTCTCAATCAAAACCTTTATCACTTTTCACTTCTATAAAATCGAACTTTAAAAAATCTTTAGCTATTAATCAAAAGATTGTTTCCCAAAGGTAAAAAAATCTCTGGCTCTTGTTTCATGGTTCACAGCGTAATTAGCAGATGACAATCGCTTTTGCTTTTAGGGGTTGCTTAGCGCCATAGATACGCTATATACCTTGACATGTGTGCAATTTGGCCTTACGATGTTGGCAAATTTGTTGCTGCGGATGAGTTAGCAAATGTTGCTGATGCGGCGGCGGCAACTGTTGCTGTTGGCGTTGATGTTGGTCATGAGCATGATGAAGCTGTGAATAATGATGAGGAGCATGTTGATGATGATGAAGATGATGAGGATGTTGATGAGGATGTTGATGATGATGAAGATGATGACGATGTGGATGTTGATGACAAGTCGCTTGTATGCTGTCATTGTCCGTGCTGCTTGCTATTGTCGTTGTTGTTGTGGTTGTTGTTGCCGCAATCAATTGTTGTTGTTGTTTTTGTAGCTAGTTTGCAGCTTGGCATGACAATTGTTCTAGTTGCTGTTGTTCTTGTGGTTTGTGCGTGCATTTTGTGTGTGGTTAGAAGAAGCAATTGCAATTGCAATTGCATTTTTGCATTGACACTGTATTTGTATTCGTATAAAATAGCATTTGTTTATCATGTACATTATTGCATTGCTGTTTGTTGTTGCTATTGTTGTTGTTGCTGTTGCTTAAGCTAATGGCTAAATGCTTACCACGTCTGGGACGCCTGCCCTTGCCCTTGGCCGGCGGTATACAGGTCTCGCTCTGCAGCGCATGCAGCTGCGCACCAAAGAAATCCTCCAGACCCGCCCACGTATTCTTCTCAATGAAGCCCTTGACAACGCCCCAAATGGACTTTTTATATTTGATTTGCGCATGCACCGACAACATCGTATGATCATCCACAGTGCTAACAATACACAAAGAGTATATAAGTTTCGATATGTTTAAACAAATCTCCTTGCCACTTACCGCGCCAGACAGAAGTGTATGAGCACACTGAAACTGTCCGCATAGGGTATGCCCGCGTTGACGCTGTTCACGTCTATCGAATAGAGCTCGCCCGGTTTGCTGCACTCGCGCATCGTTTGATATTCGGTGACCTGCAAGAAACAACAACAATTAATATAATATATAAAATAATTATTAATTTGTAATGTCTGTTTGCCAACCTTTGAGGTTTTTGGGCCCACAGAGGCGGCCAGTTGCACGGTCACGTTCACAATCCGCACATTTTGGCCCTCATCATTTTTGTGCCACTCGCCCATGGACAGATCTGTCGATTTGCGCTGCTCGTGGAAGTCCGTTAGGAATTTCGACTTCGAGAAGAGAAAATTGAACAGAGTATCCACGCGTATGGGCAGAATTGTGTGCACTATTTGGCGGCCCTCGTGCGTCGATGTGCACTCCGTACTAGGCACAAAGCTGCAACAAAATAAATGCATTTAATTAGTTTAACTTGAGGATTTTCAAAATAATCCCTACTCCGCAACTGGTCAGGGTTCACACTTACGGCACATTGTTCTCCTCGGAATCGGAAGAGTCCGAGACATCTGTGGGTCCAGCCTCGGCATTTTTGGCCGCCAAGTCATCGCGTTGTCGCTGATTTTTGCCCACTTTGCGCTTCACATCGGAGCCATGACTCTGTGGTTCGGCTGCAGTTGCGGTTGCCGTATTGCTGCTAATCTTTTCGGCTCTTCTGTCGCTACCAACACCACCGACAATGCCACCACTGGCTGTGGTGGTTGTTGCGGTTGCGGTGGCTATCGCTGAGCTACTGTTGCTGCTGCTGTTGTTGCTGCTGCTGCTGCTGGTGGTGGCGGTGGTGCTGCTGCTGGTGCTGGTGGTGTTGGTGGTGTTGGTGGTGTTGGTGGTGGGGCCGCTGTTGGTGCTGGGCACGCTGAGTGTGACGGCCACCGATTGCTCCGTTGCCTTAACGGAGCTGAGTGTCAGCTCTTTGGCATTGGCCTTCATTTTCTTATTTGATTTACGTGTATTGTCGCTGGCTTTATTATCCGAGCCACTGGCCGATGCGTTGGCCGATGAGTTTAGATTTGACGATTTGCTTGAGTTGAAGAAATATTTCGTCTTCGATTTGCGTACGGCTGCTGCGCTGCCGCCGCCGCTGCTGGCGCTGCTGTTGCCGCTTTGTTGCTGTGGCTGCTGCTGCTGCTGCTGGCCCGAATTGTTGGTACACTGACTGGAATTGCTCTGATCGCCGCCGAGATCGTCGAGGGCCGTTTGAAAATCACCATCGGTTTCTGTATCGGCCGCGTCCAGCGTGGGATCTATATAATCCTCATCGTCTGTGGTCAGGCCCAATTCATCGCCATAGCAATTGTGCACGTAACGCCAGATCTCCTGCTGTGAGAACTGTTTGTTTAACAATGTGTTCTGCCAGACACGAAAGAGCATCAAATATGACTTGTCACGCGACGCGAATGTCGCAAAAAAGTACTTCTCCCTGGCGGTGGATATCGTTATTGCATTCGGTATTACCAGCGCTGTTTTCTCTTTCGTAATTGCCGTCACATCCTTCCATTTGATGCTCACATACGTTTCCCAGCTAAAGATGTTCGCGTGGAAACACACGTAGTTCTGTGATACGTACAAACGACCCTGCACCAATATATCCCGTTGCAGCGCGCACGAGTAGTCTGCAAGCATAAAACAGGTTGGGAATTATAAGGTGCATAAATTATATAAACAAAATAATACATTTGAACTGAGCACATTTGAAGTCAAGTCTGATAGTCATACAAGATTATTGTAATATTCAAAAGAATTTGCGTATTTTAAGCTAAATAATGAAATTTTGTTATATATGTATATATTCCGAGTTATATCGTATGATTGAGAAAGGTTTTCAATATATAACGATGCGAACTTTCTGACCGAGTTATGGGGGTGGGAAATTTCGACCTATGTCTATATACGAATCTTAGGGGTAAGATTTTGACATGAATTTCGACTAAAAATTATGTGTTCAGATTTGAATGCCAGATTAATCTAGAGGGAAAACTATGTACAAAAAGCCAATACTCATGAAAATCGGTTAAGTTTTGACCGAGTTATGGGGGTGGGAAATTTCGACCTATGTCTATATACGAATCTGAGGGGTAAGATTTTGACTTGAATTTCGACTACAAATGATGTGTTCAGATTTGAATGCCAGATTAATCTAGAGGGAAAACTGTGTACAAAAAGTCAAGACTCATAAAAATCGGTTGAGTTTTGACTGAGTTATGGGGGTGGGAAATTTCGACCTATGTCTATATACGAATCTGAGGGGTAAGATTTTGACTTGAATTTCGACTACAAATTATGTGTTCAGATTTGAATGCCAGATTAATCTAGAGGGAAAACTGTGTACAAAAAGTCAAGACTCGTAAAAATCGGTTGAGTTTTGACCGAGTTATGGGGGTATGAAATTTCGATCTGTCTATATGGGAATCTTGGGGGTAAGATTTTGACATGAATTTCGACTACAAATTATGTGTTCAGATTTGAATGCCAGATTAATCTAGAGGGAAAACTGTGTACAAAAAGTCAAGACTCATAAAAATCGGTTGAGTTTTGACCGAGTTATGGGGTATGAAATTTCGATCTGTCTATATGGGAATCTTGGGGGTAAGATTTTGACATGAATTTCGACTGAAAATTATGTATTCAGATGTGAATGCCAGATTAATCCAGAGGGAAAACTATGTACAAAGAGCCAAGACTCATGAAAATCGGTTGAGTTTTGGCCGTGTTATGGGGGTGGGAAATTTCGACCTATGTCTATATACGAATCTTAGGGGTAAGATTTTGACATGCATTTCGACTGAAAATTATGTGTTCAGATTTGGATGCCAGATTAATCTAGAGGGAAAACTATGTACAAAAAGCCAAGACTCATGAAAATCGGTTGAGTTTTGACCTAGTTATGGGGTTGGGAAATTTCGACATACATATGTCTATATACGAATCTTAGGGGTATGCTTTTAGCATGAATTTCGACTACAAATTATGTGTTCAGGTTTGAATGCCAGATTAATCTAGAGGGAAAACTATGTACAACAAGCCAAGACTCATGAAAATCGGTTAAGTTTCGACCGAGTTATGGGGGTGGGAAATTTCGACCTATGTCTATATACGAATCTGAGGGGTAAGATTTTGACATGAATTTCGACTACAAATTATGTGTTCAGATTTGAATGCCAGATTAATATAGAGGGAAAACTTTGTACAAAGAGCCAAGACTCATGAAAATCGGTTAAGTTTTGACCGAGTTATGGGGGTGGGAAATTTCAACCTATGTCTATATACGAATCTTAGGGGTAAGATTTTGACATACATTATACATGATACATTATAATTCATACATCATACTTTATATAACACACACCATACACCGTACATCATACATTATTCATCGTATATCATACATTAAACACCATCCATCTTAAATTATATATCATACATTATATATCATACATTATATATCATACTTCATACATCCAACTTCATACATCACATATCAATCATACATCATATGACACACTTAAATACAAATAGACTCACCCACAATTAGACGCTCTTCATTGGGCACGTCTTTGAACAGTTTCTTGAAGTCCTCGGCGCGTGATTTATAATTCGGATAGATGACGTTGTACCAGGACTTCTTCTTGGCGCGCTCGGAGAGTCGGGAAGTGCCCTTGTTGGGCTTCTCATTAGATGTGGTGCTGGTGTTATCTCCGCGTAATAAAACGCTGTCGCTGCTCGCGGATTCGCTTAGTTTGCCCTGTGCATCCTGTAAGTATTTGTTTGAGTGGCATTAGACGCGTTTATTAGTCATGGCTATGTGCGTAATGTGCGTGTGGGCTGAATCATACTGTGTTCGGATAAAGGTGAGCGCAGGTGTTTCGTTTTCGCTTATCGGAGCACACAAACGGGACACCAAGCTTTACGTTGCTTTCTCATTAATAATATTTATTTATTTGGTAAGAACCGAACGTTGTATAATCTAACGCGATCGATCCGCACACTATTCGACCGCTGTGTCGCCGTCGTCTCGCACCGCACATTGAATTCTAATTTGCAGAGAACCCAAACGCTACACACTCACAATATCAGCCTTATCAATGTGGTAAAGCTTCGGCCAATCAATTTTTAGGGTGACATGAGCTTTTTTGTTATATTTTGTTTTTTATTGTTGTATACCCTGTAACTTGTAAGGGCGGCAACCACGACGCGATCAACTAAAGAAATAGCCTTATATTTCTATATATACAAATTAATGAACAATAAAAGTAAAATATATAAAAAATATTAAATAAATAATGAATAAAAATAAGAAATAAAATCAATAATAAATAAAAATGAAATAAGTAAAATAAAATAAAAATTATAATAGATATAAATATAATATGTAATATATCAAAATAAAATAAATAATAAATAAAAACAAAATAATAATAATAAATAAAAAAGAAATTAAAAATAAATTAATGCTTCCATTTGCCTATTTCATACGAATAATCAATATACCCTATATTTTCACTTAACTATTTCCTTTTATAGCCAGAAAAATTGCTTCCATCGAACGCGTAGACCAAATCAATATACCCTATTCTGTTAACCCACATTCAAAAATTGCACAAAAGAGGTTTTTTGTAATTCATATCAAATGAGCATGCCGCATATAATTTACAGATTATCAGCTAGTTAAGCACTCCCGACAAGCTCATGATGGCGCGTATTTTAAAGGGTATTTCTAATCAGCAAGTAGCCACAATGTGTTGCTCTTGCCTGGGGAATTCAACTAGTTGAAAAAGTGGAGCATTTACTGCACACACATGAATCGATAAGGCTAATAACCTAGAGGGTTTTGAAATAATCCATTTGATATCTGGCGTCCGAGTTCATTATCTAGCGCTCAGTATATTATCGGCACATGCCTAGCATCTGTTTTGATATTCAATTCTACTGTATTTGTATTTGGGTTTTCTGTGAATTGTGACGTGCTAATGAGTGGAACCCATTAATAATAAAAGCTCACGAGCTTTCTCTTAAAAACAGTGAGAGCCGAAAAACTATCTATATATATTTTAGAGAGCGAGCTATTGGAAGAGAGCGCAGCGAGATTTAAGAGCGTTTTTGAAGGCAACGCACGTAAATAACAACAAAATTCGGTGCTAGACAATAATTAATACAGAAACCGATTAAAATGTATATGGAATCAAGACGTAGCTTTAAGATCCAGCTTAAAAGTTTTCGAAAGCTTGACGACTTTTAGGGCTAAGAGTTGGTCACAGTAGAGCTCGAAAGAGAATAACTGAGCTTTGAAAAACAAACTAATTCAGAGCTTTAAAATATATGAAGAATTGACGTTAATGAAATTGGAAAGTCGTGCTTAAAACTAAAGCATAAAGCAATATTCCCAAGGAAAACAATTCTTAACTATCAAAAGCTTGAGTTAGGAGCTTTCTAAATTGGGAACAAAAATTAAAAATTGTATTATTACTTCTACAATATTTTGCTATAGATTGCTAGATTGTTGTTGGGTTAAGAAACAGCTGAAAGCTGAAGAAACCATGAAATGAACAAGCTCTAGTTCAGAAGCCACGAAATGAACGAAATGAACTAGTTCAAAAGGCAAAATTAATATTTGTTCATTTGATGAATTTGAGCAAGGTATACAGCATACAGTAAGGAAGAGAGAGAGTATAAAGTAGTTCAATGAACTGGTTCGAAAGGTCAATCGCAAAATATTTGATGCAGGAACAGAATGAATAAAGTAGTTCAATGAACTGGTTCAAAAGATCAATCGCAAAACATTTGATGCGGGTAAAGAATGAATGAAGTAAAGTAGTTCAATGAACTGGTTCAAAAGGTCCTTAAAAAATACTTGATGCAGGAAAAGAATGAATAAAGTAGTTCAATGAACTAATTCAAAATGTCAATCGAAAAATATTTGATGTGGGAAAAGAATAAAGCTCAACGAACTGATTCAAAAGGTCAATCAACAAATAGTCGATGCATTTGTTAGGGTCTTTAAAGTGTGTAAACTAACTCAACCAACACCGGTTCAAAAAGGTTAGTTAAAAATATTTGATGCAATTACTTTGAGCAATTAATACAAAGCATAAACTAACACAACGAGCTGGTTCAAAAGGCCATTTAAATATGCATAGAATTTAATTGATCTTAAACAGAAATAGCTACGTTTTGCATGTAGAAACGTCTTAAGACCATATTATAGACAACCTATATTAAAATATCAATTTGTTGCTTTTTTATAAGCGGAGTCTTCGAGCTGGTTCAAAAGGCCAATTAGAAATTCATAAAAAAAAGTTTCACCCAATGGGAAACTAGATGCATTTTGTAAGAAAACAATAACTTTAAAATAGAAGTTTTAGTTTCGAACTTCTAACTAATCTTTTTTATTGGAATTGGATTTGATTCAAAAATGGAACTAGTTAAAGTAATGAAACATATTAGAATGGCAAGAAAGGAACTAGTTGAATAAACTTTAAAAGTTTCAGTTTTGAACATTTAAATAACCTCTTTTAATAAACTATTTGTAGAGTGAATAAACACAGTTTAATAAATTAAAGAAATTGTATTTGATTCAAAAATGGAACTAGTTCAAGTAATGAAACATATTAGAATGGCAAGAAAGGAACTAGTTGAATAAATGAATGCCACAACTGTAGAAGTTTCAGTTTTGAACATTTAACTACACTCTTAATGAATAATTTGTAGCCCATATAGAGCCAAAAAATACATGAATTTAAAAATAGAAATAGTTCAACTAATGAAGCATATTAGAATGGCAAAAAGGAACTAGTTGACCAAAGGAATGCCTTACACTTTAACCAATGACAATACTAACACTTTTTATATTTCTCGAGCGCTTTTTGGCCTTAAAGCTGTTTCAGGGAGACTCACCTCATCGCGTCCGCTGCTCGATGTGGATAACTTGGCTGGTTTGCCCTTGGAGCTAGTTGAGCTCTTGCGACTGCTGGGACTGTCCGTGCACGAGCCGCTCGGCTGACCATTCGAATCAACGCTATACGATTGCGCCGGCTGCGACTGCGACTGCGGCTGCTGCTGCTGTTGCTCCTTGGAGTCGGCTGGGGCAATGCTTATGCTGGGCGTGTTGGCCTGTGGACTGCTGTGTATGCTGCCAGGCGCTACGTTGTGATGGCTGCCGCTGTGACTGCTGCTGGTGCTGCTGCCGCCGCCGCCGCTGCTGAGCGCCTCATGACAGACGACGGATGCTGTGCAAACGGAAACGGATGTCGTCTGTGCCGTACTCAATGTTGTGCCTAGCGAAATGCTGCTGCGCTCGATGGTGCCGGCGGCCTCCTGTATGGTCAATAGCTTGCTGTTTAATGCGCTGCTGTTGATTGTGATGTCATCGCTGATCGAATCGCGCCTAAAACAAGAGAGAACAGTGTGAATAGCTTGGCCAAAGGGCAGCAATGTCTATATATATATATATGTATATAGTGTATAAATATTTTATGGTGTGCATTCAAATTTAAAGTGCTTGAGCTAAAGACATGCAAATTTTGTACATTAGCCAAATAAATGCGGGTTATACTTAACGTTTTCTTATCTTTTTTTTATTTTTAGTTTAGACCAGGCCAGAGTTGTGGAGTTTTGAGTGCTGTTCGAACCTACCTGTCGCCATTATTGATACTTTGTGTACATTTATCATCCTGCTCAGCTTCCAGTTGCTGCTGCTGTTCCAGTGATTGCTGCGTCTGCAGTTCAGGTTGTTGCTGCTGCTGCTGCAGTTGCTGCTGCTGCAGTGGTTCTTGCTGTTGTTGTTCTTCTTTTGCATCACAAATCATGTTTGTGGCATGGGTAGGCTCAATACTGCTCGCAGCAGTAGCAGTTGCTTCTGCTGCTACTGCTGCTGCCGCTGTTGTTGTTATTGTTGTTGTTGTTGCTGTTGCTGTTGTTGTTGCTGTTGTGTTTATTTCAATATCTTTAATCCTACAATAAAATGGCATATGGAAATAAAAACAAAGAAATAGGAAAGAGGAAAAACCAATACAAAAATAAAAACATGCGCTCTTTGTTCTCTCTCTCTCTCCCTCTCTCTATAAATTTAAAGAACAGCTTACTTGGACTGAAATAAGTCTATTACCTATTCATTTATACTAAATCTAACACTGAAAAAATATAAACCTATTCCAAGCAACAACTCATACGAATTGGACTTAAATAATTTAAAAATAGCACGTAAACTTGAAGCACTCTCAATGTTTTTATGCCCTTGTACAGGGTATAATTATTTTGCCATAAAATGTTTAACGCATAGAAGGCGACATCTCCGATCCCATAAAGTATATATATTCTATATATAGCCATGTCCGTCAGTCCTTCTGTTTCAAGGCGAACTAGTCTCTTAGTTTTTAAGATTTCGTCTTGAAACCTTGCTTAGGTCCGTATTTCTATTGCAGGCATTATATATGTCGGATCTGGGCGGATCAGATCATTATATCATATAGCTGTCACAGAAACAAGCGGTTGAGAGTAGGTTCTTGTATGAAAAACTTTTTTGTTTATCAAGATATCTCAACCAAACTGGGCGTTTATAAGTTTTTCTATGCTCCCTACAATAATGCGAATTCTTATCAACATTGGACGACGACTATATCTTATAGCTGCCATAGGAACGATCGTTCCAGAAGTAGGTTCTTGTATGGCAAAGATATTTTCATTTACGAACTTCACTATTCTCACATATCTGCAAAAGCAAATGTCTACCAAGGGTATTAAATATTCGTCGTGCCAAAGATTTCGTTACTTTCAATTAATTTTTTTCAAATATTCAAGTTCCTTTATAGTTTGTATGCAAAGAATTTAACATATTTTTATTTTAAAATGTTTTATTATTGTTTATACGAAGCAATCGCACATTTATTTGCTCTTCAACTTTATTCTGCTCAACATTCTCTTTTTAAGTGAACATTTCTATTAACCAGTTAAAGAGAGCTTTTGCTGTATGTACATAAATATTTTTTATAGCCCTTACCAAACAACATAGGGCTCTGATATTTTCCCCATCTATACTCTCTAATCCAACTGTTAACGGCTTGAAATGTGAACTGGGAATGAATTCTTAATAATAATTGCCAATCGATAACATTGTTGATAATCACTTAACAATATATATGTATATATACAATACAATACACACCCACACACAGTTTTATGGTCGTATATTTTAGCTTTATTATTCGCCCAGTTACCAAAGCAACAACTAAGTAAGTAAACTCGTCTGTCCGATAAGCGCGATAAGATATCTTCCATATTACAGCCACAATTTTGGTTATATTCTGTTTGGGCTTTACTACACAAATCAACAGATCCAACTGAACACCAAATCCAAATACCTTCCAGATTTTTATACCCTGAAACTCATTGAAAATGCCTAAGAAGAGAGAAGAGAGAATAATGGATATGTGGAAATGTATGTAACAGGCAGAAGAAAGCATCTCCGGCCCTATAAAGTATATATATATTCTTGATCTGCATCAATAGCCGAGTCCATAGAGCCATGCCTGTCCGTCCGTTTTTATGTATGAAAGCTTCAATCTCAGAATTTATAAAAGCTAGATAAATTTTGTAATCGATAACTTGCCCCATTTCCAAGCAATCGTTATCGAGATCTTGAGCAAATCTTTTAGGTTTTAATAGTTTGAGTACCCAAATTTAAAATGTAGCTTATAGTTTTAGTATATAAAGATCAATTAATTTTCATAATATGGCTTACCCTGCATTTGTTTTTGGTTGGAAAATGTTCAGGGTATACCCTAGTCGGGCACTCCCGACTAGAAAATTCTTATTTGTTTTACCTCTATTGGCAACAAGTCCATTTAACAGCCTCGTTGGCTGCTTACAAACCAAAAGCTACAAATACTTTCCGAACAGGTGTTTTCCGAATGGGGGAACTCATGAAAATTAAATACACTTAACTTCAACTCCTATAAATACGCAAGCTTCGGGCTATCTTAAAGTACAACAATTGTGCAGCAAAAATAAATTTTCCGCCGGCTTTTTCAACATTGCAAAATAAAACGAAGGTACTTTTAATTGACAACTGTATCTAAGAAGTCCCATCAAAATAGCTGACAGCCAGACAATATATGAGATGCGTTACAAACTCAGTCACAAGCTTAAGCTACCCGCTAGAAGGGCATAGAGAGTATCCCAATTACTTTGCATCAATGTAAATGGCCATAAATGTTCGGCTACATTTAACTTTATGCATCTGACAAACTCAGAAGCATATCAGCTAAAACTGTTTGGGAATTTTAAAGAGAAGAAAACATTGAGGCAAATGATTGACTGAGTACAAATTGTTTTCAATTTAACAATTGTGTTAACTAATGTGTGCCATTAAATAAAACTCATTGTTTTATCTTCAGCCAGAAGCGACCTCAGGCAAATAAAATGTATATATTTGCCCGTATTTGTCGTACTAACATATATCGAGGCATAGAACAGCTGTGTCAAGTTTTCGTACGGCAAGAGAAATAATAATAAAGTAGCAAACGGAATTTCTGTTTTGCAATTTGTTCAATAAAATTTTCGCTAACGACTATCCATTAAAATTAAACATTATGGGCAGCTATTAATTGAAAACTGACTAAAATTCTAATAGCTTGGCTTTAGCTTAAAGCTTATTAATTAAAATGATTTTAATTGTTTTTTCACAGTTGTGAGTTTAGGGCATAGTTCTCTTATTTTATCAACTACTCTACAAAATCATTTGATTTCTATTATGCTTACTGGGGTTAAATGAAAACCAATTTCCAGTAGTTTTCCCCGCCTTTTCGCTTATTGTTTTTGTCTTCTTAATTGACTTTGTTACATGGTTGGGGTTGGGGGCATTCAATTTAGATGCCAGCTGGCATTATTTGATGATAGCTGCACAAATGCTTGAGTGCAAATTCATTTGATGACAGCTCAACTGAGTCAGATGATGAGTAAAAACTAAACGAGAAAGTGAGTAAATTCGGCACACCGAAGACTTAATACACTTGCAGACATTTGGCTTTTGGCAGATATGCGAGAATAGTGAAGATCGTAAATGCTGAGTGCTGATCCAGAATATATATACTTTATAGGATCTAAGTTCTCTTCTTTTACGCGTTACACACTTCATGAAAGAATCATAATACCCTCTAAAGGTGTATGAAAAGTACACGAGCATGACGAATTTCCTCTAGAGGGTCGACCCTTACCCAACAACAGCTTCTAAAATTATCAACAAACTTTGAAAAGAATAAAAAAATTTCTTATCAGTAGCAAACATTGTATGCACAAGCTATTTAGATAATTTGTTGCGGAAGAATTTTTAGCACGAAAAGTCGAAGATTGAATACCCTTGAAGACATTTAGCAGATGTATTTACAGCAGATCAAAAAAATTAATGGTATTCGATCTAAAATAATTCCAGAAGTTATAATAAAATTTACAGCTTATAAATCTGAAGAAATTCCAGCTAGATGTAGAGGGAAAATAGCTAAATCAACAGAAGCTGCACCATGGAAAATGCCTGGAGCATATAGTTCATTCTGTTCCAGCTACGTTCTCTACTATACTTCTGACAAATAATTAAGATAAGGCTGCGGAAGTAGTCAAAACAACAAGGTCTAGCTTTGAATAAAGTAATATTCGTTCGATTGTTCTTGGGAAGCTATATAATATAGTATATTAAAATATATTAATATTATATATTATTTAAGAATATACATAGATTATATAAGCTATATAATAAAGTAGTCTAAGATTTTGCTTCTATACAAAGGCATAACAACTTAAAGCAAGAAATTTTCGATTTCTCTTACGATCGAAAAACGTATAAATATAGTTTTAAGATTAAAAAGCTATAGGTTCACAAATGTGTTAGAAAACTTATGATATTTGAATACCCTCTAAAATGCTACAAAAAAGAAGGGTAACAAAACGAAGAACAAAATCATCTACGTTGCGCCGATAAGTAAATACCTTTACAAAACTTATGCAGTTGTATGATATTGTACTCTGATCTTAACTACTCAACATAGTTTATAACAATTAAATGTTTAAATCGGAATATTTGTGAGTGGGAGATATGTAAATATTGACATCGGAAATTGAAGCTGAAGGAGAATATATATATATATATATATATATATATATATATATATATATATATATATATATATATATATACATATGTATACATACACTATTTATATACATATACGTATATCTCTTTTAATGCGTTTTATTTCTTATAAAAATTCCACACAAAAAATCAATAATTTTGCTTGAGAAAAAAACGCAGAATATTAAAATATTTAAGAGTTATATAAAAATACAAAGATTACTAAAATCTTAGCTCAAACTAACAACATGGAAATGTTGCTGGAATTTATGATAGAAAAAAAATACGCCAAAGAAACAAAATTTGATGACAAAAACAAGTTTCGGAATTCGTAAATAGTATTATTAGATAGAAATATGGAAAGGCAATCAAGAACTCACCGCCAGAACTAGTTAGAACTCGCCTCAGATAACCTCGTCTGGGCTCAGAGTGGGGTGGTAACAAGGGGCGGGGCGGGGCGGGGGGCATATCTCAGAGGTGAGACAACATGCGCGCAACGACATCTGACAACAATAACAATTAATATGCATACAGATTATATGTTTAGAGCTAATTGGAAATCCAGATGGAGACAGGGAATAGTTGGGCTGCGAGCAGGGGGCGCGGTGGACAGTCCCGGGAGTTGGGCAATTATAAAACCCCGCAAGAGCAAAAAAAAAAAAAAATAAATAAATATATAAAAGCATAACGGTAATAAATAACCTGCACGGACAGCAGAGAAACCAGTTCGAGCAAAAAAAAAAATGTATATGTAAGAAGGGGAAAAATTAAAAATCAATACAGATAAAACTAACAAAAAACGTTCAGAGTGCTCACGACTAGCAGATACCCTAAGGCCAGAGTTCGAGAAGTTACAAACATTTGAACAGCTGTTCGTTTTCTTCTTCTTCAGCCCCATCCTACGGTTAATGCGTTCCTGCATAACTCGGATTTTCACTGTCTGATCTTTATGAAATTTTCACTAACACAAACATGACATCAGAATGTGTGTAAATACCAAGGTACAAAGATATATCTTCAAAAAGAAGTCTAGCTTCCGTTTACTGCGCCTGCGTGAACAACTTCGGTGCTTATAGTCCGATCTTTACGAAACTTTCGGGGCTTAAGTGCCATGCATACACAAGCATATACTAAGCCAGAAGTCTCTACCTTTAAATATACGATTTTTTTCTCACACAATCTGTTTATAACTATTAAGATTTCAAAACGAAAATGTCTCAAAATAGAATTTTATCGACACAAAAAAAAATGAGATGGAATAGCCTCAAATTTGAAGGATCTCGGTTTTCTCAAAGTCAACTTTTAATGATATTATAAAAACGGTAAAAGATATCGAGAAGAAAAAAATGATAAATTTAAAGTCTGTAAAATTACTCAAAATCGATTTTCATCGATTATTCTATTATGAAAATGAGACGATATATCGAAGCAAATTTTTAAGTCGTATTTTAGGACTCTAACGTTTCTCAAAATCAATTTTTATCCATATTATAAACAAAGAAATTTCGATTGTTATCGATTATTATATTATAAAAATGGGATGAGCTATCGAAGAAAATATTTCAGTCAAATTTAAGTTTCTTGTTTTTCAAATTCGATAAATATCGATATTATATATTGGGACGAGATATAGAATAAAATGTAACATAAGTTAAGTTTCCAGAAGAAAATGTTTGCGTTAAGTTAAAAGTTTCTAATTGTTCGCATAATCGATATTATTTAAATTCGATGAGATACCGATCAAAATAATGATAAAGTCAAATTGCAAGTCTGTAGTTTTTCTCAAAATCATTTAAATCGATATTATTATCGATTTAAGTAATCGACAAATCGATAAAGTCACATTCTAATCTCTAGTTGTACTTAAAATCGATTTTTATCGATATTATGAAGATGAAAAGAGCTGTCAAGGAAAGTTTCTAGTTTCCAGATGGACTTGCTGATCAGATATGTATATATACCCTAGGTCGTCGCAGACGCTTTCGTTTGCCTGTTACATACCTTTGCACCTAAACAATATGCCCTTTTTAGACATTTTTTAAGGGGTATGAATATAGAAAGACAAAACTTAAACTTACATTTTTTTTGTTTGGTTTCCCTTTTTGTCGCGCTGTTTAGTTTAGTTAATTCAGAAGCAATTGTCGTTGCCAATATTATTGCTTTTATTGTGGGTCATGCACGACGGGTCACCCAAAGTATGTCATCATTGGAAAAACGATGACGAAACACAGCACAAGCAGCAGCGAGAAGGGGACGGGTCGGGGCGGAAGATGGCTTTTCATATATATTTTTAGCACATTTAACATTTGGCAAATATGCGCTATTAATATATTATGTGGAGCAGTCAGGCCCTACTTTCGTTAATTATTTAATTAATTTAATATATTTTTTTTTGACTATATTTTGCGGTCGTTTGTTGTCTTCGCACGCGATGTCGAGAGCTGGACGCGAGCGCGAACGTCATTTCAGCGCGACGTTTGAATTTGCACTCGAAAAACGCGCCGTGAATTGCCCGACACGACCGGCAAAATAAAATAACAACAATGACAACTATACACACATATATATGTGTATAAAATATATAAATATATATGTCTGTGAGTGCAAGAGTCGGCTATGGAGATTGTGCTTTGTACGCTTCGCTGGTCGCGTTTCGGTCGGAGTTTTGCGCAAATTCCGTTCAGCAAATAAACCAACGCAACTGTTGCGCAACTCTGTATACTCTTTAGAGGGTATTACAAGTAGGTCATGTCTTGGGCTTCACTCCTAGACAACATAGAGGGTTTATCTCTCTCTCTCTTTCTCTCTCTCTCTCTCTCTCTCTCTCTCTCTCTTTCTGTTTCTCATCAAATTCAGTTCCAATTCAAACAAATCTCTCAGTTTGAGATCCGTCTTCATTAAACCTTGCCTAGCTCCTACTTTCTGCTTCGCCTTGGACCGGATCGAAGCCGTATATAATATATATACGTAGCTGCCCATGCTTGAAAAATCTGTGTTATGTTTTGAAGAAAATCCTAACTAAACCTGCCCCTTATAGGCTCTACCTCTACTTCTACCTCTACGTCTACCTATATCATCTATTTTTATGGAAAGAATCATTAAAAAAATATGTTTCTTACTAGAGAATGTTTCTATCTTTCCACAAACTCACATATCTGCAAAGCCATAAGCCATAATTCTACCAGGTTATTTGAACTTGGGATGGCCTAAGATAAACGTTGTCTAATTTAAGCAGAACGGCTTCTTTTTTGTGATAAAAAGGAAAAATATTATTTCAAATATAAACCCAACGTTTTCTGCCCTAATTTGTTTTGAGAAATATCAAACCGCAACAATTATTAAATCTAAAAAAATTGTCTTAAATGTTTATTACGTTAAGTACTTTTGTTTTTATTATTCATTATACTTTGCCAATCATTTTCTTTTTCTTTCGGAACTATATATATATATATATGTATATATTTATACATTGAGAAATATCAAACCGCAACAATTATGCTTCAGTTTTAATAAATCTAAAAAAAAATGGTCTTAAATGTTAATTACGTTAATTACTTTTGTTTTTATTATTCATTATACTTTGCCAATCATTTTCTTTTTCTTTCGGAACTTTGATTTTTTTTGTAAGTTCTGGGAACATATTTCTTTGCCTGCTTGTGAAGCAACGAAACAGAAGGTCTGTTTTTTTTTTTAAGTAAAGCTTATCATTTCAGCTTGAATTGTGGCATAACACAGACATAAATTCATGGAATAATTACTAATTGATTAACCACAAATATAAGCATACTAAAACAATGGTGTCGGGAGTGCCCGACTAGGATATACCCTGAGCGTTGCCTTTACAAACATTCTAGCTTCCTTCTACACAGCAAATCCTTAGACCCAAACTATCCACTCTTGACTAACTGAGGTCTGATTTTTGTGAAATTTTCAGGGACTGAATAAATTATACAGATGTGTGTATATACCATATCTTTCAATTTCTTGGAGGAATGAGGGATTGTATTCAAAAAAGGAAACATTTTCCATCTGTATATACTTTAGAAGAACCAACATACCAAGTTTAACATATATAGCTCTTATAATCCTCGAGTTATGCTAAAATAACTATTTTTCAAAATTGATTTTTATCGATATTTAAGGAAGAGGGGAAAAGATTCCGAAAAAAAAATGATATACCCGTCCTGCGAGAGGCATGGGAAAATATATATATCCCACACGATCACAATTTTAGTTGAAATATTCAAAATTTGAACACAATAAAACTTGTTTTGATAAGAACAAAATGTATAGGATTTAAATAAATGTATTTTAGTTAACAAAATAGTTTAAAAGTTGATTTTTCGGGCACAAAGTTAATTTGCGATGTTCAAAATTGGTTTCTAATTCAAAATATGTTTGCAGCCCATGTGTTTCCAATTGGAACCATGCCAACTTATTTGTATATATTGGACATTATCTCATCCAATTGGAATTGTAAATTAAATGCACCAACTGATATGTACACACTGAAAGTGGATTATCTCTTTGCCATTTTACTGATAACGCGACGAATACGAACAGCACTTACTATGGTAAAAGGAATACCAACAACAACAAATAAAGACATGCAAATTAGGAGCGGGCAAATGTAACTGTTAAACATGCAAATCAGCAAGAAAAACCTACACCAAATGTATGTAAATATATTGTATATGTATATATTAACTTTCAAGCTAAAAGTAGTTCAAGTAAAAGTAGAACAAACATGTTTTTATTTTTTTTTTTCGTTTTCGTTTTTTGGGCAAAAGGCGTAACATTTACTGAAGACTTACATGGGCGTGGAGTGCAGATTGAGGCTAGCGGCGCGTTTGTGCCTTTGTTGTTGTTGTTGTTGCTGTTGTGGGGATTGCTTGGGTAGACTTTGCGCGGTGGCCAAGGTTTTGGGCAGAGCGCCTTGGCTGGAAGATTTGCAAAGGGACACAAGACGTGTTGTTGTTGCTGCTGCCGCTGCTGTTGTTGTTTTTTGTTGCTGCTGTGTTTGTTGTTGTTGCTGTTGTTGTTGTTGTTGCTGTTGTTGCCGCTGTTGTGTGACAAAATGCATGACAACGGCAAGGCGCAGTAAACAAATGAAACGCCACCTCGCACTACGCACAGCTACAAATTGTTGCAATGAGATTCGTTTTGCATATTGAAAACGGTGCTTGAGATTTTTTTTGCCTTTTAATAAATTTGATGTGGTTGCTGGCGCTGCTGCTTCTCCTTCTGCTGGGGCGCTGCTGCTGCTGCTGCTGCTGCTGCTGTTGACGTCTGCGGAAGTTGTTTCTTTTTGTTTTTATAATTTTTCATAGTTTTCATTTAATGTCACTGCGTACGCTTGAGACGGTGCGTGCAAATTGTTTTTGATAAAATGCGATTGTTTTTTAACTAGACTAATATGAGATTCGTTGATAAATTCTTGCTTTCGACTATTGCAAAATTCTTAGCTGCGTTTTCTCGCTTCTTTTTTTTTGTGCGCATGAAAAGTATATACGTCGTGCACAGGGTTGTCGAGTGGCGCGACTGGCATAAGCTGCATTTAATTAAACAGCTAGTTGCGCGAAAAACTAAATCCAAAATATAAGAAAATAGCTTTTTACTAAATTTGTTTTGATTGCAATGTTTTGGCATGCTTTTAAGTCATAAATGTTTTATGAAAAATGTATATAAATAACTGTGCTGTCATGACAGCCCTGTGCTACAGCTGTGAGAGCAAAAAAACAAAAAATACTCCAAAAATACTGTTTACGTGAAATTTGGTCACACTCGGTCGAATAAACAGCTTTTAAAATTTAAATACAGCAAAGTTTTATTACTTTTAATATCACAAAGCAATTAACAAGATTTAATTCGATAATTATTATCATAAAAATATTTGTTTGTTCACTTGATTTTCGTCAAGTGAAGGCGCTGCAAAAATCAGAAATTCAGTTGCAAAGTATGCAAAAACTGTAAGGCATAAAAACAATTGTCAGTTGCATTTTAATGGGCAAATAATAAACAAACAATGTTTCAGGCCAATAAACCGTTTGAAGTGAGTACAAGGCTAGAATTGCCACTTTTGAGCAGCCCGCGAATTAACGATAAATCATCCGGCGACAGCGACCAGCCGGTCAATTGGCCGACAGACTGCAGCTCCGGGCAGCTGTCCATAAGAAGCTGCAACAATAATAATAATAAAGAGAAGAAGACCAGTTGGACCAGGAAAGGACAGTGACAGAATAGTTACGCGTACACACCTCCACGGCCTGTACAGTGAGCTCTGGGGCCAGCGTAAACCAAATATCCTCCAGCACCTTGAAATCGTGCTGCACAAACATGCTTCAGGAATTTATATGTTAGAATATTAATAGCAATCTCTATGTGACATACCGTACCTGACTATATCCTCATCGTTAAAGTCCACAGAATCGACGGCGAGACGCTTTAGGTCCGTTGTATTGCACAGGAACGCCTTCAGGGAGCTGGTCATCATGTCGCAGCTGAGTATCTCGAGGCTCTCCAGCTGCTGGAAACGCGCCTGCGTCTGGGCATACGTTAGACTTTCGAGCACATAGCAGTCGAGATCAATGAGAGCCGGACAGAGGCGCGCCAGTTTGCCCAGCTCCAGATTGCCGGTGCCCTTGATCATGGTCAGATGCCGCAAATTGCGTCCAATCGGACGCTCCAACAGCGACAGCAGCTCGGCGACAACAAATTTACATATCTTAAATTTGCGCAACGTGCGCGTCTGCAGGGCGCGCAATGCGCCCAGCTTCGGTGAGTCCAGATAGAGTGTCTCCAGCTGCGGACAAGTCTGCATCAACACATTCAGCGTGGCCTCATCTGTCGCCGTATCGTGGGCATATTTCAGGCGGCACTGGAAGCTGCTGTCAATGTGATCGTGTATGAATTTGAGCGCTGCGCCCACAAAGGAATAGGTGGACAGTGTCTCCACGTGGTGGCAATTCTCCAGAATTAGCGCTATATCCGAATAGCAAATGTTCTCCTCGCCGGGCATGCCCACATCGACAATTGTCAGCGACTGTGCGCAGGCGCCCTTGGCCAGCCAATCGATGCCAATCTCTGTGATATCCGTTTCGCCCGATATATCCAATATTTGCAGGCGTGTACAGTTGGCGGCAATCTCCTCCAGCAGCTGATCGTTGGCTATATAGGGCACATAGAGCTTGATTAGCTGCTTGCAACGACGCACTATCTCGTACATATAGTGCATGTGATCGTCCTTCACCCAGATACCCTTCAGATTCAGGACACGCAGCCCGGCGCCCTGGGCGGCAATCACCTGTAATATTTTCTCATAGTAGCTGGGCGGAAAGACCTCGGTGACCAGAAAATGAACGCCACAATTGAGCAGCATTTGCAGGCAGGTGAAACGCATATTGGCCTCCAGATAATCCGAGCTAAGGATGACGCGCAGCAGATCCTGATAGATATTGGATGTGGCGCCCGCCTGGGCCAAATACTCGTTCAGCTCGACCATCACTATGCTGATGTCCAGATGGACATCGGGCGCATATTGTACATAGCTAATTGTGGACACCAGCAAATTGGCTAGCTCTGCCAGGGAGCTGTCGCTCAAGGAGCGTACGCTGCACTTTTTCGACATTTTCGGCGGATGGAAAACGATTTGTTTTGTAAACAAACTGCGACGCAGTTGCCAATCCGCTGCTGCTGCTGCTGCTGCTTCTTCAACCAGTTGTCGCTCGTCTCTGGGCCAAAGTCTGTTACATCACTTGGAACACGAGTCGATAGAGCTTAATAAATAATCTCAATGCTTGTCGACTTGTTAAGACAGATAGATATTTGAATTTGATTTCGATTTAACTGCGTTATATTTGACTTTTTCCGGGCGTTTGGCAAATATTTTTTGTTAACCAAAATAGATTTTCTATAATTCTATATATAGACTATATGTTTTCAACGCGATCGTTGTGCACGCTCGGGCGCCGCAATACAAACTGAAAACTATTTTGGCACTGGGACGCCAACAAATTGTTCGCAATGCCCCCGACAAATCGGAAAGTGCATGAGTATTAGTGCGTGTAGTTGTATTAGTGAGCTTTTGCCTGAAATGCTTTTCTTTGCCTTGGAAGAGCTTTGGGCCAACGAAGCTTTTGCGTGCGTGTGAGCCGTACGTGAGTTGCAATTCAAAATTACCACATATCATGTACAATTTTAATGTGCAATACGAGTTATAATACTAAAAAGAGAGATAGGATATGGATATTTAGGGCTGCAAATAGCTGGGCAGCTTCATGCGCATGAACAGCCAGGTTGTAAAGAATGAGACCAGTATGAATATAAAGCCCATGGCTGTTAGGAGCAGTCGGTTGAGATTCGTTTTGCCCGGCGCATGGGTCTGGTCCATTATGATAAAGCCCAGGCCGCCAATCGTGAAGAGAAAGCTGCTGGCCAGGCCCTCCATAATGTATTGGGCATTCACGCGATATGGCATAAAGGCCACGGGACGCGAGTGTCCGTGCTCGTCCACCGTCGCACCCACGCTCGGTGGCTCCACAATCACATCATAGATAATACCTGCAAACAGCAAATTTAACTCAATTAGCGTATTTTATTTATTTGTGTATATAGCGCTTGACTTACCGCCTGTGACCAGAAAGTAGGAGAGCAGCACAACCGAAAACACGGCCATGGGCGAGGGCATGGGTATGGAAATGCGTCGCACTTTGATGTTGGGCGGCACGAGTATGTGAAATGGCAGGTTGTAGAGTGCTTCTAGCATTTTGCTGGCTTAAATTGGGCAACAAATTCACTTAGTTTTATTCACGTCTATGAAAAGCCGGCGTAGGCGTTTTTTTTTTGTGTTGACGTTGTGTAGTTCGGTTCTGAACAAGTTCGATTGAATTGAGGCGCCTATCGGAACTAGGTGAGCGAGTCGGTACTTGAACTATATTTAAATGAGCTAGCATATGCAATATGCACCATTTAATTAAGTTTAATGTTTACCAGTTTACTTGAACATAATTTTGTTTTACTTAATCAGTAAATGCTTACCTACAGCCATAAACAGCATGGTTACATTACATTAACATATGTTGGTCTAATAGGAACTCTCACTAAGTGCGCGCAGAGCTGTCTATAAGCCAACTAGAATATGCAACACAAGGCACTCACCACACACATTTTGATTTTTCCAATTGGAGTGAACCAAATGAGTGAGCTACTTTACCAAATGAACTGAAATACGCAACACTTTTGCGATATAATTCGCCAAGATGGTCACATTGCACCAACAGCTGTTTAGCAATCGCGGTCACACTTGCGTCTATATATATTTCTCCAAAACAAAAACGTAATTCTTAGTTAAAACCACAAATAAACACAGCCCAAAAAGCATGGCAGATGCCAATGCAATGGCAGCCGGTGAGCAGAGCAACACAAGCGCCGAAAAAACAACAGCAAAATAAACATTATTCATATAATTTTAGGCAAATCGCCGGCTACCGAGAAGCGAGTGCATAATGCCGCAGATCTGGCGCAATGGCAGCGTTCCCGTGCCTATCACGATTTAATTGGCTATATCAATGGCACCAGCTCGGCCATACAGGGCATCAAGACAACAGACGAGATGTACGAATCGGATGTGCTGCGCAAGCTGTTGGGCCTATTCGATTCGCTGGCCCAGCTGGTCAAGGAGCATCCGCCGCTGGAGCAGCCGCAGCGTTTCGGCAACAAGGCCTATCGGGACTGGTCGCGCACCATGCACGAGCAGCTGCCCGGCTTGCTGGCGCAGCTGTTGCCCGCCGCCAAGCACAAATATCACAATGAACTGCTGCAGTATCTGCTGGAGAGTTTTGGCAATGCGACACGCATTGATTATGGCACCGGGCATGAGCTATCGTTCATTTTCTTTTTGTGCGCCCTGTTCAAGGCCGAGATATTGCTGGAGCAGGATATTGTGAGCGCTGCGCTGCGCCTGTTCAAGCGCTATTTGGAGTTTGCACGTCAACTGCAGCGCACCTACAACATGGAGCCGGCGGGCAGTCAGGGCGTCTGGTCGCTGGACGACTTTCAGTTTGTGCCCTTCATTTGGGGCAGCGCACAGCTGGCGGGTGCGTGCCGCCGATTCGCCCACTGCTCCATGCCCCTGTTGATTTGCGTATTTTTGTGTTTATTGCAGTCAAGAGTCCGTTCGATCCGGCCAAGTTTGTCGACGAGCAGATCATCAATGATTTCAAGGAGCAGTACATGTTCATCAGCTGCATCGATTACATCTGCCAGGTGAAGACGGGCCACTTTGGCGAGCACTCGAATCAGCTGTGGAGCATTACAGCGGTGCCCTCCTGGATTAAAATCAATGCCGGCCTGGTCAAGATGTACCAAAAGGAGGTACGTTCCTGGTCCTAGGCCCCAAACGTATCACACCTAATCTGTGCACTGTCCCAATACCCAACAGATTCTGTCCAAGTTTCCGGTCATCCAGCATGTCTATTTTGGCGAACTGATGTCCTTTGATACTGTCGCCGCGGGCACCACGCTCCCCAACGCACGTCTGGGTCATGTGGCGCCGCCGCCCTCCAAGCGCATATGCATTGCATCGCCAGCGTCAGCCAATCTGTTGCCGCCGACACCGATTGTGGCGCCACCGCCGCCGGCCGAGGCACTGAACAGCGACCTGAACGTGGGCGATTCGAGCAGCGAGAGCAGCGACAACAGCGTTGTCCTGCGTCCGCACACAGAGTCATCCGCCTCGCTGGTGGGCATACAGAGCTCCGGCTCGGGTTCCGGCGACAAATCCATCAATCCTGTGCCGCCTGGCGAGCTCACCAAGGAGCAGCAGCAGCAGCAGCAGCAGGCGGATTAGCTTCGAGCAAATTTGTTGAAATTTTCGGTAGTTGCGTTTAAACATTCAAATTGTCAAAAAAAAACCATATTCTAAATCTCTAAATTGTTGAAAGAAATAATATATATAAAAAAATTTGTTGCTACAGTTTGACACGCGCTGCGTCATGCTAAGTGTCTGACAGTTTGACAAGCACTTCAAGTGCGCCTCATATGCAAAAGGCGGAAATTACGGCAATTGCACAACAATTTAACATTTCTATAGAAACTCTCTTAATGCACAATCATTGTAAATTGGCCACTTAAATTGGAATTGCGGCATCTGCCACAAGGATGCGGCCGCAAATCAATACGGACGAGGACTGAGGAGAAACGGCGGATAAATATAAATAATTTATCCATGAGTTGATTGTTTGACCGATCTTAACTGTTAAAAGTTCGAAATTGGACTCTATAATAAAAGGTCGAAATTGGACTCTATAAAAAAAAGGTCGAAATTGGACTCTATATTAAAAGTTTAAGGCGAAAATTGGACTCGATAAAATTATGATAAAAATGTTTTCATCCCAACTTTGCTCGGCGAACATTTGTACTTAATTATATTCCTTTTCATCTAATTTTCATTTCCAGAGATCTTTGTAAAAATTCCACTTCCAAGTTTTCCACACTTTACGGAATGCATGAAACTAGGGTTTCGCGTGGATTTAAACTCTTTAGATGAGAAGGTATTTTTTTAAATTACAGTAATAGATTGTCAACCTTTTTTGTTTAATTTTCCCATCAATTATTTGTGCTTTCATCATGCAATTCCAATACAGTTCCTGTCAAACTGTAAGTGTATATAAAGGTAAGTATAGACGTATATACGTATATAGAAATGGGGTTAGAAATTAAAGATTAAGTATCTACCCGACTTATCTTTCGCGTTGGAAATGTTCAAAATATATGAATATGCGTATATAACCGAAACAGAGTATCATATAAACCAATATGCAAATTAAGTATTAAGGAACAATTATTTGAGCGCATGTTCTTTAATGGTACAAAAAACTAAACATTATTTTTGTTAGATTATAAAAAGGCCCAAATGAAAAGTGTGCACAAAAAAAAAAATCAGAAGCTTAAAAAAGCATCAACAGGAAAACTTTGTGCCAACAAGTGGACGAGTGTGAAGCATAATCATTTATTTTCGACACATCATTTATCACAGCTGCTGTACAGCAGCCCACACGGCCACGCCCACACGCCCAGTAACTACCTCGGACCGCATTTTAGTTGGTGCATTAAAACTTTGCCGACGCATTTTGATTGAAGACTTTTGGCAAAAAACCAAAACACATTTTGTGCCTGCGCCCGCTGTTCCAGTTCACGCCGTTCCAGTTCCAGTTCCAGTTCCAGTTCCAGTTCCTGCTCCTGTCCTATGGCAGACCACAAACAAGCAAGAGTGTTGCGGTCGTGTGCGACCGACTGTGCGATACTCTGTTCACAGTGTAGTAAACATCTTTATATTATTATTGTTGTTTTGTTGATTATTTTTGGATGAGGCAAAATAAGGTTCAAGTCAGGAAGAAACCTAAAAAAAAAATTTTTGAGCAATCGCCGAGTGCTGTTTTGGTAGATATTTGCAAAAAAGGAAACAACATACTCTCTTTCGCCTGTGAACAGAGTATAAAAATCACCACGAACAACCTGGCTTTTGGGCTGCGTTTTTCGGTTCACTTTGACCTCAGATTCAACTGGGCGATTTTGTGTTTTGCCAAATTGAATAAATTTGATGCGTTTGGGCATAAGGCAGTGGAGGAGGAGGAGGAGGAGGAGAGAAAGAGAAAAGAGCGGTAGAGTGAGAAAGAGATGGGTCATGGGGACGCAAAATAAGCCGAAAGGTCTGTACCCTTTAAACTCGCCTGCCACAGATTGAGGCGTTAACTCAATGCAGGCTTAACAAGTTTCCCCCAAATGAAAAATGGTCGGAAAATGTCAACGGAAATGTCATCGACTAATTGAATCAAATCGAAATAGAAAAATTGCAATTTTATGAATTGCAAAGCAAAAACGTTTTGTGAAAACTTCGGAGACTCTACAAAGAAAATATGTAACGCATAGAGGGAATATATATATGCATGTATATTCTTGATCAGTATATGCAAAATCCTATTAACATCAGACTGTCATTTCAGAGCAGTTACAAGCAAATATGGCGTGCGTGTGTGTGTTCGGGAAGAGCATTTATGCAGAGAGTGGACATTGAGTGAGCGTTTGAGCAAAATTTTGCATCCAACTCTGCGGCCGTTATATGTTAAGAGTGCAGGCTGCAGCTAGAACAGTGAGTAGGAGAGAGGAGAGGGTGAGGTAACATATTGGCCCTTTGCGCTCACGCCATTGGTCGCGATGCTTTCGATCCCGCTATGTGAGTTATGTGCGCAGTAATTGTAATAGCTGTGTGCTCTTCGTTTTGATTGTATTAGTGCGCATGCTGGCTTAGCGTAGGCGCGTGCCTAATGAGGCAATTAGTCAGTGCGCGTTTGTCCCATCGATCGGTTCTCTTCGCTGTGCGTGAAAAATTTTAAATGGTTTTACATTAAGTTCTATTAACTAAATGGTTAAACGCGGTTAGTTCGTGCTGTGTGTGTGTAAGTTAACAGTCATTATTTAGTTTTCGGCTTGAAGTCGTAGTTAACAATCGGTAAAAATATGTATGTGTGATTAAATTTTTGTTGCAAAGCTTTTTTTCTTAAAAAAAATGGCGCGAACTCAATTCATATCCAGAGAGCGAAAGCGATTGAGCGAAAAGAGAGAGAGAGAGAGAGAGAGAGCAGGAGCGTATTATGAAACCATGCTTAAGAAGGTAAGTGCGGTTTTGCTGCTACATGCATACATACAAACATACATATTTACATACATACATACACACATATGTATATACATATATTTATTCACTTAAATAGGACAGAATACAGTTAGTTACTAATCTGCCTTTTTATACCCTTCCATTCATGTATATAATTTTGTCAGCAAATGCATATGAACTGTTATTGAGTACAAATTGAGTGTTTTTATTGTAAAGGGAATTTATTGTGACGGAAATAGCTGTTTGTTAAAAACATTGTGGGAAATTTCTCTTGTTTCTTATTACAGCCGGAAAATAACTTAATTATTTTAAAGGCTTATGAATTGAAATATTTTTTGATACAAACATTTTTCAGATAAAATATTTGACATTTAAATTTGCAAACAATTTTTTGTATGTATAATATTTCTTGTTAAATTTTCGACATTATTAACAAAGATTTAATTAAAGCTATAATTTCATTTATTTAGTTTAAAAAAAAATTAATAAAAATGTTTATTTAATCTTTGTTAAAAATGTCTAAAAACTGAACAAAAAAACTCCTACATGAAAAATTATGCTTGCAATTTATTATATATGCGAGAAAAGTGGGATGTCACCAATTGACCCTTACAGTTAACACTCCCATCAGCTTACTTGCCTTTGTCTAACATCAAACTTTGATTTGCGATTATTCCAGCTGTTGAATGAAAATGGAGTTCGGCACGGCATATCATGCAGTCGCTATATTCGCTTGTTTGTGCCCTACACAAGGCTAGGTTACTCCTCCCCACCGCCCCCCCCCCCCCCCCCCGTCCCCACTCTTTGTTTGTTAGGCATATGGGAGCACAGACAGAATATGCTTGCCTCTGGTCCTGGTCACTGCTGGTTTGACAATGCGTTTGATGCTGTTGTTGAAGGGTTGCCCCCTTCCTGCTTCTCTCCCTCTCTCTCTCTCTCTCTCTGTCTGTGGAGCTTGACTGGGGCAGGGTCGTTGTCGTTGTTTGTCCAGCCCCTTTGCCCATTTTGCAATTCATTATTTGCGCTTGTTGCTCTTGTTTTTTTTTTTTTTTTTTGGCTGCCTACACTCCCCATTCCCCCCCTTGTGTCGTTGTCAGGCGTCGTCAGCTGGTGCAACATTATGGAGTCGACGCCGATAAAACAACGACACGCATATTTTAGGGCCCAGTTAATACCGAGCGGGGCGTGCGATGGTTTGCTCAATGTCACAAAGTTGCCAAGTTTCGATTTAAATTTTGGTTCGAATTTTTGTTATTTTGTTGTAAGCTTATTTTTTGAACCGGTTTAACGAACTGTCGAAAGTGCAAAAACAAAAGTCGAAGCGCACACAAACTTTGCCGTGGGCATACAGCCCCACCCCTCGACTACCCCCCACCCCCTGCCTACCCCTTACCGCCCCCCTGACTAGCTTAGAAGCCATTATTTTGCCAACGCGTTGCCCATAGACAATAACTAATTTTCGCTTGGCACACGAAACTTTGTTCAAGTTTGTATTAGAACTTGCGACGAAGGTATTACAACAGTATACAGTTTGAAAGCCACTGGGCGTTTGCCTAGTCTTCGATGAGGTAAATCGAAAAGTTTCAGCGCCAAGTATTTTGTTGCCTGTGCATGTGAATGTGTGTGTGTGTGTGTGTGTGTGTGTGCAACTAATTAGCTGATGCACTCGAGAAGAGCAGAGCGAAACCTTTTCAAAATAAAGCTAATAACCACACAGGAGACTTTGTTAGAGCTTTTGGTCTGGCCTGGTTATTGGAAATGCCGCATCATTAGAGAAACACCTCAAGTTACTTTGATGCGGCTTTCATTGGAATAGGAAACTGAAACTTCTTTATCATTAAAATAAATAATTTAACTTAAGCTCCTTTCCAATATGCTTCAATTAAAACTTTTAACATGCTGTTATCTTCACGCTGTTAACGTTACATTAACATTCTTGTCATCAACAAATTTGCTTACGACATGAAAAAAAAATCTTCGGCTGAGAAAATAGTTTTCATCTAAGAAATATATTAGAGAAATATTTAAACCTTTTTACAACCTGTATAACTAACCAATAAGTTGTGTACAATGCATGTAATGTAAAGAGGCCCCATTGACCCCATACACATATATTATTGGAATAATTGTCTGATTTTAGAGACTTAAGGAGCAAAATAAAGACTATTTCAATATAGACAGTTTCATCTTTCTCATCATAGTACTCACAGCATTGAGAGTAAAGTTTCTTAAAGAACGAGTACTTTAAGTACTCACATCCTATATAAGAGTACTTAAAGTACTTCACACCCCATTTATGAGTATTTAAAGTACTCACACTTTATCTATGAGTACTTACAATATTGATACCCCATTTAAGAGTACTTAAAATATTCACACCCCATTAAAGATTACTTAAAGTATTCACAGCCCAAATCCTGCTAATAAAAATAAAAAAAATCCTTGTACTCGCAGTACTTGTACATAAACTTATTGTACGCTTACAATACTCAATAAGCTTTAAGTACTCAATCAATTAACAAGACTTTCTTTCAATCAAGCTAACTTCTTGTCAGCTTCATCATTTCGCATACGCCCCATTACACGCAAACACAGACAATATACGCACACTCCAAAACTCACGTTATTCGATTTTGCGTATAGAGAGTCATTCGAGATTCATTCATTTGCCGTGGAAACCATCCCCGTAGAAACAGATTTTAAAGATGAATAAAAAAACAGGCCACAAAATAACATCAGACTCGCACAGATTAGCGTCAATTTCCCGATTGCAGACGGCCTCGTGCTTGGCAATGCCGTGCTCCTGGCTCATCAGGCTTAAGTTTTCCGATGCTGCCAAGTCCGCCAAGTCATCATTGAAGGCACAAATCAGTAGCTATTGCTACAGCTGCTGCTGGCAAGTTGGGAAGCATCTTAAATATTTTAGATCCCAACTGAAACTTCGTCATGCAAACATGACTTGGCAGGCAACACTCAACACGACGTAAACCAGCAGCAGCAGCAGCATCAGATGCCGGAGCGGAACGGGTAGCTGTGGGCGCCAGGAGCTGATTTGGTTTGTTGGACAGGAAATGCGCGCAGCAAATTGCATTTGCTCCTTTTGGCCTTTGCCTGCAGCAGCAGCAGCAGCAGCAACAGAATTTGCTACATCCAATTCATTTTGTCTGCCTTTTTTTTTTTGTTTACCCTATACCAATGGGTAGATGAGGGTATAATAGTTTTGTGCACATGTATGTCACTATAAATCCCCGGATAAAAGTTGCTAGACTATACGAACAGCATATCAGATAATAAAAAAATAAAAAAAAAAGACCGATCAAGCCATGTCCAAAGGCTTTAATCTCTGCAACTATTTGAGCTAGTCTCCTACAATTCAAAATATATATTCTTTTTATAATATTCAGAACAAGTCTATCATTTCGATATCCCCTTCCATTTTTATAGTATTCGATTAAGAGTCACGGGTTTTTAAGAGTTAGTTACACAAAACTTGGTATATAGGCGGTTGTCTAATATAAACAGCTTAAGAATACTTAACTTTTTGAAATTCTTCTTTTGAAAATTTTCTCTATCTAGGCTTTTAGCATTTAATTTTTCTAATTGTATTTATAATGTGTCGAATAATTGGAAGACACTCGTTTTGTCGACCACGTATATATAAATAAATAAATAAATAAATTCCAACTTAAATAAAACAAAACAATATTTGTTGAGGCATAGCTTTGCACCTTGGCCTATACACACCATATTTAAGGTCTATACATTTCATAAAGATAGGACTAGGAACACCAAAGTTATTAAAAATCTAATTTTAAGTAGTGCACATCTAAGGAAAGAAGAAGACTCACAGCTGTTACATGTAGAAGGAGGCTAGAATGATTGCAAATCAGCTTGGAGCTGGGTATCTTCTAGTCGATCACTCTACCTTCGATTCTATCTCCCTTACTTCTTTTTTATCGTTTCCTCTGACGGATTCCTTCCATACTTTCTGTTTGGGAATACTCGGCTACCTGCCACCCCCCGCCCTCCCGCCCTCCCGTCCGCCCGGCCTGACATGACCATCGAAATGTGCTTTGGCCGCGAGCCAAAGAGGATGCACCGGTATTCCGTTTTTTGCGGCGCGTGTGCGTAGTTTGAAAGATCCACAAGCCCCAAACCCAGGCTGTCCCAACCTGCCCCCAAATCCGACCTGATCTGGTGCTCTGTTGCCTTTCTTTATAACTTGCAGCATTTCGTTATGCGTTTTACGTGCTAAGCCTTTAGTTGCTCGCAACGACCGCCGGTTGCCCACCTGGCTGCCGTGTCCTTGGGCTCGGTCAGGTGTCGGGCTTAATAATTAGCGAGCGTTACGTGCCGGAAAGGTTTAACAGCCCGACATGTGTGTAGAGCTACTCTGAAAGAGTTTTGAATATAGCACAATGTAACGGTTCATTACTATTGCTTCCATTCTTAACCTCACTTTTAATACGCTCCCCCACGGCCTCGTTCTGTCTCTCTCTATCTCTCCCTCTCTCTCTATTTATTCATCTCTCTTTCTCTCGCTTTTTCCCTTTTTCCAATGGTTGAGCTATGACTAAAGTTTCCTTTGTTCTTAGCTTTAGGTGCACTTCAATTAGTTCGAACTGTAGTTGTTATACCCTGTACCATGTGTGCATTAGTGGGCATACCACACACAAATTTATTTATTTTGTATATAAAAAATAAATATTTGTAAAAAAAATCAAAAGCTCGCTATTTGTTTTGACATTTATCAATGCTAATCAAAGCTCCCAAATGAACTAATTTAATTTAAATTAAATTACACTCGAAACTTTGTTTTGTTATTTTAGCAACATTTAGTAAAATTGATTGTATTATCTGATTGAAGAGCTTAAAGCTCAGAATGTGTTGTACTGTAGCTATTTGATCATTTGTATGAGCTTTTGTATATTGAGTAATAAATAGAAGTATATTAAATATTTCTTACTCAATGGCTTTTGCATAAGCTAAACATTATTAAAGCTTACGCTCTAGATTAAAGCTCCAATTAAAGCTTACGCTCTTAACGATCATATTTCCAAAAGCTTTTTAAATGTTAACCATAGATATTTTACTTGACAAAAAGCTTACAGCTCCTGGTACGACCGATCGTTACGTCTTGCTGCTTTACTGTGCCAGATTAACCGAAAGCGTTTGCTTAATTAAATTTTCGACTTTTAAATTCCGTTTGCACAGTGAAAGAATTTCGACCTGGTCGCACAGCTAGTCGCAGTTACTTTGAAAATTCCATTTGAAATTTTAAGCCGCAGTGGCAACGCCGGCGTACGGTCCTTTGTTTCTTTCACGTATTGCGGATTGTAATGTGCTGGCATTTTATTTATGTATGTGTGCGTGAGCGTGTACATGTGTGGGTGTGGGTGTGTGTGTGTTACATATGCTGCTTTATTTCGCGCTTGCGTTGCTTTTTATTTTCGGCTGCAGCGACCGCAGGAGGCGGCAGCGCGGAGGCTTACAGAGCAGGATACTGGCTCCCCAAACGACATTCAAATGCACAATTGTTGTCACTGCGCGGCAACGTCCGCGTTCGCGTTAACGTTGACGTCGACGTCGCCGTTGGCGTTGGCGTCGGCGGCGGCAGGGGTGTTCCCATTGCTGCTGCCACTGTTGCTGCAGTTGTTGTTGTTGTTTTCGTCCCGCGCTTGCAGTTGTTGTCTGTCTGTTAGCATGCTAAAACATCCGGCGCCGGCTGCTGTCGCAGTGCTTTGCTCTCTGTCGCACTCTGCCGCCCTCTGTCGCTCAACTTCCGCTCGAATGGAGTGAAAAATAGCATTTTAGTGGGGCCATCAGCTCAAGCCCCGTAGCGCGCCCCCTCCTAAGCCCTACACAGGCTTGAGGTAGTCCAGTTACACGCTGTGTGCTTTTTTCTGTCGTAGATAACAGCAGATTGACAATACAGAAAGAGAGAGAAAGAGGAAGAGAGAGAGAGAGAAAGGTTACGATAGCTGCAGGCGCATCATCAACTTGAGCTTCATAGTTGAGCTTTAGGTTGTCAACTGTTAAAGTCACTCTTTCTCTTCCACTATCTGTACACAGAGCTTGGGCAAGTGAAGCAATATCCTGTTATTTGCAAGTCAAGTATTAAAGTCACCGCTCTGTGTGTTCCACTTTCTTAAAATAGTACTATTATGATATACTTTTGGCAGCCAAATGTATTTCTCTTGACTCCCTCGCTCTCGCTCCTTTACTTTTGGCTGTGGTAGCAGTCAAACGTTCAAGTTGCCCTTCCGCCCTCTGTTCACACCTTCTTCAGTTGGAGCTTAGTAAATTGTCACATTTTATATGCTGTCAAGTGCTCAAATCGCGCTCTCCCTCTCCCACACATATTTGCAGTCAGAGCTTAGGCAACTGTAACATTTGACTTGCACTCAGACGTTAAAGTCGCTCTCTCACTCGTTAGCACTCGCACAACTTCTCAATCGGAGCTTAGGCAATTGTCGACCATGATTTGCTGTCAAGTCTTGAAGTCGCTCTCGCGCTCTCTTCCCCGCACACTTGCATCTCGCGAGAGGCTATTCGAATATCATATTTGCACATGCATTTACAAGTTTTGTAATTGCAAAAGTTCCCTTCAAACATCAAAATAAACTTGCTGATAAAATAACTACACTCTTCGGGAATGGCTGGGGAGGGTTGGCGCGGAGCTGAGGCTGTTAAATCCGTGCAAGAGAATACGAAATAACATTTGCATGCGTTCCATTACTCACACAGCAAATACGCCCAGCACAACTCGAAAAAAAAGGGGAGCAGAAAAACTAACGGTGCATGTTTGCTGCAGCTTCACATTATTTTTTATGCGTTGACTAAGCAAAGAAAAGCAAAACAGAAATTGCAAACGACTTAAATAAGCAAACAGACATGCAGAACCATACACACACACCCACACACATCGCAAACACACACGTGCATACATTTACTGCAGAGCAGTTGAGAGAGTGTGGGAGCGGGGGCGGGCAGAATATAAAATTCTTTACGGCATTGCCCGCTGCTTGTACTTACTCGCATTATAAAATACCTTTTTCGCGCCCGACCCAAGCTACTTAAATAAACTATTTTTACTACTGTTGCTTTTACTGCCACTCACACACACACAAACACACACTGTTGCATTTCAGACTGTTCCTGTCTAAAGTTTTAACAGCTTCTTCTTTTTTTTTTCTTCTGGTGAGTGTCGGCGGGTGGCAGTGGGAGCACATACATTAGACTTTTGTGTGTTGGCATAAATTGTTGCTGCCCAGCCCAACTAACAATTTGTACAGTAAGTAATTTTGAGCCGGAAATTTGATTTATTATTGGCACCATTTTTCTTCTTCTAAAAATAAAAACTGCACACACGTTCTTGTGTGTGTGCGTGTGTGCTTTTGTGTGCCTATACATGTGTGCATATTGGGCACAGTTAAAATTCTTGGGCATTCTCTTTTGTGCGGTGAGTCTTTTTATGCAAAGCAAAGCTGTAGGGAACAGTCAATAGGGAACTGTTAACAATGCTGCTATAACTGTAGCATGACAGCGACATTTAAGCAAGGCTCTCTTAAGCTGCGCTCGAAAAATGCTGTATACAGTGCTTGTGCAACTGCAGTCAATGCATAAAGCCACAAAGTGAATTTTCGTGTAAGTTGTATTATTAAAGGCAATACGTTGCCATGCCTCAAATTGTGCTGTGCTTTTAAAACTGCATGTTAATGTTAATGAAGCATTGCGTCGAGCCCCAAACTAATGGCTTTGTAAATTTCTAACAAACTGTGGCCAAAAAAGTTGCGCGAAGTGCTTCTACAACTGTAGCACACGCATGTCAAACAGTGTTGTTATTTTAGCTAGCTTATAGCTATATTTAAAGCTAGCATTTTGCGGGCATGTCTCAAAGTGCAAATAACTAGAAGCTGAAAATCTTTTGGCAATAGAAAAATTTATAATACCAAGACTTTCTATGATTACAGGGTATTTGCTAGTCGCGCATACACTTCAGCCGCACTTTAGTTATTTTTGGTCACATTTTGACAATGTTCAATGTGTAACTGTTCCCAGTGCCTGACCGTCTAATCACTCAAACAGTTCGCTCCAAAAGTTTACAGCATTTCGTTTGCCATAGACACGCCCACACAGAGTCGCTGTGAAGTTTTCAATTGCCGCAATTGTAACTTTACATCAGGCTCCAAAATGTTGCGTAACTTTCGGAATCAAACAAAACAAAAAAAAAAGAAGAGAAGTAAAGTAAACTGGCGGCGTTCCAACTGCTTTTCAGCAGGAAAATTCCCCGGCAAATGCCTTTGACAGCCGGCTAAGCCAGGCAAAACAATTTTCCCGGAATAACCCACCCCCCGCCCCTCGAAAGCCTAGCCTCGAAAATGTAAGCGACACTTGTGGGCAAAGCATTAAGCGCAGGCGAAGCGTAACGGTGCGTAGGGGGGACGGGCATGGGCAGGGGGGGGGGCGTTAGGCGAGGGACGTGGCAGTAGGTGTGGGAGTGGGTGTGGCAAGCTTTTGGCTACCAGTTAATTGGAATGCATTTCAAGTGCCGCAGAGAAAGTTGAAACTGTTTGCGTAGAATTTTGAGTATTTTTGGAACCTGATTCCATTTGACCAAGCTGCCTTGCACCATCCCGCCGCCCCGCAATCCCCCCTCTAGGCAATTACCCCCCGAGGAGCCTTAACAAAAACCGAAAGAGAGAAAATTTGATGCTGATTTTATTATTTTTGTCCAATGCATTTGTGCATTTCCCTACATTCTCCTTTTATATTTTTGGGAATCAAATTCGATTTGATCTCGTATTTATATTCAATTTCGCTTTGATTTTTGCTGTGCTTGCCGTTTTTTTCTTTTTACTTCTTGCTTCTACTTTTTTTTACTCCAGCTAGTTACTCGGCTTTTTTGCGGTGGTCCTTTGCTTAGCTGCAAATCCTTCGACTGCAACGCAAATCAAATTTGTATTTTTGTTTTTCTGCATTGGTTTTGCCAAAAACCAAGAAGAATTTTTGTCTCAGTTGTGTGCATATTTATATGAATTTATAGATAAATTATATGGGAATGTCCTCAAATTAAATAAGAGAAAGAGAGAGAAAGAGGGAGAGAGAGACCAGCTAGGGGCTACCCTGTACGCAAACAGAAAAAAGATTTGTAAGCTTTACTTTTTATTTATACCAAGTAAAGGATACAACAAAAAAAAACCTATGTCAAGTAATTTGTTGTCATTTTATGTAAATGTTAAAAATTTTAGTTTTAACTTGACTCAAGAATTCGAACGCTTATTTTCAGACCAGGATTACTTGATTCAAGTTGGAAATTCTTATATTCAGAAAGATATTTTTAACTTTTTCTACTTTTAACTAATACTACGACATTTTTTTTTCTTACTTGATTCAGGATTTTCTAAGCTTATAGAAACATTCTGAAGTTAAGTTCAAATTATGCTTAATTCAAGAACTTGCTTGATTCGTCCTCAATATCTTGCAACTTTTGTATTTTATTGAATTTCGTCTTTAGCCACGCGCAATTCTCACAGTGTATGCAAAATTATGAAAATCTTTTTTTGCCTTTGGCATATGCCATAAACTTGCAATAAATTTGTATTATTCCTTCTTCGTATTTGGGTCGGCATTTAGTTCAGGATTCACACTTCCCCTTTGAGAATGTAGTTTTATATTTGCGCGGAGAGTTTCGCTCTGCGTTAAAACACAACCTCATTCCGCATGCTGGCTAATATAAAGCCGCCGATTGCCGGTGCCTTATCTTTTAGCCATAATTTATGGCGTTGCTTAACACTACACACAATCCCACCCCTTTTTTTCGTACCCCAAAATTACTGCAATAAACGAGCCATATATCTATACAGATAAAAATATATATATTTATAAATATATATAGATGGGACTCCGTCAGGGCCTTTTGCAATGGGCCTTCGCGGCCTCTGGGCCTGCAGTCTGTTATTGGCACCCCTCTACCCTACAGGCGGGCTGGCATTTTAAAAAACGTTTAGTGTTTGGCACAAATGAAACATCAAAGATTTACGAGCCATGATTAAGGCATTTTGCGGCAGCGCGAAAACAAAGGCAAACTGGGCGGAAGAAAAAGGAGTGCAAGTGTTTTTCTGGCTAAAGTGTTGAGCGGCAAGTGAAATTTCTCTTCTCTTTTATTTTATTTTTATTTATTTTGTGGCTATATATTAAAGTGCTACGCAATAAGCCGGGCTGAATGGCGGAGAGAATGATAGAGAGAGCGAGAGAGAGAGAGAGGGGGAAGTGTGTGGATTAGCAAGAGTAATGAAGGGAGTTCAGAACATATTTTAAGTTGCAGTTGATTTTTTGGGGGGTTGGGAGAGAAACGAATGGAGCTGTATAGAGTCAGAGAGAGAGAGGGGGAGGGGAAGTGAAAGAGAGATAAAGATAAGGAAAAGAGTTTGAAAGGGTTAGAAAGGGATAGCGAGTAAGTGAGAGAGAGAGAGAGAGAGAGACAGAGAGAGAGAGAGAGAGAGAGAGAGAGAGAGAGACAGAGAGAGAGAGCGAAAGAGAGAGACAGCGAGAGAGAAAGAGAGAGAGAGAGAGAGAGAAAGAGAGAGAGAGAGATAGCGATAGAGATAGCGATAGCGAGAGAGAAAGAGATAGATTTAGAGATAAATTTATAAATAGATTTAGAGATAGATTTGTAGATACATTTAGAGATAGATTTAGAGGTAGATTTAGAGATAGTTTTAGAGATAGAGAGAGTAAGACAGAGAGAGAGAGATAGAGATAGAGGTAGATAGAGAAAGAAATGAGAGTTTTAATGAGAAATGGAGAGGGAGAGGGAGAGTAAGCGAGTGAAAGAGAGAGAGAGAGAGAGAGAGAGAGATAGCGATAGAGATAGAGATCGATTTATAAATAGATTTAGAGATAGATTTGTAGATACATTTAGAGATAGATTTAGAGATAGAGAGAGTGAGACAGAGAGAGAGAGATAGAGATAGAGACAGAGGTAGATAGAGAAAGAAATGAGAGTTTAAATGAGAAATAGAGAGAGAGAGGGAGAGTAAGCGAGTAAAAGAGAGAGAGAGAGAGAGAGATAGACGCAAAGAAAGAGAGAGAGAGAGGGACTGGGAGGCAGGGAGATATAGGCGGCGGGAAGCATCGCCCTTTCTTCTTGGAAAGGCACAGTAAGAGTATTCAAGAGAGACCCTAAAGTCCTTTTATAAACATAACACTCAAATGTTTAGTTAAAAAATTATTGAATTAAAACAAAAAAGCTACTGAACGTTGTTTTTCTTAAAGCTTTATTCAAGTGACGTTTTACCATTTCTCGTACCGAAATTGGCCCAAAATGATAGTTTGTTCTTGCTAGTTTTGCCAGTTCCTTTGGATTCGAGCCTCTGGGAATATTTTTGGCTTTTCTCTGCTTAATTTCTAATTAACATTAGCTTTGTGCTAACTTTTTCTCGCCTGTCATTAGTCATGCAAGCCTTGGGGCAAGCACATTCAATTTTTGGCTTTTTCTTGCCTTTTTTGTTGGGGGGTTTTTTTTTTTGGTTGCCTTTTCTAGTAATTTGGATCGTTTAATTATGCGACGCTCTGATTTGTTGTTGTTGTTGTTGTGGTTGCCACTCCGACACTCACATGACAACCCAATTAGTTGGCACTTAATGTGGGACAACAGGGCGGATTCCACAGCTGATTAAAATCGTTCGGCATATACGAGTTTTTTGAGTCAACTTTACCAAATTCGAATTGGAAATATGCGCTGTTTATTTATATATATATTTTTAGGGATATTTCAATGTAAAAGCAAGCCTAAATAGAAATTAATTATCAGAAATATTTTTGGGGGAACTAGCCAAAGTACACGAGGTACGTTCAATTTAAAGCGAAATAATGAATGTAAATGTTTTTTTATGTATGTATTTGTTTTTATTCTTTGCTAACTAATCAATTAACGAACAAGTAAGAGTGACAGACTAGCAGATACCCTGCACTTATTATATATATATATATATATATATATATATATATATATATATATATATATATATATATATATATGCAAAAGGATATACAAAAGTGCATAAGTTCAGCTCTTTGTTATTGATAGATATAGAGGATTTTAATATGGTACTTTTTATACTGATAAAAGATTTATATATATATATATGTAAATAAGCAGATAAACGGACAAACGTGACTATATCCGCCTTCGATATATATGTATATACTATATACTGAACTATCGGCATATTAACGGACAGACTGACATGGCAATATCGGCCTTTGGAAAAGAACGGATCGTACTTCTGTAATAGATAGCTGCCTAAGACCCAAACGCTCTTCAAGATAACTTATGCTCCTTATATATAAGCCTTATCCTATTAACATCGGACTACTATATCATATAGCTGCATAGGAAGAGTTGCCTAAAATATGTTTATGTTTTTCAACTTACCTTCAATAAACTAAGCAACTTCAAGTTCCACAATTCTCGCTGCATATCTGCAAAGCCCCAAACCACTTGCCAGCAAGGGTATTTCAACTTCGGTGTGTTCTTTTCTCTTTTATTTTGTTGGCCTCTTTCAGTTGGCTGCCGAGCTGCGCTCTCCACATTTTTGGTTTATTCGCTGGCGAATCCTTTCGAGGCCTTTAGTTTTATAATTGTTTCGGGGCGTTGTTGTTCGTTTATTATTGTTGTTATTTTTCGACAGATTCGTTTTGGCCGCTCGCAACCCCTCTCGCCGCCCTTAAATTGTTTTATTTATACACGCCTGCGGGCTGCGGGGAACAGCGTGGGCGTCGGCGTGGGCGTGAGCGCGGATTTGGCTCAGATTGGGCGCAATTTGCATTTTCGCGCGAAATTGTGTGTTGTGAGGCGTGTGAATAATGTGTGATCCAATGCATGCCACACCCCAAACCCACCACCCCCCGCTCGAGTGCTATTCACTCAGTTTTTGGGAGGCTGCGTCGCTTGGGTGCCATTATAATGATTTGTAGTCGTGGCAATCTAATTAATGCTGTCGCAAAACAGGAAACAGATAAAGAATTCCCAGGCCCAAGCACTTGCCACTAATTGTGCCACCAAATGTGGCAGCAGTAGCAAATGCCGCCCCAATGCTGTCCACGCCGGGTTATCTGCAAGATTTCTTCCCGCACATTTGAGCCGAGTCGTTGATGGCTTTGCCCATTACATTTTCATGGCTTATTTTAAAATATATACACAAAACTGACAGAAAGTCCAAGTTTGAGTCTTAACGAGCTGTTTGTTAGCATAAAGTTTTTCCTTCTGCCACAAAATCTTCCTGTTGTTTGATCCCTTTATGCTGCTTGTGAATTTGATTTGGCCCCAAAAGGTAGGCAACACTTTTTCGAAATACAATGCAACTTCAATGAAGAACTAACTCGTTAGCTTGCATAAATTATTTGCTGCATGTGTATTTCTTTTGTTTGTTAAAAATGTGTGCAACATTTTTTTAGCAAGTCTTAACTAGCTTAGTTAGAGCGAACTCTATTGTTGGCACTTACAAAAGTTTGTCAAAGCTGAAATGATTTCCCTTTAGAACATCGTTTCGCTCAAGCTTCGTCCCTTATTTTTTTTTTATAAATAATTTTAATGAAAAATGTATCAACAAAAATACATTTTGCACACCTATTTTTAGGCATTCTTCTACCTGCTCCTTGAATTAAAAATTAATGTTACAAATAAAAATATAAATGTAATATATAAATTAATATAACAAAAAAAACAAAAATACTGAAAATAAGAATATTTTATAATTTTATATATTTTATTTCGTCAAATCCTTGTTTAATTTTTCTTCTTCAATTAGATTTTTCTATTGCTTTTATTTAGAGATATAAAACACTCTCAACAATTTTTGGAAATTTTTCTGGCTTAAATATAAAAAATCCACAATAAATACGTTTTCTGGGTTTTCAATTTATACATATTAACAACTACATTAGCCTCTTGAGAACGACTTGTGCTCTTTATTAATTAAAACATTTTATATTAATTAACTTAAAAATTTATTTGACCACACACTTTTTCAAAAATTTCCCAAAGATTTTACTCAGTTTTTTGTAGCAAAAATAATGGACGCAAAAAAATTTTTTACATTTTAATTGATCTCTGAGGGTCAAAGACATGTCAATATTAACAAAAAATATGTGAGCTGCAGAGCTCTAGAATCTAACAATTCCTAATGTTTTTCGTAAACTTTCAACTTGAACAACAACTTATTCATTTTCATAAGAATTTTCATAAATTTAAGGTTTCCCCATTAAAAAAATCACAAGTGTTAGAAATTTTCTCAAATTTGTACTTTATATATATTGCACATCATTTTTATATTTTACTTGATATCAGATTGTCAACGACAATTCTAAAACTCTTCTTAGGAGCTTTTAACTTACTCAACACTTTCAACTTACTCAACACTTGGCTCTTTTTAATCAGATTAATTTTAGCTATTTTTGCGTACGCCAACTTTTATTTAGCTCTATCGAAAAGATCTCTCACTAAAGCTCGGTGGCTGTAAAAAGCTTAATGAAATGCTGCTCAAGTGTGAAACTTACAATGTAAGTTGATTTTCTCACTTTTGCTGCCACATTCTTCAAAAACTCTCTCTACCCAATTTACGATGCTGTTCCACACTCTAGAAACTTGGGATTTTTCTTTTGGTTCTGCTTCTTGAAGTACGCCACATTCGTTTCATTCGCCACATTCGCCACATTCAACTGACTGTGCTTGACCGGTGCAAGCTGTTGCATCTTAAGTAGCACTCGACACTGTTTTTTTCTCATTCTCATTCATTCACTCAGGCATTCATTCAGGCATTCGTGCATGCACTCACTTATTCAACCTCTCCTCAGTTCTTTTCGCTTCTCTCACTTGAATTCAAAGTTTTTGTTTTTTGTTTTTCTGCTCGTTTGTTGTTGTCAACTTTTTAATTACGTTATGTTCCTGAAAATGTTTATGACTGCCAGCTAACAAATGCCAGCAAATTCTGCTGTGTTTGTATGCAAATCTCTCTCTGCGTGTGTGTGGATGTGTGTGCGTGTGTGTGTGCTGTAAGCCCCCTTTTGTGCTGTGCAATCGCAAAAGTTTGTACGCAGAGCGCTTTAGAGTTTTGCGGGTGTATCTATAACTGAAAGTATCTCAATGTTGCATTCGTTTATTGCAGTTGAAATCTTAGTTTGAATATAGTTTTACCCAAGGGATGCCCATTTGCAATAAATGTGCAATAGGGTAACATAAAACTGTGCAGAAAGTTGTTAAAGTTGATGGATATAGTTGATAGGTAGATAACTGCGTCCAGCTGCCTCTTTCTGAATATGAACTCATCTCTGATCTTATCGAGGAGTGTGAATGAGCTAAGGGAAGTTAACTTTTATACATATTATATCATGTGTAATATATCGTGGCAGAGTTTTTGTCGAGATTGTGCGTCGAACGATACTATATATAACAGATACTATTCTACAAGAACGCAGCCAACTTAATGAGCTTTGCACACGTGACGACATGAGACGGCGTGGCTTAGGTGTCTAAACGTCGGCAGGTCGCTGGTTCAAATTCAACAGCATTATTCAATTGCTTATGCAAAGACGTACGCTTAAAGGTCCGGGATTTCATTTATTAATATACAAATAAAAACAATTTTGTTTTAATATATTTTTTCTCCAATATTAAATAAAACTTTAGTTAATTAAAATGAAAATATAAATTATTTTGCTTAATTATTTTTTTTTAACAAAATATTAAAACAAAATTATTTTAGTATATATTTTTTTCTAATATTAAATCAAATTTATTTAAAAAAAAAAAGATTTATATAAAATACTTTTTCTCCAATATTAAATTAAAATGTTATTTATCAAAATAAAATTGCAAACATTTTTGTTTTAGTATATTATTTTCTCCGATATACTGATAACAAAATTGTGTGTTTAATTTATTTTAGTTTCTATTTATTTAATTGTTTTTTTATTTCATTTAATTTAATAATCAATTGCAAACAGACTTTTTATCTGCCAGGGTATTTAAACTGCTGCACTTTCAAAAACATTGTTCTTATTTGTGTTAATTGAATTCTATTATTGCAAGAACTTGAAGTTTATGGGCATTTGTTGGCTGCTTGCTTTTCGAGTTGCGTTTATGCTGTGAGTGTGAGTTTGTGTGTGTGTGTGTGTGTGTGTGTATCAAATGGCAATTACCCAACATAGCAACACACACTCACACCCATACCTACCCAAGGAGAAGGAGCGGGAGGGGCTGCTGAGGCAGTTGCGCGTAAAATTGTAAAACCTTCGTTTCGTTTATTTATTTTTTTCCCAATATTATCTTATATTTATTTGTATTTATATTTGCCTTGTGCTGTTTGTTTTGTGCATGTCATTGGGCTGACTTGATTTCTTGACATGTTTCCCTTTACGTGGAAATATGATCAATTTTTACAAAAATTTCTGAAAATTGCCACAAGCCACAAAAAAAAAAAAATTAAAAAAAAAAATAAGGCAAAGACAAGAGAAATAATCTGTTTGTATGTATATCGAGAGCTCTTGTCGTCGGTTTATTGAAATTGCGTATTGAATTGCAATGCGAACGGATTTATGGAGAAAATCAAAGGCCGCCGGCTAGACACACGCTTCGAGAATGTGCTCTTTTATTTTGTGATTTGCACGATATTAAAATTGTGAGTTCAACTTTGTGCTTATTGACATAATAATTCAATGATTGTGAAATTGAACATGAAATCGTTTGCTGACTCAGGCGGATAAATTCAAAGTTTTCTATGGCAACACAAAGGTTAAGAAGTTTATGGCATTTTTTAAGTGTTATGTATATTAGACTCGTTTCTCAGAATCAGAGCAAGGCAAGGCAAGGCTATCAAGGCAATTAAGGCGTTCAGGTTATTATTTTCTCTTTGTCAATATTTATAAGGCAGCTAAGCTATCGGTTATTTATTTGACATGAAGATAATTACTTAATTATTTAATGTAGCTTACATTTGTCTTTAATTTGGTTAACAAAACATGGTTAATTGACTAAGAATTTGTATTTGTATCTTATTAAAAACAAGATTGCTCACGTCGGGTGTGACCGACTAGGGGATACCCTGAACCTTTTACTAACAAACCTAAATATATTAATTGTGAGTGTGGGTAAATGTTGTAAATGTTTGTTTAAAAGAAAGTACAAATATTTCTTTCGCAGCTGGCTACAGGGTATCATGAAGTCGGACACAAGCCATGCAAATATTCAAAGCGTATTTAAAGTTTCAAGATAATTTGAATGAAAACTTAAGTGAAATTAGATACTTTTATAATTAGAAAGCAGTCGTCATGACTATGCTTTAGAGCGATTAATTAAACGGCCTGGGTTGAATTGTGAATTTATTTTTAATTAGTGGCCTATAAAACCCCTGCTAGGATATTATAGCAAGGACATTGAGGCTGCGCACATATTAAATGCCCGTGACTGCGTGTCAACATGATGTAATTGCACAACACAACTGAGATGTACACACGCACACACACACACACATACACACAGAGCATGACGCTGATTGCATTGTCCTTTCGATGTTCTGGCCACTCGTTGCGGTCACGTTGCTCATTTTCGCATTATGTTTTATGCACAACTAAATACAAATGTGCTTTAATGAGCGTCGAACCAGCCAACCAGCTGACCAGCTGACCAGCCATGCGGTTAATTTATTATGCAAAACGGGGTTTCACACACACAGAGAGAGAGAGAGAGACCGCTCACAGGTTGCAGGACACTCTGAAAACTAATAATACGCCAATGTCCTTACACACAACAATTACTTGCACACGTAGCTTACACTTTAGCACTGCTGCAGTAGGTCGTTAAATGCAGCAGCAAAAATTCATGTTGCAACATAAACGTGGCATACTTTTCGGCGCTGCAACGGCAAACGGCACTTTGCCAGGGGACTTAGCTCAACACATTTATCATGGCCAACATGTTGGCCACTTGATTAACACCTTAAAAGCCAGCGAACAGCTCAAATAAATGTAAAGTTGCTGAAACTGAAAGCCCAGACGCTCGCATACTGTATACCCTGTAGCAGGAGTTGTAGGGGAGTTGACTCACTCAAGCCATGTTTTCATTCCTTTCTGAATCCGTTTAGTATGCCCAGAAGGTTTATACTTAGTCTTAGATATAATACGGAGATTTGCGCAGCTTTAAAAAACTAACATATTTTGTTTCGTCTCTAAATCTGTTAATATTTTGAAATAATACTAGGAGTTTCACAGGATTTTCCTTGAAATAATAAGTGCACTTGCACAAGATATCATTTTAAATTTCAATAAAAAATTAAATTTAGTATTCCGAAACTGTTTTTAGTTGATTAAGTAAATTGTAAAAGTGCACTAAATGTTCGCTGTTTTGTGTGTTTTTGTTTTGTGATAAAATGGAGCCTGCCTTAAATATATAATTATCTTAGCACGTCAATTGGTTTATAATTCGCAAGTTGCTTAAGCTTAAACTTAGTCAAAATAAAAATTCGCGGAAATGAAGAAAAGCTATTAAATCTTCACTTGATATTTATATCAAAGCTTTGGCCTAATTATTGGCTTGTTCGGAGAAGTGTTTTTAGTTATATATAACAAAAATATATATATATATCCTATATGAAAATTTAAAAGGTCTTCTATGAAAATTTAAAAAATGATAACTTTCCAAAATTAAACAATTTTCATAAGTTAGTTTTATTTAGTCTTTGGTCAACATGAATAAAAAGAAAACATAATAATGGAACAATATTATTTATAGATATAGCGTGTGGCTTCAAAAAGGAATATCCCTAATATTTATATAAATAGTTTATCAAGGCAATCAAAATATTTTCCATAAATTTAGATATATAAAAAAAAAATAGAAAGCTTTAGAAAATTAAAACATATAGCCTATATATTTATGCAATATTTGTTATAGTATTTATTTAACCTCCTCGAACGATATTTGTTGCATTCTAATCTTGATGTGGGCGCAGCTGATGCAGTTGCTCGGCGCTGGGGCCCTCGATAACGGCTGTTTTCGTTATTATATCGTAGGTGGTGCGATTGTTCTTCAGAAATATCATGACCACACAGATGGGAAAGAAGACGGTCATGACCATGTTTTTAACAAAAGCCCGCAGAAAAGATCGCATAAAACACGGCGTTACGCCGGGAAAAACCAAGGCCCACAACGGTTCGCGCTGTGATTGGAATATGAAATGCGGCGCCGCATTTAGACGCAGCGGCACCATCGCCTCCACATAGACGACACGGATATTCATCAGGGATTTGCCGGGCGTGGCGCCATTGTTGTAGGTCGTCCAGAGGCACTCGTAAAAGCAGACAATCAGCTTGGTTAGCAGTATGATGGCCAGCAAATCATAGGACAGAGATATAATGTCCATCGACAGATCGAACAATGTCATAAACGTGTTCTCCTCCTTGAGGCTTTTGCTCAGGACGCTCTTCTCGAAATCGATATTGAACAAATGAAAGAATAGAAATGCGACAATCACCTTTAATATGAACGCAATTAGTGCGTCCACAATTTCGGCAAGGGTGCGCTTCCAGAAGGGCGCCACCAGCACTCGAGTCCCGCCAAATCGACGCACCAGCTCCCGTTGGTGCACATCGTCCACCACGCGGATCGCATTGAAACGCGGAGGCACAGTCCTTGGCCCCGGTGGCATTGGCTGGTATGGCGCACCAAACTGCGGATAGTTGTAGTTGTAGTTGAAGATCAGACAGTTGGGCAACAGTTGGTCGGCCCTGGCCTGTTGCGCCCATTCGGCCAGGCTGGCGAAATACGCCTCCTTTGGGCTCCACGCTTTGGGCTTCTCGTGTACTGTCTCCTCGGCGTTTACATTTTTCTGTGCTGCGTCCATGATTTGCTAAAATTTTTGTTTATTTTTAAAGATTATTTATTTAACATATACGTATACATATATATAAAATTTAAAAATTCTACTCTGCCTAATTTATATTGTAGTTTTAGAGATTGACGTTTCAAACAAATGTTAAAATCTATAATTGTGGCAATCATATTTTAAGCTTGACATACAAAATTTAGCATTCGCGACGCCCTAAAATATAGATGCATATATTAATAGGTATCTAGGTCTGTCTATTTTAATAAAAACTGACCTATTTTAAGGAAAGTTAACAACTCCGTATTGTTATATTATTTTTGTTTTATTATAATTTTCATTATGCTCCTCGTAAATATTCAAAATCTTATTACCATCGGACTATTATTTTATACAGCTGCCATATGGAAAAATATTCTGTTTTGCACGATATTTTCATCAAACTCAGCATTTACATTTACCCTTGTCTACAGGGTATCTTCTAGTCTTATCATTTGTTCGCACTCTTGTCTACAGGGTATTTCCGTATCGTAAAATTCGTTCACACTCTTGTCTACAGGTTATCTCCTAGTCTCATCATTTGTTCGCACTCTTGCCTACAGGGTATCTCCTAGTCTTATCATTTGTTCGCACTCTTGTCTACAGGGTATCTCCTAGTCTCATCATGTGTTTACACTCCTGTCTACAGGGAATCTCCTAGTCTCATCATTTGTTCACACTCTTGTCTACAGGGTATCTTCGAGTCGTGACATTTGTGAACACTACTTTTTTATTGTTGTTGCTAGTTTGTTGTGCGCATTTAATATTTGTGTCATTTGCATGGCTCGTTGGATATAGTCCAAAATATAAACATGTATGTGTATACGTGTGTTTGTGTGTGTGTGGCACATGGCATATGCGAGTTTCATAAGTCCTGAGCGGTGTCCTGTGTCCTGCGTCCCGATTTAGCCTGGCAGCAAGGCAAATGCCTTTGGATATGCATGTGTTGCGGTGCGGGATTTGCAGTTGTGTAGAACGTGCAAGAGGAGCAACCAGCCAATGCCAATGTGATGCATACTAAACCCGACAACAACAACAACAGAAAAAACTAACAACAACAGCACACGCGAAATTCTGTTTAGCTTAAACGGATTTTAAAAGCCCTTGCCGAACACTTGTGCACACCAAGGATTACAAGGATGAGGCTGTTGCAGCAGCTGCTCAATCCCAAGCGAAATATACTCAGAAATTGACACAAATTGAGAGATGGTCAGAGATGGAGAGGAAGAGAGAGGGAGAGGGGGGGGGGGGAAATGTGGTTTAGGTAAACGATTGCAATTCTCTGATACTATAAAACTATAATTTTACAAATTTTTCATTTGAAATCTAAAAGGGAAAGTAAGGGTACGTTAGGCACTCCGAAGATTAAAACATCATGGAAAATATATATTTGCCATACAAGATAATGCGATCGGAGATGTATACTTCAATGCCTTACACATTTCATGAGCAAATTATGATACACTCTAAAAAGGTTATAACAAAAACATTTCGTTATCAAATTCATAATTTCTTAACCTGAGTAACAATACAACTATAAGATTTTGTTATACCCATTAAAAAAAGAGGTATTATATTTTATGCAAATGTATATAACAGGCAGAAGGAAGCATCACCGATTCCATAAAGTGAATATTATTATTATTATTGAGATTAACTATAATGTATTCATATTATAAGTATAATAAATAATACTATATTTAATTACAACAAAAGAGCGCTACCGTCCGGACCTTCAGATCATAAAGTGAATATATATATATGGTCAGCATTAATAGTCGAGTCCATCTAGCCATGTCCGCCTGTCTGTCCGTCCATCTGGCCGTTTGTATGAACGCGTCGATCTCAGAACCTTTAGGATATAGAGATTTGACATTTTAAACGTAACTCCAGTGCATTTTCTATAGAAGTTTGCTAGAAATCATCGATAAAAGGCCCCATTTTAATTATTTCCCATTTTCATCTTAAGCTTGCTGGAAGACAGCTTCTATTAAATCGCTTGAAGCTTGAAGAGAGCTTCCATTAAATCGATAAAAATCGTTATCGAAATTCTGTTTTTTGAGCATATCTTGAAGCTGGTAAGAGCACATATATAGACGTATCACATAAATATATATGTATATACTATTTTTACTTTTTGCACATCTCTTCCGATTTCCTCCAAAAATTGAATCAAAACACATTTTCAAATAAATCTTTTAGAATGAATCTAGAGCTTTCATTAAATCGATAAAAATCGTTATCGAAATTCTGTTTTTTGAGCATATCTTGAAGCTGGTAAGAGCACATATATAGACGTATCACATAAATATATTTATACGATATTTTACTTTTTGCACATCTCTTCCGATTTCCTCCAAAAATTGAATCAAAACACATTTTCAAATAAATCTTTTAGTTGGGCACTCACACACTACTATTACTTGTTTTTTTTAATACTAGCCTGGTCCACAATCTCTTTTTTCTCTTTTTATTTTCCATTGTGATAGTAAAGCATATCGCTGCTCATTTAAAACATCTAAAAATAGCTTTCATACTTTTGATACCTTTTTACACTTGCTGCGGCTGCGATGGCTGGCTTTCAAATGTTCGCTTGCAAATGTGTAAAACTCTGTGCGGTGTTTCATTCATGCAGCGAGCTTTCTATTTCACTCATTTGGACGATTCTATTATCGTGGCTATTGCATTGTTTTAGGGAATCCCTTTGAGCTACTTTGCCAAATACGCGCCATTGTCCTGTCCCGTCTCTGTCTGGTCGCTTGGCATTGTTCTATACATCGTCCATATGCTCTACATGCATGTCCTCCAATTGATTCACATGGTTAGTCATAAATAAACTGCCGCCCATATCTCTCTCACTCACTCTCCCTCCTTTCTCTCGCTCCTCACTCTACTAGTTCCCTCTCTCTGAGTCTCTTTGTGTTTATCTAACATATTTCGTTTCCTCTTAAGGCTCTTAAGACCTTTGACAAAAACGCAATAGAAGAACGAATTTGAAATGAATGAAAACCAAAAAATATTTGTCATTGGGTTATGGATGCCAAGTGGAGTGTCGAGTAGTTTACCATGCGGATTGCCAAGTGGATTGCCATGTGGATTCCCAATTGCCAAGTGCGATTTATCGTCTATGCAATAACAAAGTTTCAATTGTTGTGTAAGGTTTTCGACTTTATAACTGCGTGTTGCTTTCAATACTCTGTTCTCGAAGTGTAAAAGAGTATATTGGCTTTGGCTAGAGAACTGCCAGGCGGACTACTGCCTGACAATGATGTCATATTTTTAGCTTACAGTTTGAAAGTCACTGCTTTGGTTTTAAAGTCTTGAAGTCATGAACTTTGTGACTGATTTCGGCTGTGCACTGTGAACAGAGTATTTTGCAGTCAGTCACAGCCAAAATGCTAGCGGAGGGAGGAGGCAACAGCTGGCTTCTCACAAAAAGAAATGGTTGCCCGGACTTGTCATTAAAATCATATGGTGCAGTGGTCAGAAGCGGGCTGACTGGCTAACCAACCCCTGCAAAATTAAAAAAATACATTGTCGAAAGTTCAGTTATTGCTGACTCTTTTTTCCAACCGCAAAACGGCGTCAGAATACGCCGGAATGTGTGGGCTAAGCTGGTATGGTGCTCATATTTCTCGCAGATATCGCGGCTAGTCTGTGCTTTAATACCCTTAAAATTTTTGAAAATATTACCTTTTCAATGTTTCTATATGTTGCTTTTACTATTGTTTTTTTGTTTTTAATTTTTTGCTCTTCTAAAGCTGCTTTTAATGTGCTTTAATATGGTTTTAAATGGGCTCAAGAGATTTCCAGGACAGTTTCAGAAGGCTTTACTATATCATAGGATTAAGATTTAATATAAAAGCATCTTTAAAGTGTGAGTAGAAAAATTATTGAAAAGTTGTCATAAAATTATTTAAAAAAGTAATGAGAAGGACTCTAAAAAGTAGTTGAAAAGTGTTTAGTGGAAAAATGGTTAGTTTTATGGGAGGGCAGATCTAATTACATTTATACAAAAATCATAATGCCCTCAGGTCAAGTGTATTGCGAGCGTTATAAAAATAGATGGGCAACCGTCGTCTGGCCGCAATGCAAAAGTTTCCAATATCAGACTGGCGAAAATTCATTCAGTATTCAAGAGTATTCACAAGTATTCCCTGGTCCACACCCTGGTCTATGGCGGCTGCTGCTGCGTGGGAGGTCAGCGTGTGGCCAGTGTGTGTGTGGCTGGGTGTGTGTGGTTGGGTGTGTGTTGTTGGGTGTGTGTGGTGTGTGTGGGTGTTGGCTTCTAATGCTGTCAGCTCCGGTAGCCGCGTGCATAGAATTTCATGACGTCATTAGTGTTAATGACATCAGAACTGTGCATAATGCAACACAAGTTTAAATTTTGTTGCCACACTTTGGCTTTGGCTTCTTATGCCACACATAATGAAAACTTGCATGTTGCAAATGAGCAGCAGCAACCGCAACAAACAAACAAAAAATGGTTGGAAAATAAAGGAAAATGTGAACGCTTTCCATTGAAAATAATGAGCCATAAAGTGCACGCAATTACAGTTATGTTAGTGGCAGGGGGGGGGAGGGGGGGCTGGGCGTAAGGGTTGCTGTGAAAAATATCTAGAAATTGTGTTGCTTTGTGGGGCTGCCTGCCTGCCTTTCAGCAAATAGTTGAAAGGCTTTTTCCCCATCCAAGCCTCTATGTGTGCGTGTGTGTGTGTGTGTGTGTGTGTGTGTGCTGGGCCTTTTGTCATTGCCAGTCACAAGCTGTTTGCCAAGATGGCAGATTGTATTTCACTCAAAGTTCAGAGACAGAATTTAGAGCGCAGTTAACAAAACAGTTTCCAATCTTGAATCATTAACAGGACACATTCAACTTTCAAAAAGACACACAACTCTCGCCTTATTTTTGTTGCTGTCCTCATTTGCACTTGAAAAACAAATTTAAATATTTAAATTGTCGCCTTGCTGATTGGTTTTTCAGTTCAGCAGTACAAGAAATTTATTCTATGGAAGTTGCCTTTGTTGCACTTGAACTAAATTAGTTTGAAATTTGCAAAGGGTATATTTCACTACTATGAACCAGTCTGAAAATTAACTTAAAATGGTTCAAAGTGTGTTCAGTTTTGTAGAAGGGGTTTAAAGTAATTTAGTTTGGTTCGAACTACTGAAATTGGTTCAAAAGTGGCTTATTTTTATATAGTTTTAAGTTATTTAAGATTCATTTGAAAAAGGATTGGTGATCAACGCACAGCCCATACCGTAAGAGCTAGGAAGACATTTTTACTATAGTTAAAGAGAATTTATCTTAAACGTGCCACGGGTATACGGGGTAAACCCGCTGTTATTCGATATAGACAAAGGTCGAAATTTCCCACTCCCATAACTCGGTCAAATCTCATCCGATTTCCACGAGGTTTTGCTCTTTTATCATTGCTCTTCCTCTAGATCAATTTGGTTGGCTTTTTGTACATAGTTTTCCCTCTAAATAAATCTGGCATTCAAATCTGAATACACCATTTTTAGTCGAAATTCATGTCAAAATCTTACTCCTAAGATTTATATAGACATATGTAGGTCGAAATTTCCCAACACCATAACTCGTTCAAAACTCAACCGATTTTCATGAGTCTTGGCTTTTTGTACATAGTTTTCCCTTTAGATTAATCTGGCATTCAAATCTGAACACATAATTTTTAGTCGAAATTCATGTCAAATCTTACTCCTAAGATTCGTATATAGACATAGGTCGAAATTTCCCAACACCATAACTCGGTCAAAACTCAACCGATTTCCATGAGTCTTGGCTTTTTGTACATAGTTTTCCCTTTAAATTAATCTGGCATTCAAATCTGAATACACCATTTTTAGTCGAAATTCATGTCAAAATCTTACTCCTAAGATTCATATAGACATAGGTCGAAATTTCCCAACACCATAACTCGGTCAAAACTCAACCGATTTCCATGAGTCTTGGCTTTTTGTACATTGTTTTCCCTCTAGATTAATCTGGCATTCAAATCTGAAAACATAATTTTCAGTCGAAATGCATGTCAAAATCTTACCCCTAAGATTCGTATATAGACATAGGTCGAAATTTCCCAACACCATAACTCGGTCAAAACTCAACCGATTTTCACGAGTCTTGTCTTTTTGTACATAGTTTTCCCTCTAAATTAATCTGGCATTCAAATCTGAATACACCATTTTAAGTCGAAATTCATGTCAAAATCTTACTCCTAAGATTCATATAGACATAGGTCGAAATTTCCCAACACCATAACTCGGTCAAAACTCAACCGATTTTCTCGAGTCTTGGCTTTTTGTACATAGTTTTCCCTCTAGATTAATCTGGCATTTAAATCTGAATAAATAAATTTTAGTCGAAATTCATGTCCAAATCTTACCCCGAAGATTCATATAGACATAGGTCGAAATTTCCCATCCCCATAACTCGGTCAAAACTCAACCGATTTTCATCAGTCTTGGCTTTTTGTACATAGGTTTCCCTCAAGATTAATCTGGCATTCAAATCTGAATACATACTTTTCAGTCGAAATTCATGTCAAAATCTTACCCCTAAGATTCGCATATACACTTAGGTTGAAATTTCCCATCCCCATAACTCGGTCAAAACTCAACCGATTTTCATGAGTCTTGTCTTTTTGTACAAAGTTTTCCCTCTAGATTAATCTGGCATTCAAATCTGAATACACCATTTTTAGTCGAAATTCATGTCAAAATCTTACTCCTAAGATTCATAGACATAGGTCGAAATTTCCCAACACCATAACTCGGTCAAAACTCAACCGATTTTCATCAGTCTTGGCTTTTTGTACAAAGTTTTCCCACTAGATTAATCTGGCATTCAAATCTGAAAAAAAAATTTTGAGTCGAAACTCATGTCAAAATCTTACCCCTAATATAGACATAGGTCGAATAATAATTTTAATAATATTCTTTCAAACATTATTTTAACTCCCATTTACCTCCGTTAATGTCTTTTACTACATTAACTGCCTAATGGGCACTAGTTTTCACTCAGCTTCCATTTAATTATCTTATTTAATAAGCCGCTTCAAGTTTGCCAGCAATTCACTTGACTAAAAATCGCACTTGTTAACAGTTTTCTATGTTTTTTGCCTAGCTGCTTTTAGCCAGGCTAAGCTTTTAAGGATGCAACACGAAAGTTATTAACTCTCATTTTGATAGCTTTAAATTATTAGCTAAATGAAACAAGCGCAAAAATAGAAATGCGCAACGCGGACAAACTAAAATTTACAAGCAACAGCTAAGATAAGTTGGAGCAAGTCGGGTCTGGCCGACTGGCAAGTACCCTCAAAGCGATGAGCTGTCGTCAAAATCATTTCTTCCTTCTTCTTCATTCTATGTATACATACATACATATATACACTCTTGCTTACATACACGCATACATACATACATACACACATACATACATACATACATATATACATACATACATACCTACAAGCATACATATATATGTACATACATACATGCATGCATACATGCATAGACATGCTTCTTCTTCTCTCAGCTCCATACACAGGAAAAGATATACTTGAATGACTGGGGTCTTTATTGTCCGATCTTTATGAAATTTTCAAGACATAAATATGGCATCTTGAAGTGCGTATATATCACAGCGCAAAGATTTAGTTTTAAAATAATTAGTTTTATTCAATTTGGTGGGAATTGGGTGGAGTTACACAAATAGCTTGGCTTTAGCTCGTAGAAGCTTCCAGATATGCTCTAAAAATCCTATAACATAAGACCTAAAACCCCTTTTCCTATTTAAGATGGGCACAGGGTATAAAAAAAATTTGGCCAAAACTCTGGACCAAGACGTGGCGCAAACAAGAGCTAGCCAACGGGAAATGGCGAACGACAACAAACTCTTGACTGGCTGCTGCTGCTGCTGGGTCTTGCCAGTAATTGCACAGTTGTTGCCGTGCCAGTTGCAGTTGGAGTTGGGCGCGAAAATTGAAAAAGTAGAAGAAGAAGCAGCCACAAACTTCAAATACGCCAAAAGGCAACATTATGGCAGCCAGCGGCTACAGCTTCCTTTTCTCTTAATCCAGTTACTCCAGCTGCTGCTGTTGATGCTGCTGAAGGAGACGGGGGCCTCCAGCACTCGAATTCTCAATCCGTTTTAACCGCGCGCCCGCTTTGTTTTTCAATTTGCGCCGCAGGCAGCCGCACACAAATTAAATTGGCAGGCGCTTTACGAGGTGTTGGGCGCCATTCACAGTATTTTTTTATGGCTAGACACACACACACACACAAGCACACATACAAATACATGTTTGTGTTTATATGCAGCTTCTAGCCTTATCCGTTGATGGTTTTTTGCATTATTTTATACATATTTTATTTTATACGAATGGTTCCTTTGCATTTTTCATTACCCGCCCAACCAATTGGCGTTGACAACGTCGAGTTTTTTACCCCTCCCAAAAGGATGCGAACAACAACAGCATTCGACAGTCGACAGCAAGGACAGGCCCACAAAATAAATTTTAAATTGATATCAATAATATATTTCTGGACTTGGTAGGCACAATCGCAATCATGTAAAGGTCTTACCTCACCCAACTTCCGCACAGAATGTGCCATCAGTTGAGAAGCGGGTAGAAGGGCGCAACGGCAGGATGCCGTGTAAGTGGTTGCTGATGAGCTGCCATTGATGATGGCCCACAACATGATTGCTATTATTAACTCATAGCATATGAAATTACATATTTACAATACGATTTTTTTCTTCCGTTGACTTACCCAACGGCAGCGGAAGCTTTTTCTGTTGACAGCTTCGAAAGAGTTTTCCAGCAAAATGTGGGGTAAAACAAGAGAGAAAGAAAAACAAATGATTGGGTTACTTCAGCACGCCGAACATAATATACCCTGTTTGATGTTCCTGCCTTAAGGGCTTGCAGGATTGTGCGGCGAACTGTTTTGTTAGTTATTGCCAAGCTTAGAAAATATCTTAATAAAGAAAGTTTTCCAAAAACCTTTTCCAGTGGAAGCTATATGATATAGTAAATCGATCTTGATAAGAAGCGCATTAAAACTTCTAAATGCAAAGCTTGCTTAAGATATCTACAATACTATATTTTCGCCCGAATATTTCTATGGCAGCTATATAATCTGGTGATCTTATCTGCACGTATATCACATATGCAATGCCTGTAATCGAAAGACGAAAAAAATAATTTGTTGTTTACAAAGATATTTGCAAATAAGTTTAAAGCCCAGTAAATTAAGAGCTTAAAGTTGATCTTAATATTTGTAGCACACCGAAATAAGAACCGACTCCCTCATACTGAATAATGTTATGCCTATGTTCATGTTAATGTTAATGTTTATGTCTATGTTAATGTCTATGTTAATGTGAATGGTTATGTTAAAATTAAGGTGTGTGAATTGTTACATGAACTGAGTGATGTATGTATAAATATCTATGTAGCTATGCTTTTTTATCCTGTTACACATTTTCCCACTGATCGGCTAATACAAAAAAAAAAAAAACAAGTTTCAAACAACCGTTTTCACTGACTTTTCCTACTTAGGGTGAACATTTTTCATCAGTTAAGTTAAGCTTTCAGCCGGGACAAGATAGCATTAAAACTGACAGATTCGTTGGCATAGAAATAAACGGACTACGATTAAAAAGTCCATGTTTCTCGAGATATCTTGACCAAACTCATCGAAAACGAGATTGATCTGCACAACCGCTAGGGTATTTCATCTTCGACTTTTTTTTATCCTATGACCCATGAGTTACGCATTTCATCATAATATAAAACAACATTTTCTTTAGCATAAAAAAACTAACTTCTATGTCGAACTCTATTAAATATTTTAATAAGTAGTTAAAAAATAACATTTGTTTTGGCCCATGAAAAATGCAATTAAACCATGACACATTTCATCCCATCAAAATTCTGGGCAAAAATCTTGTTTTTCGATTTTGAAAATAAAAAAGGAGAACCCATTTTAAAATCCGAAACGTGTCGTTTGCCAACCGCAAACAGAACGTCACGTGCGAAAAAAATGAATGAAAGAAAATGTCAAAAATGACGCATGCAGTGCGAACAACAACAACAACAACAATAAAAGTTGGGGCCAAGGGCAGCAAAAGGGAAGCCAGAAACTCGCGCCATTTTGGCAGCAATTCGTGTATTTTTAATTAAACCCAGCGACAATTTGACATCAATATCGAAATTAAGATCTTGCAGTCAGGAAACTCGCAACAGAAACACCACATTCCAGCTAAAGGGAGGGGGGGGGGGCCTATGTTGAACATACACTCCAGTTGCAGTTACTGGAGAGGGAGGGAGGGATGGGGGGCAGCTGTAGCTTGCCTCATACAGCGGATATCCGCAGCAACAATTTTCACAATTTTGTTTTGTCATTTTCAATTTTGCACACTGCGTGTACGTGGGCGTGGCTAGTCGAAAGGGGGCTGGGGTGTCGGATATTGATGTGAGAACATGTGCCCGTAGACCCCATACATATATGTTGTATACTGCCGCTGCAGGTCCTTCAAGCCTGACACACAAAGATACGAGCATAAATTGACGCGGCAATAAAACATTTGCCGGCAAGCAGATGATGGTCGGTGAGGGGTGGGGTTGGTGATTGGGGTGATGGGAAGTGTTGTAGTGTTGGTAAATGCTGGCGCAATTGTCGAGTAACAGCAAAATAATTACGAAGTCTGCAACAGACGCAAAATGTGACATCAAAATGCAAAAATCCGTTGTCCTCGAAGCATGGCAAAAAAAAAAATAAAACAAAAAAAATGGCGGCAACTTAATGAAACACTCAAAAATGTTGCAAAAGATAAATGCTGCAAATATGCCGGAAAAGCACTAAAAACCCATTTAAAAAACCATTTAACTGTATTTTTAAACCAACTATATGTTCAAAGAAAAAAAATCTTTGGCTTGACGAATATTTGATGCCCTTGATGATCGATTGATATATTGATTGTTTTTATAGCGGCTGTTAAATCGAGTGGGGAGTAGGTTTGTAAGCAGTTCTTCCTTCTTACTATCGATTTTATATATTAAGAATAATTTTAATTCGAGTAAACAAAAAGATTATTCAAGTTTTAAGAAATAAAAACGATAATAAAGCCAAAATACTGGGCTTGATAAAGATATCTTGGAGAACAGAATAGTTTGCCAGATAAGAACCCACTTTTTAACCGATCTTTCCTAAGGCAGCTATATGATATAGTGGTTCGATCCGGGTGGTTCCGAAATATTTACTGCCAGCAACAGAAAAACGGAACTGAGGAAAATTTCAAGGCGAAAGCATTAAAACTGAGAGACAAGTTCGCAAAGAAATAGACAGACGAACAGACGGACAGATAGATATGGCTATATCGACTCGGCTGTTCATGCTGATCTAGAATATATATACTTTATGGGGTCGGAGAAGTCTTTCTCTAAGCGTAGTTGTTTTTTCTTTATATTTTTATTTAATTTTTTAATTAAGTGAACAACATAAATTAAACTTATATAAATAAACACAATTTAATAGCTGGAGTCAATTAAATGGCATTATACGAAACTGTAAATACTCTACCAACAAGTATATATAGTATATAATCAAGCAAATGGTGTGCAAAATAAACTATTGAGGGTCAATAAAAAATACCGTCAAATTTTGTATACATATTTAAAAACGCACATTTCATAAATGTTTTTCGGTGCGGCAGGGGGGGGGGGGGGTGAGGGATCGGGGATTAGCAGCTGTGGGCGTTAACTGGCAACAGCTTGTCGGCAATCAAAGTGAAAATTGCTAAAAAACGGTTTTTGTTTTTTTATATAGTTTTTTGTAATCAAAATTAAAAATGCATAAGCGTTTACGAATGGTCTGTGGGTTGTTATAAATGGAAGGGCTTATCGAATTGAGATCTCTTTTAATATTGACGGCCCATTGCATTTTAGTTTTTAAATAAATGTAACTCTCATGTTAAGCTTAATAGCACTCAACTGTGAATATTTGAATGTAAGTGTGAATGTTTGCTATTTTTAGAATAAATCTTTACGATATAAGCTAAAATAAATAGAACTTACAAAATGTTTGTAAACAATTTTAGAATTTGCTGGCATGCGCTAAAAAGTATGCTACAAAAAATGATTGGCTACATTATCATTAAGAAAATCCCGGTACTGGAAGCCATTTTAAATTTCAAAAATTTGAACCGTTAGACAACGAAAAACTTTAGTAAACACATAACTTGCCTGCAGCTTAAGTTGCCGGCTAAGCTTGAAGCTGTTCATCGCAAGCGCGAAACAAATAAAATGTATTTAAAAATGCCAAACAAAAATAACTAGCGGCACGCACACACACAAACATAAAAAAACCGCAATATGTACATATAAAAGAAAAAAGAAATGGCCAAACGAATAAAAATGATTGCGGCAGTGCAGCAAAGTGAGGACAAAGGGAGGCAAGCGGCAGACGAACGAGTGCGAGGCAATAAAGCAAGCAGAACATCAGCCGCACAATTGTAAGGGAGGGGAAAGATAAGACTCAGACACATACGCACACAGAGAGACGCACGCGTTGAAAGTTTTCAATTTTGATGACTTCATTAGAAACGCATGATGAGCAATAATGATAGAGCGCCGAGGGGGGGGGGTGTGCGGTAAGGGCTGCTGGCAGCTGCTGCGCTATGCCAGACACTCGCAATTCCCAAAACTACAACTACAACTACAGCGACAACAATAATAACAAGCAGACCGCAAAACCGAAAAGAGGCAGAAGCCCAAACCACAAACGCAAAAAGTCAATGGGAGAGAGAGAGAGAGAGAGACGGAGCAAGCAGCTGCTGAGAGCAGAAGGCGTTGGCATTGCCGCTGGCAGAATTGCCAGCAAAATGAAGGAAGTGAAGCAGCTGGAAAATTACTCCACACACTTTATGAATGAGTGTCGCTTAAGTGGCCGAATGTGTGACTTTGGAGAGGGCGGCAAAAAGCGTAGGGTTTGACTGATGGTGAGCGAGTGAGAGAGAGAGCGATAGATCGGGAGAGGGCGACAAGTGCTAGACTGTAATGAAAGTTTAAATTGTTTTTGTTTCCTGAATGCTTAGGCAAATGTGTAACAACATGAGTTACGTTTTGTGTTGTTGTTGTTGTTTTTTTTGTCTAATAAATTTGGTTTTCATGCGAAAAAATGAGACCCAGTTTAGCTGAAATTTATGGGTGTGAGTGTGTGAGCGTGTGTGTGTTTGAGATGGGTGTATGCATATGTGTGTGTATGCACACTCAAAAAGGCTACTAATGATAACTATTTCGGTAAAAGAGTACGGCATATGCTAAGCTGGTAACTGTGCAATTGTTGGAACTTTCCATGCTGGAACGTAATTGATGATCTTTGAATTGATTCTATTTATGTGTATGTATGTATGTGTATATGTAGTTACAGTGTTTTAAAGGGACAGAAATGCTTAGTTTCTTGCTTTGGCTTTAAAGTCTTTTACAATACTGGAGGGAAATTTATGATCTTCGAAAAAAGATTACCTTTTTATTTATTTATTTTTAAATTGAAATAAATATTAAATAAATTAAAAAAAAAATTCTTAAAGGTAGAATCAACAGATTTTGCGTTTCCTGACCTATTAAATTATAAAAATGTCTTAAAATTTAAATCAATTGAATTTACTTATCAAGTCTGTGAATTTGCTGACAATTTCATATTCCTACACTCTAAGCAACCTTTTAATCTAACCATTTTTCAAATTTAAACAAAAGTCGCGTTAAGTAAAGTTATTAAGCATCTTCCCAATTGCTTGAAAACTTTGCGATACGAATTTACTTTGTAATCGACTTATAAGAACTTGTTTCTTTATCAAATCAAAGGCAACCGACACAAATATTTGCCCAAAAAGACAGAAAACACGAAAAAAAAAACGAAAGAATAAAAAATTAAAACCGACAAACTCAAATGAAAGCCAATAAAATACTTGGAGGACAGTAAAAACAATTTGTCGACTTGCTTTTAGTCCCTACTCCTTCGACTAGCCGCCGGGCGACTTCTGTGCAACTTTCCGTTTCCGTTTCACTAATTTCATTTACTACGCCAACTGAAGCAGAAGCTGTAGAACTTGTTAACTGGTAATTGATTTCATTAAGTTCTTGGACTGGTGGCAAAGTGCAAATTCTCTCAAAGCGACAACCATAATATTTCTGCAGTACCAGAATAATATCAAATTATTGTCGCTGTCATAGCAAAACGGCATTGACAACTTGTCAGACAAGTTCAGCATATGTTTTTGCTCTCTTTTTTATATTTGTTGGCTGGTTCCGATTTGTTCCGAAAATAGTTCGAACGGAACAAACAGATTAGTTTTTTATTTATTTTTTCTATTTAGCTTCAACTCTGGCGGACCCGTTTAGCAAAATTGACAATTGATCAGTATGCGGTAATGGCAGATATACATTTTTCAACTATTTCCGCTACGACTGCCATGAAGTTTTCGCTGAGGGTATTGGGGCAGAGGCATTAAGCTTGCGACATGTTTAAAGTTTTTTTTTTTAACTAGTATTTTTCTATTTTTAAAAATATTTTTTTAATGTATTATTATGTTATTTAAGTGATTTTCTAGTGAGTGTCAAATAATATATTTATACTCCTTCTAGCTCTATTTAAAAAGGTTTGACCTAATTTTGTCTTTTTCTATACATTTTTTTTAAATTCCTTAATCGATTTTTCAGTGTGCAGCACATTGTTTATATCTAGGCTGGTCTGAAATTAATTATTTTTGTATCTTGTATCTTATATATATCATTGTCTATACTTTTCTCTATATGGCTATGTACGTATAACTTTTTAACTGTTTTGATGTGTTTACCTTTATCTTTCTTTCTTTTTCCTTTCTTTATTTTTAATCTATGCATATATCTGTCTATGACTGATTGATAACGTTTCTTCATATTTATGTCTCGAAATAGTTTTCTTCTTCTAATTTTTTTTTTGGTATTTTGTCTATATAATTTATTTTAAAGTAAATAAGCTATTTATTCGTAAGCTCTTTACTATAAAGTTAATATTTTTGTCTGTTTAGATATTTTTCTGTAAATTTTCCTTTATGTGTTATACAATATCTCTTTCTTCAAATTTTTTATATTTGTTTTTATTTTTATTTTATAATAAGCCATTTATGATTATTATTGTAATTTATTATTTATTACGTTCCATACATATTTTTTATAGTTAATAAACTATTTATTTCTTTGCTTCATACAATAGAGTTCCGGCCTTGAACTGTTTAGATATTATTGTGTAAGTCCCTATCTATAAATCTTCTTATTATTTCCTTATTACCTTCTTAGCTGTTATTATCTTTTTATCTCTTATTCTACATTGTACTTTCTCGTCTTCCAAGATATTAACTTTTTCTATGATATCACTTTCTATTTTTTTTTATATTTTAAGAAACTATTTATTCTTACGCTCCATACAATCAATGTTAATCCCTATCTTTATCTGCTTCTTATCTTCTCATCTGTTATTACATACTAATCTGTATTGTCTTTCATCTCTTCTTCGTACTTATTAAACCGAAATAATTCGAATCTTAATCTTTTTATTTACTCAGAATTTAGTTTCCTCCGCCATTCGAAAGTGCATCTAAACTTCTGTTGAACATAACCACATATTTTCGCGTGCATTTTTTTCTGATATTCCTTTTTGTGCTTGTCATTTGCAGTTTGTGTGTCGCTGACATTGTTATCCTTTCGTTCGGTTGCTTATCCCTGTCAACTGGCAAATGGAACATGGCATTCGCTTTGCCATATGAAATCTGAAATCTGCGCGTTAAGCAAGCAATTTCTCTTTTCGTTTTTGTTGTCGTTTTCCTTTTCGTTTTCGTTTTCGTTTTCCTTTTCAATTTCTCTTTTTCCGCCATCCTTGCCCGTTGCTCCGCCATGCAAAATTGTTGAGCTTCATTTATCACCAGACGTTGACTTTTATGTGCGCCATAACTTTGGACACTGGATGCTTTGGACTTTCGCCCAGACATTGATTTGACTTTCGATCCCAGAATATGCTGTCCAAGTGGCCAGAGTACGCTTGATTATCTCAACTGCGCTCCCCTTTGGGAGGAAGGGTCGTGGGTAATTCACACGTTGCTTTCACTTCAATCAATTGCATCTGTAATTGGTTGCTGGTGTCTTCATTGTTGTTGTTGTAATTGGCAACTGCTTTTGCTGTACTTCCTACTGGGAAATCACTCTATTTACATATAATCAAGCGAATGCAAATTGAAGGGGTTTGTACTCTTCGAATACCCACTAGTAGCCACGTGTCAGCCAGCTTATTTATGTGCCACATACATTTAATCGATCGCCATTTACTTTGGCGCATAATTAGACGGTTAACCGCAGTACTTGGTTTTATTTATTGCCATGGTTACACCAGATGGACTACTTATTACCGAGTTACTAAATTTAACCATTTTCACTTGAATTAACTTCGTCTTTCTAATGTGGTTACAATTTACGATAGGTTATTAAATGTGTGGGTTATTTTGTGTTATATTGATATTTTGATGAGCAAATCAAGTTGTTGTAAAACGTAATTAACAAATAAAATAAATGATTTGCTTCGTTTAAAGCTGATGCTTTTTTGTAATGAGAAAAAATTCCTTAAAGCTCAAATTTTCTTTACATGCTGTTTGTTTTTTAATAATTATACAACACTGACTGCTGTTTTAGGGCTAAGTTTCACAGCACTACATAGGAGCTTCATTACTTAGCTTTGATTTTGACTGGTTATGCCAAAATGTGCGTCTCTTTAATATTTTGCAACACTGGCAACTGCAATTTACAAAACAATAACCGTACAGTGTTTTAAAATGCTTTGTGGCATATAAAATATCAGCATTATCAAATGCATATTGGCTTTAACTAATCATTTAACAATATCTGAGACTTTTTAAAATATAAATCGTTGCCCTTCTTCTTTTTTAATCACGTTTTTATTTATATTTACCGAACAATTCCAATGTATTAAATACAATAACCTTTGGTTGAACGCATCAATATTTAAGCATTAAATGTTTGCAATTCGAATTTCCTGGCATATGCAACACCCTGCTAAATGGTTTCATTATTAATGCATGGGGTTTATAACACATGCTTTGGCATTCTCTGCAGCACGCACGTGTCTGTTTATGTGCGAAAAGTAAGAATAGTCAGTGTAACGGAGAAGAATGTAATGGCTAGGATATACCCTGTAAATGAAGTTAAGGTAAAATCAGGCCAATTTCTTAGTTTTTACCAGAAAATTTCGTTTAGCTATGCTGAATTTTTCATCATATTATTTCTATTTATTTCATATTTAATTCAAGCGCATTTTTGCATATTTTTAGAAACGATATTCCACTTTGAATTTAAGAATAATAAAAAATATCACGTAAGAATTTAAGAAAAAATTGTTTAATTCTATTATTTTTGTTTCTTAAATAAGTTATGTGTTTGTTATAGCAAAATTTGAATGAATTTTGCATATAAAAGTAAGGTTCTGTGATAAAACTGTTCCAAAAAACAAAGTCCCACATTATCAGGTTAGTTTGAAATGTTAATTAAAATATAACGAGTAACGCCGGGTGATATCTTCGAGTATACTCCAAGAATGTGTAAACAGGCAAATGTTAAGCTGTTTCAACTGAACTTTTACATATTTAGGTGTGACTTAGGTACCCCCAGAACCAGTGTGCCACCTCTTAGTAATTTGATGGTTACAGGGTATCGAAACAAAAGTAAACTGAAACTAAGGAAAAAATGCCACTAAATAAGCAAAGACTTTGGCTCGCTCGCTCACTTAGCTGGGCTCTCCAAATAGTTGGCCGGGGCACTTGAGCAATGGGAACGCAGGACATTAGACGCCACCAATGCTGCCATAAACTGAAGCCTGTGGCAGCATCTACGTGCCGCAGCTGGCAACGACATGCACGGACTTGTGCCATGTGCCTCAATATTTGGCCACGGAACGGTTATGCCATTGTTGTTTTTGTGGGCGCCTGTTATTGTTATTGTGGGCGTGCGTGCGTTTAGGACCAACACTTTATGACTGCGTGCTCGTGCGTGTGTGTGTGTGCATGTGTGTGTTTTCCAATTAAGCCTGATAGATAAAGCACAACATGAAACTGAGGTGAAAGCCAAAGTTGGACTTGGCTAAGACAATGCCAAAACACGCGCAGACAACTTTGGCTTGTTATGCCAGCGATACAGGAAGACACACACATGCACACACACACAGACACACACGCACAATCAGCGTCGAGTGTCAAAAAGCGTTGCCTGCTTTTAGGCGCCAGTTGAAAGCTGCTCACAATAAGTCAGCTGCAACCTGTGGGAAAGCCCCCACGCTCGTCTCGCTTAACTCGGCAATCAATGAACATTTGCCTAATCTCAGTTTTTCACTTTGGAAAATTGCGCTGCTGCTGGCTTTTGTCATTTTGGCGCGCGTCGAGGTTATTATTCAATTTTCGCACAAATTGCTCACATAAGCGGATTAGGTTGACAAACACATACCCTGCACAACATAACCCAGAACCAGCCTCCGCCCAACACTGGCATTGTGCAGCTCGAAAACAAGCTATAAATCAGCTTAAATTTACACTTTGCCTCTGACAACTTCAGCATACAAAATCAAATAAATAAAACGAGAAAAAATGTGAACAAACGCAAATTTTCTTCCTTCGAATATTTTTCATGCGTTGTGTACTGTAATCGATATTAAAATCCGCTTAGCTTTATTTCCCATTTGTTTTTTCCTCAAGTATTTTCTCGATGTCGTCGCCAACAATGGCCCAAATGTAATAACAAGTCTTTTATGTGTGTTCCTTCCCCAGCCCAATTGCCCATTTGTTCAGCTCGAGCCAGGCAAGTGTTAATGAAGCTGAAACCGAATATCACATCAAGCTGTCGACTTTCAGCAGGTGGAAATTGTGTATGTACCAAATAGAAGGTGGCCTATACATTACCTTTGTTGCAGGTTTGAACAAAAGACTTGTCTTTAAAAGCAGCTGAAAGCTTTTAGTTCAGGACAAGAGTTAGAGAATTCGATAACAGATGTCTATGTAAATTTATATATATATCTCGATATCATGATTTCTCGCTCTTAAATGCCAGATATAAGTAAAATATTCTCTAAATTTGCGAAATTGATAAACAATCTTTAAATATTATAAAGTTACAGATTCTAATCGTAGAGAACTACCATTACAAAATACAAAACCAAGCGAACTCTTTTGTTATACATTTCAAATTAAACCCAATAAAAACACGCTCAGCTTTTAAGAGCTTTAATATCCCGCCGAGCATCTCGCTCTCAATATGTCCCCCATTGACTCGTAATTCTGGCCAATTTATTTGTGGTCAACTCAGGTGCTTAACGTGTTTTTAATTATGCCTCAACGACAGGCTCATTATGAGAGCGCTGCACATGAGTTAAACAACGTTTGGGAGGCCCTTGATTAATGCATGAGTAGCCAAAGGACGACAGGACGACGCGGCAACATGACTGCAGGAAGCGGGAAGTCTCGGCTGATAATGACTGAAAGTGTGCACACACACATGTGTGTCCGTGTGTGTGTGTGTGTGTGTTTTGGCTCGTAAACTGGCAATGACGTAAGGCGTTAGGCGTAAGGCATCTACGTAACGAAAGAGCGCGATAAAATTGCGGAAGCGCTGAGAATGCCGATGGCATCGTCCCGCAGCTAATGATGAAAATGTCGCATATACCCATTGAAAAAATTAAGAGGGTATATTGGTAATGTAGAAGATGATGCAGAAGACGGACCTCATCACGTATAAGTTACTTAAGATTACGTCTTTCGTTTATTGCATCAGCTGAGCTCCGAAGCAAAGTCTTTTTTTTTGGCTGCGGCAAGATACATTCATACAGGGTAACTGCTAGTCGAGCTTGATTGACTAGAGCAATCTTATTTGTTGCTTTTTACGTGCCAGGGGCGAATCGCCTCGTCAACCTTTTTCACCTCTTTTGTATGCCCAACACATGCGTTGTCTACACTAAGGAATATGTAAGGCAATTTTGGGAGGTGGAGGGGGAATTTGGAGGAATGTGCAGGTGGCAAAAATGTAACTCACCTGTCAGCCAGGCAAACAAGCTAAACGCTACAGCCATACAGCAGGCTAACCATATGGGGCTCAGGCTTCGTGACACTCTCATAAACGATTCAGATTCCGTTCCAGTTGCCTGTCCTCCGCGCTGCCCCCACTGCTGGACTATCTCTGGCTTAAAGTTGTCGTTGGCGTATCCGTTGCGCCGTACAGCGACTGGCTTCAGTTCCGCTGAGGTTTTCATACGGAAATCGGTTTGTCTTACGGCTGCCTGCACATGCGGCTTGCCAAATGCCGCTGCATTTGTGGAATTTCTTATGCACAGCAGCAGATGACAACGAGTCTGAAGTAACTTAAGATATAAGTTAAAGATGTTCTTGAATTAAGAAGCTTCTTGATTTCGATTTGAGAGTAAAGCTTGTCTGTGTTAATGCGTGCTTTAGTTCCTAAGCCGTCTTTCTCTTGAACAGTAAGGGAATTCAATGTGTTTAATGGGTATATGAGTAAAGGTCGAATGGTTTAGTGTCTGCTTTAATCATTTATAAACATTGACTCAAAATTAAAGCTTAAAATTATTTAAATTAAGCTTTTACAGCTTTTTTTGAGAATCAGTTTCAATATATATGAGGCAGTATTGAGGAATCTCCATAATAATTCTTGATAACTTAAATATTCACCTATATTTCACTTTTTGCAAACGTCTTGCGCAAATCCACTCAAATTTCCCGTTTGCCACAAGTCGAATTTGAATCGTTTTGAGTTTTTGTGGAATCACCGCCACAAATATTTTATCTCTGGCTTGTAGAGGCGGCAAACGAGCATGTTTTATGTAAGGCTTTTATGCTGCTCATGTTTACACAGACAACTCACCAATTCCCCCCGGCGCCACACCCGGGGCATCCACTTACCTTTAGATAATTTAAAGTGTCTGCCCTGCTTTGCCCTGCTTTTCCATTTTATGATGCCTTAACAAAAATAAATATAAAAAAATGACAAAATTAGCGCAACAAACTTGCGTCTTACGTGTCGTATGCGCAATGTGCCGAAAGTTGTTGACTTCGCTGCGAAAGATGAGAATGTTAAGTCGTTTAACCTACATGCTGCACATTAGAGTATGCGTTAAGTACTTGACGCTTGACAGATTTGATGACCCGGCCCCTTCCGCTCCCAAAGTCCCCGCCAGCTGCGCCTGTTTCACCAATTACATTAAGTATACGCCGGGCTGTGCAGAGTTTTTCCCGCTTGCCGCTCAACTTTTACGGTGTTTGTTTACTTTTGATATTTGGTATAGAAAAAACCACATTTCGCATTTAGTTTTATAATTCTTTTTGCAATTTTTATTTGACGTAAATTAAAAACGCATTTCAATTTATTACGCATACGCACGGTATACGGGCAAATAAACATACAATACTCGTATTTGGTTTTTTTTTTCTTCTCTGGATTTTCAAATTTTCCCCTTATTTCTTTTCATAAAAACTAGCAAAATTCATTTACATACAACAACAACAAAAGAGAAAACTCATCAAAATTAACAATCATTTTATATATAAAATAGAGAAAAAATAAAGTAATTGGAATGTCAAATTGATTTGAATATAAACAAAAGGCTCAACAATATGCGCAATTTAAATGCTCGTTCGTGTGTGTATTTGTTAAGTAGAAAAACATGTTTCCTTTTATTGTGAAATTGAAAATATTTCCAATAAATTATTTGCAAGCAATTGAATAATAAAAGTTTGAACAAATTAATTTTATGTAAATTTTCTTCTGTTTGGCCTTGCTTTAAATAATAATAATATATACACTTAAATTTGTTGTTGTTCTTTTTTTTTTTTTTAAGGTTTTATATACTTAAATTTATAACTAAAACTAATGATAACATTTCTCTCTCTCTCTCTCCCACTGCTGCGTCTTCTGCTTCTGCTTTTGATCCAGATTTCTTGTTTATTTTTTTGTTAGTTTTATTCTCTGAATAGTTGAAATTGTTTTTTTGCTCTATGTTCGGCTGCTAGCTAGATGAAAAGTGTTTGCTTTCAACGGTTAATTGACTTGAGGAATGTGTGTTAAAAATTGAGTTGAGTTGAGTTAAGTTGACTTGAGTTGAGTTGAGCTGAGTTCAGTGTTGGTTAATGGAAATTAATGTTGAGTTCTTAAGCAACTTGCGAAAAGTATTGTTCGAGTACATGCATAATACATATAAGTATTTTTTATATATTTTTTAAATATTTTTTTTTACATATACAAAAAATTAATCAGTCTAAGTACGTGTTTATTTTTTTTTGTATGCATTGTGTTGGAAAAGAATACATACATATACGTGTACACATACATATATATATATATATATATACCAATGCATTTTAACAATTTTTAGCCGCAACGGCTAGACTAATACACATTCAAATTTAACTTAAATATGGTATAGTTGAAACTTTTGTTTTTGTCGTTTTTCTTTTATATATAAACCCATTCTTGTACTTGTCGTATTTAAGTTTGTGTGTGTGTGTGTGTGTCTGTGTAACTGAGTATATATATGTGTGTGTGGTTAACCGTATTTCAAACATAGAAACCACATACAACATCATTATCATCAACGTCATCAAATCCGAACAGTTGTAACTTATATATCACGACCTACACTCCCACTTTTTCCTTGCCAGCAGAACGTCTTTTTTTCAGGGAGCCTCAATTTCTCGTCGTATCGTAATTTTCTCTATTTAGTTGGTCGATTCCTGCAATTGTTCTTTAGTTTCTCACGCATATTTGGTAAAGGCCCAACGTTGCGTAGACAGCGCCGAATTGCAGCCCTGCGCACTGATGCCCTGCTCATTGTGATCCCGACTATCCAGACACACATTGATCTTGTTGTGCTTCACAAGACCGCCGTCCCGCATGATCCAGCGTTGGTTTTCCGTATCGTCGCATGACTTCAGCACCACCTGCGAGCCGCGGGCGAACTGGACGAGCGTCAGGCAGAGATCATCGTGCTTGATTTCGCCACGTTTCGAGTACGCCCATTCCTGATTGCCGCCCGTATTGTGGCAGGGGAATAGACCTGTAAAAGTGTTAATGAAATAAAATGGTAGTGTTGCAAAATGCCAAAATCTCAATACGCAAAGTTTGCTTATGGAGTTATCAGGTTTCAGTGTTAGAAAGCGTTTGATAAAAATTTGATGCTAGTTAGTTATTTTTTATGATGATTACAAATCACGATACCCAAAAAAACTACCCTTTATTATGAATTATTTAGCTAAAAGGAAGTTGATAGTGTTGTGAAATGTAATTATAAAAGTTTGTATTCGTGTTGGGTAATGAAAAATGACCAAATAAGTGTTTACACAACTATCTTATGGATAAATCAGTGCCGAAAGTGTTGCAAAATACACTTTGTATGCATTAAAAAATTATTTAAAATATATTATATTAATCTTTTAGTTTTTTTCTGATTAAATTTTTGACCCACCATAACAACCTTTATAATTTTAAACTTATGGGATTTATATTTTTTAACTTACCCACAGTGCCGTCAATTACGTGACCCATAGTATCCAAGCATTCGGTTGTATCCTGTCTGAATTGGCCCACCTCCTGTGGCTCAGGCGCCTGCAGATCGGGATAGACGTTCTCCAAATACCATTTAAACGGCTTGCAATGCAATTTCTCCTTCAGGGCCAAACGATCATCAATGCTGAAGGGAGAACAAAAAATTAAAAAGAAACAAATTGAGTTACAGATTTGGAGATAGCTTTGCTGATGGCATTAACTCACTTGCCAAACGGAATATTCTTGGCCAGCGGCACCGCATTGTAATAGTGCTGCTTGTAGTCATCCATCCAGACCTCGGCGGCACGTCGTGTATTTCTGGCAAAGACATTGCCACTGCCGCCGGGGAAGGTGTAGGGATGACGTTTGCGGAACACATGGCCAACACGACTGCAGGGTATAATCTCCAGGCTGCCGCCGCATTGCCACACCCTGAACGAGATTTCCAGATTCTCACCGCCCCACACATCCATCTTCATATCGTATTTGCCCAGCTTATTGAAGTACGCCTTGTCGATGACAAACAGCCCGCCCGCAATCATGGGCGTGCGTATGGCTGTGGTCGGATCATTGTGCCGGGTCGCACGCTCCGTGGGACTCAGATATTCCCATTTGAATATCAGATTCCAATCGAAACCGCCGCGCAGATCCGCCGAGGCGCCAATATACTGAAAGTTGTCCATGCTAATCACATCGATGACGGGGCATACCACACGTGTCGGATCCTCACGCACGCGTTCCAAAAGCGGCTCCAGCCACTGCTCGTTGCACTCGACGTGGCTGTCGAGGAAGGTTAAAACGCTGCTAACGGCTGCATCGGCACCGCGTACACGTGATCTGACTAAGCCCTCGCGTTTATCGTTGCGTATGATGCGCACCTTATCGATCTTTGCCAACTCCAGACCGTCCTCGGCTAGAAGGTTATCATTAAATTTTGGTAAGTTTCCCATCATAGAAATCGTTTATTTGTAAGTTTTATTATTGCTGTATATGAACTGGCATAAAAGAAGTCGCTAGTTCGATTTCAGGACTGCGCTATATGGCAGCTAGAGTATCTATAATCATTTAGCTTTTACAGCGGTTTGGCAAAGAAGTTCTTTGGACCAAAGCCGTCTTAAATTAGGGCTGGAAATTGGTTCGCTGTCTTAACTCGGGAACTATCTAAGTTATAAATTTAAAATTGGCTATGTGCTTCGCATCTTATTAAAAAGTTCTGCAAAAGTGATCCAAGCAGACGCGTAAAGTATATACTTTCAAAAAAAATAAAAATATTCAGGCAAATCGAATTCTTATATAAATTGTATAAAAGGGTTCACAGTCTCAGCATAAATCTGAGCTAAAAGAAATATCCATTTTTGGTAAATAAGCTTACACTTTAATATATTGATTTCCATATTAAAAATTCTATACCGAGCAAAAATTGTAGAAGTCTTAAAGACTGAAACTCTGTTTTCACCAGCAGTTCACAGTCTTGACTGATCATATATTTTACAAATACCGCTAGAATTTGTTAAAAAGGCTATATTTATATGAATTTGAATATATCCCAGATAAAAGACCAAATCGATTGAAATTTACTTGCGTACAGAAAGCCGAGTAAAATGTTTGCATCTTTGAAATATGTAAATTGGTTGCATATAAAATCTGCTAATCTAATCCAGCTAAACAGCTGAAAATGGGCATATCAGCTAGTAATAGATAATTAGGTATAGCTTCTATATAAAACTAACTTAAAAGCAAATCAAATTCAAGTTTTGGTCAAATGCAAAATATTTAAAATGCTCAAGATATCAGAAAGTTAACAAAACGTAATCAATACAAATACTTACGATGATCACTGTAATCATCGACCAGCACAATTTCGCGTATCAGGTGCTCGGGACTGCGATTCAGAACGCTGACAATGGTGCGCAGCAGCGTTGACCTGGCTTCGTTGTGGAAGGTGATGATGACGCTCGTCTCGGGCAGATCCTCGCGATACTTTTTCGTGCGGCACCTGAAGCACAAATTCCAAATTCCAGCATGAGTCCAAATTGGGCTATGTGTTTTCTTTTTCACTTACATGGGATTCCTGGTGTCGGGTATTTCGCGATTGCTGGGCAGCGCATCGCTGGCCTCCTGATTGAAGCGATTCCGTATGTACGGATCCTCGCCGCTGCGCAGCCCGCCGCCGCGTATGTAGCCCGCCTCATCAAAGTACTCGACCTCACCGCCGCGAGCGCTCGGTCCAACGGCCAGCCGACCGCCGACGGTGCCGGAGGCGCTGCCGCTGATGCCTTGAGAGGTCTCCTCCAGCGCCACAATGCCATTCAACTTGAGGCCATGCACCGCATTGCGTTCAAAGTCCTTCACAGAGCCGATTAAAATGACATTGCCACCGGGATCATCGGCAACGCTGCCACCGATTCCGCCAGCCACACGTATGCCCGAGTTGGCAGCCGGCGCCCACTGACGAGATGTCGATGCGCCTGCCGATATATCGTCCTGATACTGTTGCATGGCTGTTGCCACCTCACGTAAGCGCAGCGCTCGATTTTCAACCTGAATACCAAGAGAGAGAGAGAGGGAGAGAGAGAGAGTTGCCCCATTTAATTTATTTGTTTAATCTGCGGTACTTTGGTGACGCCGCCAATGCGGCAATAATTCAACACAGCTGAAAACAGACGCTTGTTGAAGAACGCGGAGGGGGGCTGTGGAGGGGGGAGGGGGGAGGAGGTGCAGGATTAGAGCGTTCTACAACTTGTAACAGAACAAGGAGGGGAACAAAAAAAACCTCTTCAGTTTACACTTTTCGAGCCAGGGGCTGACTTATGGCTGAGAGCGTAGAACACAAAAATTGTTGTTTGCCAGTTTCGTGTTTTGTTTCAAAGATTCATAATCCATAAAGAGTGGCAAAGGTGCCATAGTCTGACCCAGTTACAGTTTGCTAAACCGGAAAAAATACACTTTAATTTATATGCGACAAGTTTTGGGTGTGCAATAAATTGTTTGAAACTCTTTCTAAGTATAAGACTATGCCGGGATATAATGTCAGCAGTGTAGGTATACAAGCAGAGTTGAGACAAATATCGATTATAAAAATCGAATATATTAAAATCTGGGAATCACTTTTATGTTGTGCCTCGGCGTTCTACTAAATTATTTATGCAGATTTGAGAGCAGATTAAGATATTTTTTAAATTAGTACAAAATCCACAAATATCGAACACTTTCTTATATGTAGACTATTAATTTCTTATATTTACTAATATCCTAATAACTTTGAGATTATATTTCTGTAAAAAGACCAAAAAATTGTTCATAATCGATTTTCGATTATTCTCGATATGTATCGATAAATATGGACTTTTATCGATTACTGTCGATTTTCATCGATTATATTCTTTAAATTGCCCCAATATATTAAAAAATAAAAGAAAAAGAAGTGAAAATATCTTTTGAATCAGATCCATCCATCCATTTGGACAAGGCCTAAGTTTCATGGGACATAATTTATATATTAATCTTATCAGAGTCCTGCTTATGATTTTCTAGTGATAATTGAGAATTCGAAAGGAAAGGATAGGATAGATAATCCTTGAATTTTTCGGCGGATATGTAAATATTTTACAGATGGAACATTTATATTTTCTATTTAAATAATTTTATATATTATGGAGAGCTTCAGAAAAGTTCTTGTGTGGAAAACCGAAACAAGATTTATAAATTTATTAAAATTAAACTCAATTGTCATTGTAGAAACTCGTATTTTATTTTTAAGCCACGTTGAAATAATTTATATTAATATTAGCCTTAATAATATAACGTATTAAAGTAAAAGTAAATCAAAAGGCTGGTCGCAGGCTGCCCCACGTCCGGCTTAATCTTGTATGTGTCAAGTTTTCCAAAACTTTTGCGAAAATCTCAATCAAATGGCAAAACCCTGAAAAGGGTAGCAGCTGTTGAGGACTTGGAAACACGGCAAAACTTCCTTGTACAGAATTCAATTGGCAACCATTCGGTCTTAAAGTTTGATGAGGAGGCAGAGCATAAACTTTTGGACTCAACTAATGATCCATTGCTATTGTTGTTGTTCTTGTTCTTGTTCCTGCTGTTGTTGCTGCTTGAAGCTATTAAAAAAGCCAAATATTGACCGACTTAAATCGAGCGAGACAGAGTGCAAAAGAGAGAGTGAGAGTGAGAGAGAGACGTCGGGCGAGGCGTCCCTTGGTCATTCTCAGCGCCGCCCTTGACTCGATTATTAATTGCCTTCTATATTTGAATCTATTTGTCATGCTTTTTCCTGGCTTTATAAGCCAAAGTACAGGGGACAACAAAAAAAACGTTTCTTGTATTGCAGACCCTCATTTGTTATACGCTGCGTATGCGTGTTTTTTTTTATAATTTATTTTTAATTTTAAACGTAGTGCGTCACGTTTCGAATTCAACTTCCGTTTCATTTGACTAGGTTTTGGTTTAGCATTTTCTTACGATTTACATGAGACGTGCGCCTTTTAACGCCATTTCGAACGCATTTTTTATTGCGATTCAAAGGAGCGCAACAGTCCCAACTCAAGAGAGCTTTCAGCACATTCAACACGAGACACAAGTCGCCAAGACTTTTGGACCCTTTCAACGGGCAACGTGTCTGCATTTAAAATATGTTTTTAAAATGCTCTCAAAGCTTGAATTATGTGACTTTCTGCATTAGTTACAATTGAAAACGAAAGGATGTGCGAGAGGGGTTTCGGTCCGTCTGTTTGGTGCGCATTTTATATAAGGCCTTGATTTTGCTTGTTTAACAATCACATTTATAACGTACTTCAATTTACAAGTAGGGGTTAAATTTTACTTGCAAATTAAATAAGCTACATATATTTGATTTCCATTTCTACTCGATCTTCTATATGTTTCACTACTACAATAAAAATAAAGTTAATTTTTTAATTTATAAAGTATTTAAATTTCCAAGCAGGAGTTAAATTTTACTAGCAAGTTTAAATAAATAAATAAAAAAATAAATCACCTTTACAACTTTTTCGTTTGTAATTGTTTATTAACAATCCCAATCAAATTAAAGATAATATTTTAATTTTTAAGAAGCTTCGGCCTACAAGCAGGAGTTAAATCTTACAATCAAGTTTAACTGAAGTTTCAAGCTAACTTGATCTTCTTGTTGTTTTACAATTACAATCAACTTGACGTTAAATTTAATAAACTTGATTTACAAGCCGGATTTAATCGCAATCGCAATCAAATTAGAGTTAATTTTTAAATTTATATATTTTTTACAAGTAGAAGTTAAATTAAGCAAATTTGGCTTAAATTTCCTTCTAGAAATTATTTTATCTAATCCAACTACAACTCAAAAACAAAGACAGACAGACACACAGTTATAAATTTATATATTCTTATATCTTTATATATAAAGAAATTCTGCGTAAATATTTTTGTGCATTTACCAACACTTTTGCTTTTTAATAAACTTCTTTCATTTAGATTTGATTTATCAAAATATTTATGTTCACAGTGAGACACCTCCATTAAAGACTTATTCCCTTACTAAGCCAACTATAAATATTGTGCTCATCTAAATGCGCGTTTTATATGCGTTTGTCTCGCTTTATATTGCCCATAACAATGTTCTTAGCCTGCTTCTGTATCGGATGAGCTTATGGTATAAAATCAAGATGCATTCAGCTGCGATGCCATTGGTTATTATCCTTAATTACGAGCAGAGACTGAGCTGCTTTTTACTTTTGTGCAAACACTAAATGACGGGCGGGCTAAAGGAAAGTAAGAGAAAAAAGTACAAAAAGAAGAAGAAGAAAACGATAACTGTGTCTGATATGTGACAATGGAGACGACAAAAGACGAGAGTGAACATGAAATTAATAAACAAGCGTTGTGTATGGAAAGCCGACAGTTATATACCGTAGCAAGAGTATTAAATACATGTTTATGTTGATATCGATTATGTTTATCGAATAAGAATTTCGATAATGTGTATCGACTACTGCATCGAATATGTATATCCCATGCGCATATTGTCTGCATGTTTATATGTATATGCTATCAAAATATTTCCTTTTCAAATCGAATCAAAGCCCCTATCTATTACAATGTATATCGAATATGTATATCTGGAATGTTTACTAAATACGCTGCATCGCTTTATATATCGAATTTATATTTAGCTGATGTGTGATTTCGTATTACTATCTATCATGTTTATTAGTCATTATTAGGAATGTATATCTTATTAATTTTTACTTTATGGACCCACTTTTCATATCGAATTCGTGTAAAGTCTATATATATATCAAATTTTAATTGATAAATATTTAATTATAGGCACATATCGAATATATTTATGGTCTATGTATATTTAATGATGGCTATCGTTAATCGGCTATATATACATCATTACAAATCAACTTCAATGCCTTGCAAGGTCGCAACTCGACACATAATCAATGTACCAACTTTAAAGCTCAGAAATGGCTATGTAGGTGCACACTGCGTATACGCAATGTTCCAGACATGAAACCAGTACGCTTCTTATCGCAGGTCATCCACTATGAAATAGGTATTGTACGGATACCCCCACTCAAATCACAACCCTCCCCCCCAATCGCCTTCAGTTGCCATGCAGATGCCATGGGCAACAGTTTCAATTTTGCCATTCGATTTGTCGCTTTTGCATCGCTCTTCGCTCATGTGTAACTTAATTAGTTTCATTGTTTGTTGTGTGTGTGTTGTGTTGTGTTGTGTGTTGGTCGAAGGAGAGCTGCAGGGGGCGTTGGTGGGGTAGTTTGGGGACTTATGGTCATTGATTGGCTGCGATGCTGTGTGTTTCGGACGCTTTATGTGTTGAACTGTGTAAGCGGCTTATTTGTAGATCATTATGCGCATTTTGTAGTTGTAATTGACAGCAGCAACAATCGAGAACAAAACCGAAACCGAACTCGACCCCGGGAACGAGCCCACACAGTAACCCGCATGCAATCGATATGTTGGTTATTAACTTGTTACTGCCACTAATTAGGCATAAATCAAATGAGTGTGCTTTGCCTTTATAATAAATGGCCAACGCATTTGACGCTCCTCCATTCCCTCCCCTCCGCACTCACATAGCTAGATTTATAGATGGGCTCAACACGAAAATTGGCAAAGTTTTTGTGCGTGGTTGCAATTCCTGATAACAATTGCCAGTATGTGCTTAAACTGTGAGTTAATCAGACTAGTAAACACCTATTTTTTTCTTTTTAACAACATTTACGTTTTAAATTTTTCGCGAATTGGTTCGTTGATTAATTCTCTTCTTATTTCAAAGAAAGTATCGCACCTTTAGCTTAACTTAAAACTAATTTGAAGCAGATTTGTCTTTAAAAAGGTTTCGGGCTGAAATGCAAAACTTTTAAGTAGGAACCAGGCCTAAAGCGTGATTAGGCTTATGGCCAACCTTAGCATATATTTGGGCAGAGATTAAACATCGCTATGAAAATATGTGGCTGCAGAATTTGCAGTAAATAAAAATGTATATATCAAATAGAAAAAAAATTTTATTTTAATTTAAAAAGGAAAATTTAATTAACTACTATTTTATATATTTTATATGCTTGCCAAGAATCGGCCAACAATTTTGGCTACTATAAATTAAGGTCTGCAAACCTGGTTTACGAACTTTAACTCATGCCTTGAACTGAACAACCTATATATAATTTCTTTTTGTGTGCGCAGCCCTCAGCTAATATACTTTCTGCCAGCAGTTACATACATAGTCTGCATTCATCACACTCTGCTTAAACAGAGCTTTAACAGGGTATAATATTATATTTCTGTTTGCGTTGCCATCAAAACTAGCGACTGTCAGGCTCACATTGCATTCTATAAATAAACACGATAGGTCCCCAGTGTGCAGCACGTGTCAGACATGCGCTATATATATCTTTATATATATATAATATATCTGAAATATGATTAAGCTGTTAGGCACTTCAGCATTTAAGTGTGCAATCCGTTTTGTGGAACGTGATATTCAGGGCTTAACTAAACTTGGGCGCGCATCAGGCCACGACGCTTATTTCAACACCTTTTGTTCGACCATCAATCAATCAAGCACTCAATATACTTATATAAATTGACCTAAACTACACAATTTCCCATTGCTGCTCATCCAAACTGTGTCATTAGTCAATCCACAACAACAACAGCAAGCGAGCTCATCGATATGGTTGTCGTCAGCAACAAGTTGCCTCAAATGGATCTTATTTTTTATTTATTTTTTTTATTTTGGCCTTTTTTCTATAGCTCTATATCTCATATAAAGTTCAACGTTTGAGTTCAATGTCTTGTCTTCTATTTTTTTTTATATATGTATTTTTTTGTTTTCTCTTTTTTTTTTGGTTTTTTTTCAAACAACTTGAAACAAATCATTGAAATTAGTTCAGACTTTAATGGTTTTCAGCTTTAAATGGCAGCTGCGCAACAAAATTAAAGCAAGAGTGCTCAAGGCAAGTGCACTCGACTGCAAGATACCCTGCAGACAAAAAAGTGAAATACATTATCCAACTGGTTATAAATCTCTCATGTAGATTATCAGATTTTGAATAAAACTGTCTGTTTATTTAAATAACATTCTTTTATTAATACTAGATATTATGTATATGTCTATATGGCCTACATAGAAATTTGAATGCCTCTGATGCATCTGGCCTCTGATTTATTAAAATGGTTTTGTGAACTACATACCAAATGTATTGTCTCTTAGTTAAATAAGGCTATCAGGCAAAAAACTTTATAACATGGCTATAGATTATGTCCAAATATTTATAATGTCCCCAATGTGGACTTGCGCCTGTTTAAAGCAAAAGTTGGTTCCATCTTGTTGGGTGGAGCGTATAAATATTATATATGTATATATATTATTATTATATATATTATATTATTACTTTTCATCTGCTTAATCATATTCAAACATATCTGCCTGCAACTGTTTAAGTGGATTCTTCATGTTTTCAATTAAAATCAAATGTTTAGCCCAAGATGATTTTTTATACACTGTTCACAAAGCAACAAAGGAGTATATATTTTTATTTTTTTTTGTTATGTTCCCCCGTGTTTGACACTTTTAAAGTCAATATAAATAGATGCTTATTTTTATATTTAATTTATTTTTAAATTAATTTTGTTATTATTATAATTATTTTATTTTTATCTGCATTTTATTATTATTCTATTTTTGTATGAATTTTATTATTTTTATTTCATTTTTTATATTAAGTTTATTTTAATTATTTTACATGAATTTTATTATTAATTTTGACTTTTTATTTTTATATTAATTTTATTATTATTATTTTATTTATATATGAATATTATTATTGATATTTTTGTTTTATTATTATTGTTATTATTTGTCTTCTATGATTTTATTATTATTGTAAATATTATTATTATTCATTAATTAATTTAAATCCAATAAAAGAGCATTCTTATGTTTTTTGCCATTTCTGTAAGCCAACTTTTTGTACGTATTTAAAATTTCCATTAAAATCTTGTGCCCAAGTCAGGTTTCGTTTTCCATTCAACTGTGTGTGTGTGTGTGTGTGTGTTAGCCTGTGTTTGTGTATTATTATTTGCGTGTTGCCAACTGTGTGCAGACGAAAATATTTTTGTGTTTTGTCGAATCAATATTTTTGGGCGTGCATAGATTTTTAATTGAATTGTGTTGTTTCTTTTTGTTGTCATTTTGTTGGCTTTTGGTTCTGGCGTTGAGCAACAATGCCACATGTTGAACGGTTGGTTGGTTGGTTAGTTGCTTGGTTGGGTGTGTCCCGCATTTGATTCTTGGCATGTGCAAGTCCAAGTGAAAGGCCTAAACCGATTCACAATGTGCGGCTTGCCGTTCAATTTATATTAAATCAGAATTCTTGGACTAACATTGAACATAGAAAGCCATAATATAGCTCAAATGATATATACATATATATATATATATATATTGAGTTTGATTCCAACCATGCCAGCTTTGGCTAAAGTATTTGAGATGTATCCCATTTGCTGGCAAATGTTATCCGTCTCTTTGACGTTAACAAAGACATTTCGGGTGAAAACAAATTTGATACGTTCCAATTACTAAATTATGCACTCTACTTGGCAGCTGCTACACATGAAACTACACGATGGGAAAATCATTCAGCTGGAAGACTGAACAGCTGAGTTCAGAAATAAAAAAAAAACAGAAACGTAAATAAATAAAATAGAGACACGAAACACGAAACACGAAAAAAACCAAACGAACCAAAGCTGAGGTTAAGCTTCAGCGATTGAGGGGCGAAAAAAAACATAGATGAAAACATGAAAAGAAAATGCTGGCGAAAATGCTCGCTAATTAATAAAAAGAAAAAAGAAGTAAAAGTAAATGAAGCTAAAACAAAATAACAAAAACAAATACAAATTTGGGACGCCGAAGCTAAAGATATTAATTAATATATATATATCGAATGATATATATAATAATGATAAACAAATGACTGCATCACTGTGCAGTACATATGATGCAGGAAGGTTAGAAACCAGGAGTTTCTTATGAAAAGAATTTCTTTATATACCTTTTGTTTCTGGCAGCTCTTTGAACTCTTTAGACCAAGTCTAGTTTCTATAGGTTAAGTCCTTACCAGATTAGACAAATAAACTGAAACACTGCGCAAGGTTTCGAATACCTTTTATTTGCATCGTTCTATAACTGCACGCTCAAAATTGTAACAGTAAGAAACAAATTATTAATAAAAATGCTAGACTCTTCACAAGTCTTCCTAAATAACGCTCAATAGTTAAGGTTTGCGATATATGCTTAGGCAAATTGGTTGACTAATTTCTTGGCTCGCTGCTGGGCTTCTCGGGACTGATGTCGGCCAGCATCTTTTGTGTTTCCTGCGCCAGATTCACCAGTGTGCCCAGATCACGTTCCAAGGTATCAATGCGCTTCTTTTGCAGCTCAATAACATTTAGAAAGCGTTCAATCTCCTGTCCCCGTGACATGGCCAGGGCACGCCAATAGACAACATCGTCGGTGACATCAACATACTCGGCCAACGATTTGGTGTGGCTCAAACGCTTCTGCAGCATCAGCACAATCTGGGCCAGGGTGTGCAGGCTCAAGCGTCTGTTAACAGCTTTCACTTTTATTTCACTGTCCCCGGCGGAACCTAAAGCGAACGAATCGGACTGCTGCATGACATCGGGCATGCTAACGTCCAAATTCTGATATATTTTATCGCCCGCAATATAATCATTGGGCTTTGTATGAATACTTAGTTCATTGGGTTCACCAGGGTTCTCCGCCAAGATCTTCAGATTGCTCATCATATCAACGGCTTCGTTCACCAGCTGATTATCCAAAGTGTTGTCCATGTTCTTGATAAACTGCTTCAAATAGCGCGACTTTTGAACAAAATGTATAATATTAATTTGGACTTTCTGCCTGGTTCAAAACAAATTTCATTTGATATATATTTCTATAGATACATATGTTTCTCTTTTTGTAGCACACGGCAGAGCTTACTCTGTAGGGCGAAATATTCGACAACATTCTCTGTTGACTCTTTCTCCGAGTAAATCACATAAATATCTCTTAACCCATACGTAACTTTATTTTAAAGCCGCTTTTTGAGCAATTGGCACAACATTTGGCTCCCAACCGAAATCTCTATTTCTTTAACTTGATTTCTATCATAAAAACTTTAATTGCTGCGCAAACATTTCCGCAGAAAATTTTCACTCGCCAGCTTCAATTTCCGTGAGTCGCATCTTTATATATATATATATATAAATATATACATTATTTTTTATGGCACATTTAACAACACACGAAATCTTGAACATGGCTAATTTCCTATCCGAGACCCCAAAGATTTTCTCTCTCTACTTTTAATGAGCTGCTAGCTTAAAGTTTTGATATTGTTTCCATTTTCACTGAGGTCACATTTACATTAAGACATTTGCACGTTGATGATTGCAATAAAGCGCTAGAAATGTTTTTTCTTAATGTGCAACATTTGTCATGAAAAGCAAGTGCAAAGGTGATCGACTTGTAGATGCCCTGTGCTAAATCTTTGTTGCTCCCATATGCATAAAAGTAGTATGACTTTATTTTGATACATTTCATACATCTAGAAGCGCAGGTGTGTTAAATATTTGCCATAAAGACGGTTGCCGTTGCGCAGTCGAAATATATCGGAAATATAAATTAAAACAAAACTGTGTTTCCTTTTGTTTTTAATAAAAACCCGGATCTTGAGCCAGCCAAACAAATGTGTTTAAACCAGCATTAGATATTTTTATATTATTTTAAATTAATTAATTGATATTTTATGTCTTTTGTAAATTCATCAAGTCCTCTAATAAATTTACAAAAATCGATTACTATCAAAGTCCTTGATAAATTTATAAAAGTCGATAAATATTAATATATATAAAAAACACAATAATAAAAATAAAAACATTTTTATGCATATTTGGATAAATATCTTATTTAAATAAATTGTGCTATTATTTTTCGATGTTTATCGTATTTTGTAAATTTATCAGGGATCAACTTGAATGTGAATCAACTTGAATGGCAAAAATTATATAATAATTTTATTTTTGTGCATATAATAAAGATGTGAAAGTTTTGAGAGTATGCATGCTCAGTTTGCTGGTTCTACATCTTTTATCTAAAGAGACTTTGGTAGTAAAATGCTCTAATCTTTAATTTAACTACGATCAATAATAGGCAAATGTATCTTACCCTTTTTATTTTGTATGAAGAATAAAATATCAAAACCAGAATAAATAAAACAATTTATTTAGATTTATTCATATAGTCACATGCTCAACACTTTACTCTTAACGATTTCTGAACAAATGTGGTGGCATTTTTCAAAAATAAAGTAAATCGTGTATACAAATTTGCATGCCTCGTTTCGTAGTTCTAATCCCCAAGCACGCTGAGTTCAGGAAAGGACACAGACCTTTTTATCACTCTTGTCTGCCCATAGACCTTGTTTTTTATGGTTATAGGGTATATAAAAAGGTTAACAAACTTAACAAGCAAATGGCAGGCGCTTATCAGATTTGCCTGTCAATCGGCTGCTTTTGGCCAATTTGCAAAAGACGCATGGCAACAAAAATTTGTTGGCCCAAAAAGTGCAAACTGTAAACATGACGAGTAATTTATTGTCTTTGGCAAAACAATGGCAATGTTAAATGCGTTGAACGCTCCACAAAATATGGTACAAATAAATAAATAAATAAATAAATATAATTTATAAACTATTACGAGGCCGTTGCATGTGTGAAATGCACAGCAGCTGCATTTAATTGGCCTCAGAGGTTAATTGAAAAATCTCTCACATGCAGACACGTAAAGCTGTGTACAACCTACCTTTCCCGTCCCCACCCGGAACTCTCTCCATGTGCTTTGTAGATCTATCTTTTACACACACTCAGCTGTTGCTGTTTGGTGTCTCGCTGTGATTGTGGCAATGCGAAGTTGCGCAACTTGAAATTCATTTGCTGCAGATGAGACTGGGGCGACGAGACGAGCAGATGCCAAACCGAATTGCGGCCAAAGCAACAATTGCAAATTGTTGTGTAGCAGAGTGTTGTGCATGTGTGTGTGAGTGCATGTGTTCGTGTGTGTGTGAGTGTGTGAGTGTGTGTGGCATCTTCACGACGATGGGGCAACAAAGTCGCGGAGTCAAAAGCCTTCCTTGTGTCTTATGGCTAAGTAGCTGCAGCTGTCGGTTAACTCGCCTCCAAATTCAGCCTTCATTTTTGGCTAAGACCAAAAACCAACAAACTGGCGGCCTTTTCTCTCGGGCCGCCAACATGCAAAACTCAATTAACCAATCTGTTTGGCGGGCTGGGGACCCTCTGCTAGTTGGGGCTTACGCTAAGCAGCCAAACAATTAAACCACAAATTAAGTTGCTGATGGAAAGTTGTTTGCCTTTACTAAAGCCTAAAACTTTCGACGCACTTGATTTAATTTACAAAATATGAGTTAATTTTAATGTAGTTAATATACTTAAAGATAGCTAAAAGTTGGCTTAAAATAATGCAAAAGCCTAAAACTTTAATATTTATAAAATAAAAAAAACAAATTTTATTTATTATTAATTTATTATCTCTATATATATAAAACTGTTTGTCCTAACTGACTAACTGGCTTTCTCTGTGGTTTTAAGTTTTGTCCGATTTGTTTCAAACTTATATTCAAAGCTCTACATAAGAACTTACTAAATACGTACTTTAACGATTTGGAAAATTTCGGCCGCAAAAGTTGCAAATTGGCTTACCGTCGGTTTGGTTTCAAGCTCATTTTCGAAGATCTTTTTGAATGATACACAAATCTAGAAAAGATTGTAAAACTTTTAGAGAAGTCTCTGGTTCTTCCTTAGGGTCTTTTTGATATGATAGATATAAGCAGAGAATGATTTTCTTGCATTGATTTGTCAATTAGAATAACCAAACATAACTCATAATCAATCATAATTTTATCTCTTAGATATGATGTAAGCATAATGCAAAAAGTCAATGAAAAGCCGCTTGAATATACATGAGCTTCAACTTTAAGAACTTAAAACTATTCAAAGACTTTCAGCAGGTCTGAGATAAATAACAACTAAGTAACATAATTGTTGGCAGCTCTTAAGATTTTAGTCTCAGAAAATCGGACTGAAATGTTTGCAAATTAATTTCAAGCTCTGCTTTGACTTTGAGATATCTAATATGCTAACTAGAAATATTTGCTTTATTAACCCGAAAGCCTCTTAACTGTTAACTCTTAGCCCTTAGCTCTTGCTGGTGCCCTAGACTTGACTAATATTTCAGAGCGTTGGCGTGCGGCAGACGTTGTGGCCGTTGGTGGCAAATTGAAGTAACTGCCACAGAGGCGGCAATAAATTGCATGTTGCATAAATAGCAGCAGCAGCGGTAGCAGCAGATGTTGCATGTGTTAGTGCGACTGTGTGTGTGTGTGTGTGTGTGTACTTGTGTCCAAATTGCCACAATGAGTGCAACTTTGACTCGACTGCAGCTTAAGTGGCCATGTTTGCCGCTGCTTGCAACTGCCACTGAATGTTGCGGCTGCCACTGCTGCAACAAGAGAATCTCTTCATAAAATATATTGAAAGTGCTTTGCATAAATTTTGAGCTGCCAGTGTGCCCAAGACAATGCACTATTGCCACTGGCTTTGTTGCCTTTTGCTCTTTATGTTGGCAACCGCAGACGGCGTCTGCAAAGTCTTCGCATTTCGGGCGAGAATCAATTAAGGCCGCAGTCGCAGCTGCAGATGATGGAGTGACATTTGGGAACTGAACTTTCAATTGGTATTTGCCTACAAGGGGTGTTCGATCCCTAGACTCGGCCCAATCATTAGTCAAATTCGAATGTTACTCAATTAAAAAACGGGTCATTCATTAAGACAAACACTCGAGTCGAGTGGCTAAACCCCACGCCCATCCATGACTCATCTGCATAAAAGAATATGCCATGATGTGGAGCACTGTGCGCAGATGTGGCATCAATGCGAACTGAACTAAACTAACTAGAACTCAAATGCAGAGTGCTCTGAAGGGCAGCAGACGTTTCGTATACTCATCAGTCAAGCGCTGAGCTCATAGCTGTAGCTGTTACAGATACAGATACAGATACATATGCATAGATAGATTGCAAGCATTTGATGGATGCATGCCATAACAACAACTAACACGAGCAACAACACAAATGCGACAAATTGCCAAATGCGCGACTTTTACACAGAGACACACACACTAACACACACAATGAGGCACACACGCGCATAAAAATGCCGCAGTTGGAGATACAAATGTATCTCAAGCTGAGTGTGACGCATTCTAATTAGACAGTTCTTGCCAGCGACCATAGCTATGGTCCGCTTATGGCTCGCATTTGTTTAGCCAAACAATTTGATCAACATGTCAATGTCAACAGCAGCCACCTGGAACCACATGAACCGCATACAGATACATCGCGTATACGCCCTGTGGCTATTCAGCTTTTGTTTTACTTTACCTACCCTGTATCCATAAAATGATTGCAAGGCATATAATTAAGTACGCATTATTTAGGTAACGAAAGAGAAATTGGCTGTCCCTTTTTATCCTTTGTATTTCGGATTAGTATATACGCAGATTAAATATATTTGACTTTTCAGATATCTCCCCCTGCTTCTCTTATTTAGAATATGCCCAATCGCCATCCAAGCTAGCTGCAGGGTATTTGATAGTCGTCTATCCTTGCGTTCTCAAACTAGTTTCATATTAAATCGCAAATTATGTTCGGCCACTAAAGAGTTGTTTATTTTATAAGCCCATTTCAAAATAATTAGCTTAATAATTCGCCATCATTTTCGTATATTATTATGACCGCGAAAAAAAACACATTTACTACGCACATTTACGCTGCTGCAAATATTATTTAATATTAATTATTAAATATTTAATTCGATAGCCTTTTCGGCATGTGGTTTTAATAGCGGCTTTTAATATACGCAATAATGAAGCTCAACAGCCTTTATATAAACTGTGCATATTTTTAGACCGCAGATTTTTTGAACATTTCACAAACTGCTTTTGTTATATACGCTGTACGCCAATCGATAACTATCTATTCTCAGTTTCAGTTTTTTGTGCATATTACGTAGTTCATAAGAGCTGGACAACTAATATTTGACGTTCAGGTGCTTGCTTAGCATATTTAAATCAAGAATATATCTTATTTTGCCCCATTTGAAGAAACATAGCTAGTTTATAGGTTATATCACTCAGAAAGAACTCTTTTTTTTATGTTGACTTTAAATTTAATAGGCTGATTTTATACGAGGTCTGGTCTACAGTTAACCTATATTATTAAACTGATATACGTTTATGGTTACAGCTAGATTCATCTCGCATTGCAGCTAAAGTAAGATGGAATGACTCATCTCACTTTTCATTTTGTTTGGCATTATGAAAGTTCCATTTCCTACATTTGCTCGGCTTATAGCTTTTTATATCACTTTGGCCAGACAACTGAACTGTAAGTTATTTCGTACAGTTACTTTAGACTAGTTCTTGCACTTATTTCCACTACATCTGCTTTATGGACTGCACTTTGGTAGAATTCTCAAGTACAACACCATAAAATGCCAGCCGAGATCTCTGCCAAATGCAGACTCACTCCTCCACCCAGCCATAACTCCAGCTCATCTCGTTGCGGCTCATTTCCCGAGGGCCGCTGTTCTGTGGGAGTCATTCGCTACACAATATAAAGTGTTACTTGTCATACTCAAAGACGCAGCTCTCGCATCCTCGTTTCCGCGCCCGTTGGGCTCAACACTCACTTAACGTGTTTTGCGTCATAAAGTTCAAGTTCATTATGCCAACAAACAGACTCAGCAACAACAACAACAACAACAGCGGCAACAACAACCAGTTAACAGGCAGGCGAACAGCACACACACAAACCAACTAAAAGAGGCCAAAACGTACAGAAAATGAAAATGAGTAGAGGTCGGGCGGGCTCGACTAGAAGATATCCTATGCTCAGGACCGAGCTGACGTCACAAATATGCGAACTTCCTTTTACGTTTAAACTAACTTACTTACTTATATATTAATACACACATATACACACATACCCAAAGGCAATGCTTTTTTTTTCCTTAGCTCGATATTTTGATAAATATGTTCTTGTAGTCCGATTAGATGGAATGTGAAATATCTTTAATCTGCATATACTACACGAGAACCTATGTATACAAATTGGTTCAACTAGCTCTCAGTTGTGCTTTAAAAAACTTGTTTACACATCGATTTATATCGATTTTATGGAAATAAAGGAAATATCGGAAAAATATATGCTTCATCTATGTGATATACTAGAGTGTATATATATATTTATATATATATATATATATATTAGACTTGATGTCCCCAGCTCTGTATGACATACGGACCTGCCTAGGCGAATTAGCTCATCTGCCTGAACAAGAATACATATTAGATTAATAATAATATTATGGAGCAGTCGTCTTCGCTCGACTATAATACCCTTTTTATACACATTTGCCATGGGTACAGGGTATACAAATTGTTAAGTGCCACTTGCAGCGATTACACAAAAAAAAAGTGAAACCAGCGACAATAAAACACAAAAGAGCTGCTGACCAAATTCAGGCAAAAGATGTCAACAACAGAAACAACAACAACAACAACAGTTAGCAAACTGTAAAAAAAACAAAGTTAAATAATTATTATTTAATGGCATTGTGCATTGGCTCGTTAGACTGAGGAGAGCAGCAGCTGGGCCATGTTTGGAAACGTTTAAGCTCCATGCACATGAATTGGCCAAAAGGTTGCGACCGCCCCCTCCCTCCCTCTAATCCCGCCCCGCCAAGCGTGATTCGCACGCTTCTCCATTGGCCATGTTGACATTTTAGCTTGGCTTTTGTTTGTTTGTTTGTTTTTTTTTTTTTTGGTTTGGGTCACCTTTCCCTCACGTTGTCAATGTGCTCGCCATTTAAATGCCAGCTAAATGCCTTGAGATCATCATTGAAATAAAAATAATTTAAAGTTTAATTCAAGTGAAAGTACAATATAATCGAACAACTTGAGAAAGTCACAAGACATAAAATACAATCCAAATTCAAATTCGTATTGCGCTGCCCAAAAAAATCGTTTTGTTCGCTTCTGTGCATGATCAGCCCCCCTGCGCCGCCACGCCCCCGCCCTGAATGCGAAAACCAAAAACTACAGTCGCGACTTTTGGCCATTTTAGCCACTTAAGTTGTGGCATTCACCTCCGGACTAGCGGCTTCTCCTATTTTCGTATACCCTGTTAACATCGAAAGTGGCTCTCTTGTTGTAGACATTTGCGCAGCACACATAGAGTAGCTTATGCGATGGTATTAAGTGGAAGTAAATATTTTTATTACATTTACTTATCTATTATACCAATTTATTTCTTATCTAAAAATTACCTCGGCTATCTCAGAGACCGCAAGAGTTGGGAAGAGCATGTATATATTGGGTTATGTATATAGAGTTTATATCAAATAATGTTATTAACATAAAATTATTGATATAGATATATATTAAAGATCATTGGTATATAGGTTACATCCACAGTTGCTAACCGATACAAAATAAAAAAAAAAGATTTAAAAAAATGTAAATATAAAAATATATATATGTATATACAAAATTTTTATAGGTTCAACAAGATTTTATTAATAGTGGCCAACCTAACGGATATTTATTAAATGGAAAGGTTGTCAAAACCAGTATAAAAATATCAATTATATAAATACAGCTATAAATTTAATTAAAAAATATTTTTGTTGCTGCAAAAGTGTTTACAGGGCATCAACTAGTCGTGCATGCTCAATCATTTTGCTCCTAATAGTTTTTTTTTGTTTTTGTTTGGGCCTTTTAGCTCTTTTGCAGCTGCGAGCTGCCGTTTTTATTGCCACAGGGAAGCTTTATAGTTAACGGGTGTGTGTGTGTGTGTGTGTGTGTGAGCCGGGTTTTGTGTGTGTATGTGTGTTGATTGATTGCTGCGCTGGTCTTCTGTTTTTCTTGTCCAGGGTAGCACTTAAAATTTGCACTGCCAGCGCTTCGCATGAGACTCTTTCTCACAGCTGCTCAGCGCTAAAGACCTGATGGAGGAGAAGGAAGTGGGGACGATGGAGAAGCAGCATCAAGTTCCCAGTTTTGGTCAAGCATTATATCATTCAATTAATTGCATCCCATCTCAAATTTCAAAAACTAGCTGATTTCAACATTGTCATATTATCGCTGAGCTAAGTGGAGTTGATTTTTTTTTTTCACAATTTCATTCATAAACAGCAACATTTTTGCTCAATCATCATGTGATATTATATAAAAGGTGACTTTGAAACAGTTTGTGGTCTATTATACGTACGATTTGATTGTTCCAATGAACGATAGCAAAGAACTAATGGGAAGTCCGGAAATATAGATATGTGCTCCCTAAGGCTCACATTTTGTTACAAATTCAAAAGCCTTGATTTTTTTTCCCAGCAAACCAAAAAGAAGACGAATATCTCTATTTCAGCAAATATGACCTTGATGTTTTCATTAGGGCCATTGTAAAGAGAGAAAACTAAAAAATAATTTTGATGAAAATTCCCGGTAAAATACTCGTTCGCGTAAATAAAACTCAAGAGGCGGAAGAAATGCTGTACGCAGTCATATGAATTTTGTTCGGCGCTTTATTTCGCATGCATGTTAAAATGGAATTCGAGGTGAATATGCAGTGTTGTGCAGCGACAACATATTTAGATGTCCTCAAAGCCAAACGGTAGTATTGGCTTGAACTGTACATCCTCATCGGTCCACATGGTCACCATTTCGGTCGACAGCACAATCTTGTGCAAATGCGATGGGAACAGTTCGTTCTTCTCGAATTGATAGCCCACCAAATGATGGCAGCCAGCGCATAGAACTGGTCGCATCTCCAGGCCACTTCCGGCGAGCAATCCCTCCTGTAGCACCACGTTGCAGGCATTGTTGATGAAGATGCAACCGCCCTCCTTACAGATTATTTCGCCCTCATCGCTGATGGCTGTGAAGCACTCGCTGCATCGAAATATATGATTGATCGTCTTGCGCACCATGTTGGTCTGGAGCGATCTTTATATATATATATATACATATATATATACACTGTATACAGTGTATATATTTATATATATATGGTGTATGTTGGCTTTGTGCAATTCTTTATATTGCTTTTCAAAAATATCTTCGGATATTTTTTATGTGTTTGAGTTAATGACTGCTTAAATTCAGTAAAGTAGCTCCGAACTTTCAGAACTAATATATCAAATAATTATTCTCATGGCATGCTTAGTTTCTTAAAGTTGAATATGTTTTTGCTCTGGTTGATATTTTTATTTATCGATTATCTCACACTAGTGCTGTAAAACATCGTGAATTACACTTATTTATAATCAATAAGTGCAGTTGACGACTTTTTAAAGTGTTTCCGTTCTGAAACTGCCAACATATTATAGGGTCTGGATTTATCATTATTATTATAATTTTGTTTTTTATGATTAAGTTTGTTCTTATAATTATTATCATTCAGTCATCATCATCATTATCATTATTATTATTATTATTACTATTTTTGAGAAAGATGAAAGCGTTCAGCGCTGTGAAATCTTTCCTAAAGTGGGGATAAGTCTGATTAGGGCGGGTGAGGTCTAGTGCATGTAAGCCCTACATATCACATTGGCACAAAAATATGAGATTCGCTCCCTCATAAAAAAAAACTATTTATATATTACTTTCTTGATGTCTATAATGATCTACTTGACATGCACACGTAACTTTTGATGATCTTCGAGTGCAACTTTCTTAGGGATTTATTTATAGTTGGAGTTCCTCTTGAAATTTGAAACAATGGCCAGCAGCTTCGCCTTGACCCGAACGCTCCATTCAAGCCTGCTGTTGTATCCCAAAATGCAATCTTCAACCATTTCCTGCTGTCTATGTTCACATTTATCATTGTTTAACTAGTTTTGTTGGGGAATTGTTGTGGTTGTTGTTGTTGTTGTTGCTGCTGTCTGTGGCAAACATGCGAACACACACACACAACAGGCAGCGGTCCAAACAAGTTGTAAAATAACAATAAAAACCATCGAAACGAAATTGAAAGTTGCAACAAGCGATAACATTCAATGATTATTACAGAGTCCACAAAAGTGTTTGCCGAGGGCTACACAATTCCGGCCGTGGACGCAGGAGGCGGGAGGTGGGGGCATGTCATAAACGCAGCTCGAGTTCAATAAAAATTATTAAATAAAACGCGCGGCGGCTCCGGCGACCTTGCGCAGATGCGATGGTTTACATTGCGTAATGGAGAGGCCAGTCAACAGCTGGCAGTCAACATTAACACGATGATAAACAAGGGGCGCTCGGCGCTGAGGGTGCAAAAGAAGAAGCAGCAGCAGCAGCCGAAAGAGTTGAAGGCAACTGCAAACCGGCTCCAAAGTGTAGCAAGAGCCGGTTAAGCGAGCGGCATTTTGTCATGGCAGTCAGCTCGGATTTGTTTTTTTTTTGTTTTTGTTTGCGTCTGAAATTAGTAAAGAAACAAAAAAGGAAAACAGCAAGAATGAAAAGATGTCTACAGCAAGCCGAAGTTTAAATACTCTGAAAGAGTAAAGTGCTAGCAGCGCCTTATTGCCGAGGAATCAAATGATATAGTAGTCCGATATTATACGGCTTGTAGATATGTCAGAAAAAGAATGTAGCTCGCAATTGCTGAGTTTAATCAATATAAAATTAAAATCAATTCTTTAAACGATTTTTCCTAGATAATAGAGCTTTGCTTTATAGTTTTCTGATATTGATACGCTTTCACTTAGATTTCCGAAGTTTGTTAAGGCTAAGTTTGTTCAAGATATATGGCAAAATGCAAATGTTTTTCATTTCAGAAACTTATTTTTGCACAATCGTTCCTATGACAACTATATAATATAGAAGCTTGATCCGTGAAAAGCGTGCATACATGAACCAATATCAAGTTTAAAGAATTATTATCAGAACTGAGTATTTTAAACAAATGGACTTGGCTTCATCGTTGCATCGTTCTAGGCATTACACATTGACTGACAGATATTGAAATACCCTTTGTTAGGGTATACAAAAAAAGAAAACAACATTAAATGCCAACGGCTAAAGTCATTTGCCTGACTTGGCCAGCCGATAAACATCTTTAATTATTTATTCTAAATCAAAGCCAACCAAATGCCAAATGTCTAACAAAAGCTTACGCGACTCTACTGGCCTCTGTCCGGGTGGGAGAGGGGGCGGGGCGCGCTGCCCACGATAAAAATGTTAATTAGCTGTTAAAGCAGAAGAACAGTCAGCGCCAGAGAGCCAAACATTTCTTATATGAACTAGAAACTCCAAACTTGAGTGCACAAAAACTGGTTTCGATTCCAAATTCAAGTTTCAACTCAAGAATTTTGGATTTAATCGATTTTTTCATTTGAAGACTTCGAATTTTGACTGCATTTTGAATAAAATCAATTTAAACATATAAAAAAATGTGTTGAATACAATTAAATGAGGTTCGTTTTTGGAATGTAAACTTTCAGATTTGAACTACTTTTTAAAGTTCTGTGTACTGGTTAACGCTCGAATGAATAGGTAATATTTAAGAAATAAAAATATGTATTATTTGAAGATTTGATTTATTTTATTAGTATACGTTAGCATTTGCCCATTGAGTAATAAATAAATAAATAGTCAGTGGCTTTTGCTAATCTATACTAAAAGCTTCCCCTCTAGAGCTGTTACCTTCCTTATAATTCTCAACTGTCGTAGACGGAGCTTTTGCAGTATTCGCTTTCAGCATATTTTATTGTCATTTGGACATCAAACAGAGCGTAACTGCATGTCACGCAATGCCAGGCTTGACTTTTGCAAAGTTTCTTGCTCTATTATAGAGCCCCCCACAGCCCGCCCCTATTCTCGCTCTGCCACTGAATAATATGCTGCTTTGACCATAAATCGAATCGTTGATGCGTTAAGTTTTATTTGACAGCTTCTGAGTTTGAACTTGAAATTCGTTGCTATGCATATTTTTGCTCTTTTGTTGAAGTTTGACAAACTTGATCTAATGATGTGCCCCAATTTTGAGGGTGCGAAATATGAAATTCTTCTTTGGCAAACTTATGAAAAAGTTGTAAAGAATTTCCATATATGATGAGAAAATTTGCATAGAAGCAAATCAAATTTGATGTGCGACAATCTGGTTGGAGGAATGTGGGCATGAGAAATACGCTGAGAATTGAAATGAGATAAGTTGAAATAGCTTTGGCATAAATTTATTCACAAAGCGATTCAAATGTGCAGCATGACTAAGCATATTATTTGCATAAAGAGAGCAGCGGGACGTCAAAAGACAATTAATTAATTATTTTGGTTTAATCAACAAACTATTACAAAATTGACACCCTGCTGTCAACACACAATACGGTTGATCAGTTTACGAATGTGGTTTCATTAACAACGACTTTCCCTTGTGCTGGACTGGGCGCAAATGTGGCGCATATATGTACATATATATGGCATATAGGTCAGGTGTGAAATATAATTTATAATATTAGATTGTGAATTTATATATCCGTATCTTCTGAAAAGAGCTACGCGAACATTTTTCAGGAAAATTACTGTGAAATTTCTAAATTTATTAACTAAGTATGCTCAGCCCAAATTATTCCATATATCTTTAAATTACACTCAGAAAAAGAAAAAAACATGAAATTTATATTCAAGAAATTTAAAATCAAGCAAATAAATTAGATTTAATATCTTTAATTGGGAAATTTATTAAAGATATTTAATCTCGTTCTTACTAGAATACGGAACAGCTTCTGTCTTCGAATGTTAACATTTGTTAATATATAAAACGCTGCATTTCTTTAATTCCTGTTTTTGAAACCTGCTTCATACGCTAATAATTAATTGAATTGAATCATATTATTTTTAAGTCTGAAGGTAGAAAATTCAGTTATAAATTCCCTATCATACGTTTTGTGAAATAACCTTTTATATTTAACAACATTTCAAGCTACGTTTTAGCAGAATTTTTAATAGTTTTCATTATTTAATTATATTTTTTTTTGCTTTATTTATATAATTTTTTTTTAAGCTTTGCTTTTAAACGAGCTGAAAAAAAAAAAGTAAAAATATTTTACAGGTTTATAAATTTATGAACGTTTTTGAGCAAAAAGTCGGCAATTTGTGTGGGCGACTCAAAAAAACCTTTTGAATTGTGCGATTCTCGGTAATTGGAGGTAAACGAAGAGGACTGGGTAATAGATGCATTTGATATGTGTCATATAAAATGCAAACATGCGCAAATAAATAAACCTGAAAAAAAGTAACAACTATTGCCGCAAAGTCGAAGCCTAAATACCCTATTTCTGAGATAACTTGTTGCTATAAAAATATTAAATTATATTGTTCCCAATGCTTATCTGATCTTAACCAGATATAGCATAAGGTAGAAAGTGGTTAAAGCAAATTTAATAGTGATCGATAAGTTTTTTGAGTGCAATCGAATTATAAATCGATTATTTTTCAATGTACCCTTGTTATATTTGGATCGCAGAGAAAGAGAGATAGATAGAGGAAGAAGAGAGAAGGGAGAGAGAGAGAGAGAGAGATACTGAGAGAGGGGGAAAGAGAGTGAAGATTGAAGTAAATTTAGATAATAATAAATAACTTCTTTTATCAGAAACTACTATTGCGGTGTTCGAAATACATAATTTTAACCTTTGTCCACACTTAGTTACATAGTTAGTTATGGTATACCCACTCCAGGTGTATTTAAAGGGTATACTGAATAATGTTTTCATTTTTTCCGCTTGAAAGCTATTAAACTGCGCATGTTTCCAAAATGAAAGAATCAAACTGTGAATTAATGTTAAAAGCACTGGAAATAAAGCCTGGGAATGCCATTTCGTTGGCGCCCACACACAACATACTCGCCCACGCACACACTCACAAAGGGTACAACCTCCCCCTACCCCCCCCCCCCTACGCATGCACACCCCCAACACCTCACCCACGCACACATATACAGCAGCGCACATATAATGAGTGTAAAAAGTAATTCAATAATACGCTGTTAATTACACTTTTGATCTTTGCAATGATTAAAAAAAAAACGCTAAGAGTGTCGAAATGTTAAAACGATGCGTGAATAAATTCGATTATAAAAATATTTATGTATGTAATACATGTAATATATATGTATATATATATGTTTGGGCAGAGGCTTTACAGACAACCCAGCCCGCAGTCCAACTGAATTGAGTTGAGCTAAAATCATTTATCCACAGAAACTGGATTTCTTTTATTTTGATTTTCTTACTTATTTTTGTTGTTGTGGAAAATGCAGGAAATACAGTTGCAAGTAATTGAGTTTATCGACTTTGTACAATTCGAATGGAATTTGACTTTTCTTTGCTTTTATTTTCGTTTTCCTTTCATTTTTTTTTTATTTTTGACACAAGCAATATAAAATTGTTTTAATCCCAAGCCAAAATAAAAAAATTCTCGATAAGCCATTTACGTTTTTATTAAGCATATTTGCAGCACTATTGATTTATTTGCTGGATTGCTTTTTATTTGGCGATAAAGCACAGAATTGCTAAGATTTATGAAGTGCTCAGAATGGCAATGTTAAGTGGGCTTATCTCTGTGCTAATAATAGCAGCTCGTTCATTTTAATTATGTATAGAATTCGAACGTTTGAAAACTCTTTGCTCAAGAGAGCAAATAACAAATAATTGTATAAAATGATTAAATTAAAAGAAGTTTGTTACATTTAATCTATAGATTTTTGTTGCTGGAGATATTAGTGAGGTTTTCGTTTTATAGGTTTTTTGTTGCTGGATAGATCGATGGGATTTTCTTTCGATATATATTTTATTGCTGGATAGATCGATGGGATTTTTATTTCATATATATTTTTTAAATATATATTTTTTATGGGTCATGTATTATAATATAAAATAACTCTGATATAATATAATATATTTATATTTCAAATAATACATTTAAGCGCGACTTTCTATTTATCCAACATATCTGAAAGCCATTTCATTGCTTCACAAATATTGTTTGTTACATAAAATTGATGGGTGACAATCATTTTGGCGTGCAACAATAAAAAATATGCGATAACTGATTTGTCATTGATTGCAACAGTTGATAACTGTTTTTTATACTCTTTTTCTTTTTTTTGTCTGTCAAATGTGGCGCCCTTTTAATAGGGCTTATACATATATGTCCATAAATGGAACAGCGTTGTCTATTTTTTATTGCAGTTTGATGATAAAGAGTTTATTATTTGCATATAGTTCAAAAAGTCATCGCGATAGTCATAACGATAACGATAACAACGATAATACGCATGAGTGCAAATAAAAAACAACTGATTTTGCTGCGATACGTTTGTCATTCGAGAGTCGAGCACTCGCAGATGACCCAAATTACCTGGAAAATTGCGCATACGCCATGTGTAACCGCCCACATTTGACTGACACAACTGTCAGCAGTAAAAAGCTGAGACTCTAATTAAAAAGGAAGAGCCAACGAAAAAATAACCATGGTATTAAGGGCCACAGTAAGAAAGGCCAAGTTTTGATGGACTAACAGAATACCTGTATAACTTAATATATATATATATATATATATATATATATATATATATATATTATATATATATATATATATATATATACATTAATGGCTTAAAAGTGCAAGATATATACATCTAGATACATAAACAAATATGTATATACATATTTATATAAAATAATAAATTAAAAATGTTATATTAATTATTCCCATTAATTTTGTTCAAATACGAAATATATGTACATCGAAATTCATAATAATATAATATTAAATTAAATTATAAGAAATATTTTAATTAATTTAATTTAAATGTAATTAAAAAAGTTTCAAAAGATTTTGTTTTAAAATCTGAGCAAATATTGATATATGATGTATATTATACATTTCTATATAACATAGATATCTTCTACAACCTGGCCACACTTGTCTAACATACCCTCTTCAGCGCTTGCACGCGTGTACAGGGTATATAAAAACGTAAGCCAAGTCAACTGCAAATAGAGATACGCCGTTTTATGTGCGTCACAGGGCGTTCCTGCACTTGCTACCTGCCCGTAGACGTGCGGCTAATTATGTGTCAGAGTTAGAGTGGGAGAGGGCCGGGGCGGGGGACAGAGGGAGTGAGTGCGACTGAGAGAGAAGGCAATGCTGAAGTAGTAGCTATATACTGGCTATAGCTTTAGCTTTGGTCATGGTAGTTGTTATAACTGGCAAATAATTACTATGCAAGTGGCATACGTAACGTTGGATGATCAATGCTCGTGGAGCGGAAGAGGTAGGAAATTAAAGAAGAAGCAGCGCAGGAAGAAAGCTAATAGTTAGGTGAGGAGTGGGTAGTGAGTATTGGGTTGGGGGCAGAGAAATGCGTCAAATTCAAGCTGTAAATCAAATTGAAAGCGAGTACTCACCTTTTCCGTGCTGGACTGAAAGTAATAGACCATTACGAACATCCAAATGATGCTGACGAAGACAATTAATTTAATATTGCGACGCATGTTGATTGAGTTTGTTATTTGATTTTTTTTATTTATATTGTTCCACTGGACAGCAAATGTTGCGGACGTTATATATTTGTTGTTGTTGTTGTTGTTGTTATTTGGCAATAATAATTCACGTTGTATTTCACTGAGTAAAACAGAAACATTATAGCATTAATTACATTAATTAAGCATAACGAGCACGTGCTATAAATTGCAGTACTTAATTATTTAATTGAAAATCAGTTTGGTTTTCATTTGTTGTTTTTGTTTACTGTCACTTTTATTTATTTAAAAACTATTTAATTCGATAAAATTAATTAGCCAGCTTTGTGCGCGGCCTGCAATTGTGCAGCTCTTGTGGCAGCTGTTTGCAGCTTCCGCTTGTGAACCCAAATTAATTATCTGGTTGTTTGTTTTTTTGTTGTTTTTTAGCCCACAGCTTATGATATACAAGTTTTTCGTGCTGGTCAAATTTAACACACATTAATGCAACTATAATTGAGTGTGCTAAGCTGCAAATATTGCAACATTTATCAGAGCATTTATCTAATGATAGAGGAGGACGATTGCAACAAATTGAACGAATAGAGAAGTTTTAGCTATGAATAAAGTAGTAACCTATGTAACATATGTTTGTAACCTGTATAACTCAGGCATTCGGACAACTGAGCAGGAATCGCAGTTGTAAGAAATTATAAAGTTGATCGACGAAAAATATTGGCGAATATTTGAGGTGTATGTGAAGTTGAATTATTGTTCATACATTTAGAGGAATATAATCATAACTCAGTCAATATTCAATTCTTGACTTTGTTATATGTAATATGTTATATATAATATGCTATATATCATTTTATGTACCATAATAATTAAAACAATATATAATTAAAGTTGGAGTTGATCAGCTAAAAAATTTATCTGTCATACTTATATCGAAAGGTATATATTCATTTTAAATGGAATATGCTTAGTTTTGATTAAACAAAATTAAATAAACAGAGTAAAATGATAACAACTTGAGCTCTTTGATTGATGCCTTATCCATTCACCAATATTTTCTTTAAATTAATCCCAAGGCTATGCCTTAAATGAAATATCGAAAAGTCATGGGCCGTTGAGTTTGTCTCTGTTTGAATAGCATTTTGTATTGAAGTAAAGAAGTGCAAATATTATTAAAATTATATACAACTATATTTACTTCTAAAATTCAACGAAAAATGCAACACAAAGCAATGCTAAGAAAAATAAATGCCTCGCATTTTTATCTAACACTCAGATAAACTTTAGCTTATCAACAGGCACAATTCCCCGAAATAGATAAGCAATGTTTGCCGTACAGTAGTCAAGTTCAAGCCCCAATTAAAAGCAAAGTGGGCAAATTTCAATTTTAAGCGCCCATCGTCCATGCTCGAGAATATGCTCTTCAATAATGTGGGTCAGTTAATGATATCATGCGCCATAAATAGCTGGCTAACGTCACAAATAAATTTGTTTTCTATTATTACTGTTTTTAAAGCAGTGAAAGTAATTCACAGCTGTCTAGTTAACTATTTGTTTGTTGCTCAGTTTTGGACACGTTTCACAGTTCAGGCGCTGGCATTAGGCATTAGGCATTACGCATACGCAGCGTGGTGCGATAAGATAGCGCGAAACTTAATCGAGTTCGAAGTTGGATTTTGATAGAATGTTGCTCTTTTTAATTATTTTTTATTTGTTTGTATCGCAGTTACAGTTATGATTGGCTATCAATTTTTTATGTCAGCGAATCGAGTCAGGAGTTACACACACACAGGCACTCACACAGAGAAATACCGCATGACAATTGACCAAATATTTATGGCTTAATCATTGGCCGCTTTGTCGCTATTGTTGTTGTTGTTGTTAATGGGGCATTCGTATTTGACACATTTATATCTATTGCATTTACCGTTCGGTCGTTTATTATTATGTTTTGTTTTATTATCGCTGCCGCCGCCGCAGCGCGCGTCCCAATGACGGCTGTCACGCGAGTCACGACTAGTCACGAGTTCGACACACCGTTAACGTACACGCACACGCACACGCACACAGACAGACTGCGACCGAGAGACACTGGGCACGAGCGTCTGCGTCAGCGTCGCACACACGAATGGCCAATAAGCGCAGCGGTCGCGTATATTTTAATGCCAACGGCGAATGCAGAACGTAACGGTAGTTGGTTTTAGTTCGATGCCAACACGCTTGGCGTATAAGAGCGCGCGCTGGCTGCTTCCGAACTGCGAACATGTTGCATGTTGTGTTTGCTGCGCGAGCATTGGCCAATTACAACTTTGTTTGACTAATACCAAAAAATCAAACTTGGCGGCAATTCATGCTCGAGCAGCCACGATTGCTTCGAGCATACAATAGCGCCTAAGTCAACGCTGCGTATGCGTAATATTTCGCAGCGAACAAAATCGGGCCAAAAGCAAATGTTTATTTATCTCTGCACGCTTGATTGGGCTGCACTTAAAGTTTATTTAATAAAATTTGATATTATTTCAGCGACATCATTAATATATAGCAATTGATTCCTTTATTTCTAATTGCGCAGCATTCGTAGACGTTTTGCTGAGGCGTTGCGTATGCGTAATATTTTGCAGTGAACAATACCTGGGCAAAGCTAATGTTTATTTATCTGTGCACGCTTGATTGAACTGCACTTTTAAATTTATTTAATAAAATTTTATATTATTCCAGCTATATCATTAATATATAGCAATTGATTCCTTTATTTTTAATTGCGCAGCATTCGTAAACGTTTTGGCGTAATTGTCAAAGCAAATGTTTATTTATCTGTGGATGTTTTTTATGTAGCATTCGTAAACGTTTTGATGAGAGCGACCTAATAGCCTGTCAAATGGCAGTAGATATGCTATATTACAAACACTTTCGATTATTATAAGGTATTATGTTCTATTTAGAGATTTGCTTTATTTTGCATTGCTTGCATTTCTGTTTGGCATTAATCTTACTAAGCTAAGCACTTTTTTAATTCAATGTTCATTTGTGTGTTGCATATAATAAAATTAATTCAGATTCTTATTATTTTTTTAATTTTTCCCCACTGTTCTTTCATTTCTTTCACGCTTTAAGTTTTTCAATCAGCTCACAAGCTTTTTAATTATTAAGCGCTTTTTTTTCTCTTCAACTTTTAATATGTTTATTTTAATGAGCTCTCCCTCAAATTTCATATGCGAGTGCTACAAAATGTTGCCATATTCAATTAAAACTAATTAAATATTCATTCAAATTGTTAGAATAAACTGCAGTTATGCAAATTCCACACTACAATACCAACAACAAGAAGAAGATACTATGTGGCCAGCGTTTGTTTGTTGTGTTAGTCAGTTTGAGTTTCGGGTGAGATAAATGCTTGCATTATTTATTAACTGACTGCCATTATGTGTCTGTGTGTGTGTGTGTGTGTGTGTATGTGTGTGTGCGTGTGTGTGCGTGTGTGTTGGTGTGTAGTTAACAAGAGCCATAACGCTTAAAGGCCAACTGAAGCAGCTGCTGTTAAAGGAACTTGGACAGAAAAAAAAAGAAGCGCAAGTACAAAAACAATAACTAAACAAGCAAAAGCTAAAGATGGGCGAATGTCAGATACCCTGTAACGACTAAAAAGGGTTGTTTATGGAAAAAAGATATGTAACATTGATAGTTGTATTAATTATTTAAAGGCATTATAGCTTTAAGACTGTTAATTGATACCAAAAACTTGACGAAAACGAAATAGAAAAGGTAAAACAGTTTCAAATGCTACACTTTCAGATATCCTAGAAAGACTAACAGAGTTATCTTTATTTTGATTGAACTAAATACGCTTTATTTTATGACAGTTGTAGAATATTTTGTCGTCAAGCATTTATCGAAAAACTTGAAGCTGCATTAATTTTCTTTTTACATCAGAGCACACATGGATCTTTAAATTCAATACGCCCGCTTGAACCCAAACCTTTTGATTGCATATTTTAGAGCAAGGATAAGCACATGGCAAATGTGGGTTACTGCCACTACGAAGCCGCAGCGTACCCTCCCTCCCTTCCCCTTGCGTTGCCATGCTATCTGTATGCCTCTCGCAGCATATCCTTGATTTTTCCCGCTGCCCCTTCACTTATTTAAATTGGCTTAAAAACTCGAACGTACAACGAACCGTGCCACAAAAACTCATGAATATGCAGAGACAGACGGAGTGACAGAGAGACACTGCCACATAGATAGAGACAGACTTAGAGCCAGACACAAGAGTCAAACAGTTATAAAAATACACATACATATGCAGTAACCGACGCCCCCGCACCCCCCTCCTCAACAGTTATATGAGTGGCATTCCATTAGGCGTAATTAGAGCATTTAGCAGAGGAAAAAGTTAAGAAAAGCCGGCAGCAGCAGCAGCAGCAGCAGCAACAACAACAGGAGCAGCAGCTGCAGCAGCGAGAGTAGACAGTTGGACTAACCTATGCATATGTATGTTCAGCTATATACACACATATGTATGTTGTTGTGTGTGTAAAACAATTTAGCTGCCGCTGCCGCTGCTGTTGCAAGTCGCGATGTGGCCGCCTCCAAGTGCAGCGACTTGGCTCAAGTACGATAATTAAAAGTTGGTTAAATGTTGCATGAGTTGCAGCATCCTTCAAGCCATGCCACATGGTCGCATAGCGTAGCGCACATTTGATTGCACACCATTTGCCAGTCTCCCTCTCTCTCTCTCTTTCTCTATCTGTTTCTCTCTGTGTGTGCTCACCTAGCCGTGAATGCCGCTGCTGCGTATCTATCCAACCGCATTGCACATTTGGCAGTCACCGACAGCTCCGCAGCTCAACACCTCCTTCCCCTCTACACAATATTGTCTCATTACTTGCTGACTTTTTATACCCTAAACCCATTGAAATTGTTAAAAGGGGTATAATGTAAAAGTATTTATATAGCTGAATCCATATAGTCAGATCCGACTCTCTGCCTGTTCTTCTGATTGAAGGCGTTAATTTAAAATATGAAATATGAAATATGAAATATCAAACAAGCTTGTCATATCTTTTTTCGATACCTTTTCCCATCTCCATAATATCGATAAGTATCGATTTTGAAGAGAAGAATTATAGAAACCTAGATACACTCATTTTCATATATATACATAAATTTTCTCGAATCGAATACATAGAATATGATTATTTACATTTTTGCATACTTGGAGGAGAAATTTAATTTCAAATAAAAAATGTAATTTTGCAAGCTAAAGTCTTGCTCTTTGGTATTAACGCATGGTTGGGTGTTGGATTAAAGCACTGAAAAGTTAATAAAGAATGTTTTGCCCATTCATATTGTCGAGCTAAGTAAGAAGAAGCACATGCGCTGCTCAGCATGTGCGTGTATGTATATATGTGTATACGTAACCCAGATATCTACGCGACCCACGTATACAGAATGTACAGGGTATCTCCTAGTCGTTCAATCCCAACTTAACCACCCTTTTTTTTGCAACACATGCAGCCCCTAGTATGGGGGCGGGGCACCCCCTTCTACCCCCTCTCACGTCCGCAATTCGCCAGAGCGTTTTTGTCATGTCTGCAGAGTTGGCGGAAATCAAAGTGTAAATGTATTTTGTCAAAAGCTGGCACAAAACTTGGCGCCCATTGCGGAAATGTTGAAAATATATCTGAAGAACGCTTTTAAAATTAATGCATAATTGCATTAGTCACTTCATTTAGGCCAAAGGATGGGAGGAGGGGAGTGCTGGTTTCGAGAGGGGGCGGAGTAAATTGTCAAGGCTGCAGTCACCAAATTTGTTGCAATTTATTAGCGTTGCTGTGCTGCGATGTGAGTGAAGTGGAGGGCGGCAAGTTGGGGGCAAGTTACTCTGCGGTTGCAACGGAGGCAATCGAGCCACTTCTGTGTATATGTGCGTGTGTGTGTGTGTGTGTGTGTGGGTGGTTGGGCGTGTGGCGCTTAAGTCTGTAGTCTGCCTAATGTCTTGATGACAAGCGCGGTGGGTAAAGCTGATAAGTGGCGTTAAGTGTTATCGTCCTTTGGCTGTGCGTGTGTCTGCATGTGTGTGTGCGTGTGTGTGTGTGTGTGTGTGGTGCCAAGTGGCACTCGTCTGTGGTGTACAATTTACGGCATTTAACGAATATCTCTGAAGTACCTGTATGTGCGCGGCTTACTCAGGTAAATGCTGTTTAATCTTAACTACAGCTGCACAAGATTATTCTTTAATAGAAGCGATTTTATGCAGGGATTTGAGAAAAGGTTTAGAAGTGCTTTTATATAAACTCTTTACATAAACAACCGATGTCTGATATAAAAGCCATATATCATCTGGTTTCGATTTGAAAACGTATTGTGATGCTTCCAAGTGCTAATTTTGATGAGGATACACAAGTTGGCATAAAAATAGAAAAAAAAACTTTAGCTATTCGACTGTTTTATATATACATATATATACTGGCGGGTATAACCCGGACTTGCCCATGGCACGTCCGTTATAAAATCAAAGTTTTCAAAAAGCTTTGAAAATGATTTTGAAACTGATCGGACGGGAATCTAACAACTTTTATGCAATTCGGGCAAAACTTAAAATTTACCAAAAAAATCTTGGAAATGCATTTTCCACCGAAGAAGTTTAGATTTTGCGAAAAATGTGAAACACGTCTCAAATGATTTTTCTTATTGATCTTTGGAACATAGATAGATGGTAAACAAAAAACTTTCCGCCAATTTACCACTGTTGCGGCTGGAATTTTCCAAATCGCTGAAATACGTATTTATTAAGTTCTTATGTAGAGCTTTGAAAATAAGCTTGAAGCAAATCGGACACAACTTAAAACTTCGCCCAACAAATCTTTAAATCGCATTTCCCCTAAAGAAGTTTGAATTCTGCGAAAAGTGTGAAACACGCCTCAGGTAATTTTTCTTATAGATCTTTGGAAACGAATTTGAGCGCGAAACGTCACCCACCAAATCTTTGACCTCCATTTCCACCAAGGAGGAACGGATTTTCCTAAAAGCGTGAAACACCCCTCAAATGAATTTAAACAAAGATATTTGAAATTGAGTTTGGGGCCGATCGGATGGTAAACAAAAAAGTTACATACAAACGTTTTTCGCGATTTTTCCAAAGTTGCGGGTGGAATTTCCCGAAACCCCGCCTTAACGTGCACCTACATCACATAAGGTAGTTACAGTGAAAATTTCAGCTTCCTAGCTCTTACGGTTTGGGCTGTGCGTTGATCACCAATCAGTCAGTCAGTCAGTCAGTCAGTCAGTCAGGACAAACAGTTATATATATAGAGAAGAAGATGGGGTCGCAGATATCCTATTTTCAGTGTTACCCTCAAAATTTATTCATACAAAGCAAATTGATGGACAGATTCTGCCTAAAGAGCGTTATGCTGTAGTTGGTCAAGATATGTTGAAAATTAAATAATATTTGTTTGGTAAGATTGGGCTTATATGTAAGGAGCATATTAGTTTCACTTAATAAATGTCGATTTTGGCCAAGATATATCGATTAACCAAGGAGTATTTCATAAAAAAAACCTTCTTTTCGACCGAATATTTCTAAAGAAGCTACATGATATAGTGGTACGATTTGGCCGGTTCGGGCAAATGTGCTGCCTGCAACTGAAAGAGAAGCTCTATGGTAAGTTTCATGTTAATAATTGTACAACTGAGAAAAGTTGACATAGGAATTGATATAACCAAAATGATTGATTTGCTAATACTGGTTGAGAATAGGTGTGTATATATCTTATGGGGTAGGAGATGTCCCATTTGATGTGCTACCATCTAAAGGGTACACGAATTGGTCTGCTATGGAAGCTGTTCATTCATGGAGCTTTCATTGTTTTCCAATCTCGGAGTCCTTAGCCTCGATACCGTCAAATAAGAACTGCGTTCATGCGAACTGCCGGAAGCTTGACCAATCGGAAAGTGTATAAGCCAAATATACTCTTTTCCACTTTGCAAACAGTGTATATTCTGTTTATGCGCAGATTTAAGAAGCCAAGCCTGCACATCACTTTTTACGCCTCATATTATTTATTATTTTAATGCTGGTTGTGGCGACCTTTACATTATATAAATCTTTATTTAGCTGGCTCGAGGTTGTTATTATTATTATTACTATTATTATTATTATTATTATTATTATTTGTATTATTATTGTTATTGTTATTAATATTAATATTAATATATATTATTATTATTATTTTTATTATTATTATTATTATTATTATTATTGTTATTATTCTTATTATTATTTGTTTTTTTTTTTATTATTGTTATTATTATTATTATTATGATTATTATTATTATTTATTATGTCCCGAAATTTGGATTTTACGGTGAATTCCTCTTCACTAACAGTAAGCGAAACTGCTTTGCACTTTATGCAAATAATTTCGGTCAGTGTACTTGCCATGCTTTTAAACCAAGTTACACTCTCTCAGAGAATTGTCTCTCACTAAAAAATTGCCGGCTTGGACGTGCTCTCTCGCGCTCTACGCCCAAACACGTTTCACTTTCACGCTCGCTCTCTCTCTCTCTCTCGCTCTTCGAGGGTGGCTTTTGGTTTGGCAAAGCGACTGTCATCAAGTGCGTGAGGTTTCACTTAAAGCACCTAAATGTGCCCAGCCCTGCTTAGTAGACAGCCCTTACGCCACCCCACTATTCCGCCCCCTCTCTGACCCATCAACTGAGCTGTCAGCTGCTGCAGTAATATATTTTTTTTTGTACTTTTGGCACGCGAATTGCAGGCGCGTCTTTTGTTTGTCTGCCTTCGATTTTTACAATAATTCACACATACAAGCACACACACACACACACACGCACACACGCACGCACACGCCACTTAAACATTGATTTTCATAGCTTACAATTTGTATAACAAAATAAATTGAAAACTTTTAGCTTGTTTTCATTTTGTTTTATGCTTCACTCGTATTCTGTTAGGCAGCACTTGGCTTTTATTCTACTTCTTCTTCATAGTCTTCTTCTTGATGTTTCGCGTAATTTGTCGTTAAATGCACTTTTGGTGTTTGGTTTGTTATTGTTTATGGTTTATAGCAAAAATATGAATATTTCTTTATAAGCTACTTATATTTCTAACTATTATTTAAGTTCTTATTATTTATTATATATTATTTAATTAAATAAAGCGACGCGTTTCGTTGCGTTTGTTTCGTTTGCTGCGAGCAACTGCGGACGGCGTTTGTTGTTGTTGTCGTTGTTGTTGGCGTTGTTGTTGGCGTTGTTTTTGCCGTTTCTGTCTCTGTTTTCGGGTTGTTATTCTTTCAATTTTTTTTTGCCCCTTCTCTTTTGGAGTAATTTTTCTTTTGTCGCGCATTTCCGTGTTTTGCTACCCTTTTGCTTCCTTATCGCAGTTTCGTGCGCTCTCTCTTGCTCTCACTCTCTTTAGCAGCTTTAACTGTTATAACAAAATGCTCTCTTGGAAGAGAGAGCTTTGCGCCTGCGCTAAAATGTTTCCGTAGGAAAATTTGAATTGACAAATACCGTTAGTCAAACGGGCGTAAGATAGGTCCACAACTACCGGAAAAAGTCTTAATAGATAATATTCCCATTCAATTACTTTAAGAGAAGAATAAGTCTTATGTTAGTATTGTCTAGTTTTTATTAAAAATGTTTGTAACTCGGATTAAATAAAATGTATACATGTATATTTGTTAGTTTAAGTATCCCAAGCAAAGATAATATAAACAGAAGTGTTTATATTGGCTTTTCAAAATGTAAAAATCCAATTTGGCATTAATTATTGTACGTAATATTTATTGAAGCTACATTAGGCTGTAGTTAGATATCTCAATTGATTTAATATTTCACAATCTCTTTATTATTTTTTTAATTTTGCAAATATTTATAGTTTTTACCATCACAATCTAGCTTGTATGCCGATTTATCGAGATGGTAATGTTATATCATTTGTACTAGTCCTGATCTCACATTCAAAAAATGATATTTTAAGTGTGACCAACACTGAATGAATTATGACCCACTTTGACAAAATAAGCTATAACTCGCGAAAAAGGGATTAATTTTGGAATTGATTAACTATTTTGGACACGTTCTGATACGAAAAAACAAAATATTAATTCAGGCCAAATTTAACTTTGACAAAACTAACTATATATTGCGAAAAAGGGTTCGACTTGGAAATGGTATATTGTTAAATCAAAATTAAAATTAAATCCAAATTTTTAAGGAGGGATATTGTATATATTTATTTACTATACTTAAAAGCTTACTAAATATTATAAAATACAACAAAATCGAAGAGCTTTAAATTTAAAGTAATATCGCATTTTAATTATTTATATACTTCCCAAGTCAATGCTCTCACGCTGCTCAGTTGATTGATGTTGTATATCAAATTACTTTAACAGACTGTGACTTAGATATTAACCAGCTATATATAGTTCGGCCTGTCATCAAAAACTTCTGTTTGCACAGCCACACATCCACTGGGATATTTTCTGAGTAAACTTTTGCTTTGGGCTCTCAATAAATGCACGTAAATTTATATTAACATATACATATATACGTTTCTATATGAAATACAATTTCATATATTGAAATTAATTTCTTCAAACCCAACGCATGTGTCACATTGTTTTTGTTAGTTCCCCCCTGCCCCAGTTGGAAAAGCCGCAAATAAGAAAAGCTGGTGACAAAAGAATTCGTGGCATGATGCGAGCACAAAAACCGAACTGACATTAAGCCCAGCAGACAGTAGACAGCACACCGAAAACCATATTCAGTCATATCCTACGAATATATTTACCCCTTTCTGTACCACCCCCACCCACCCCCCGTTAAACCTCGCCCATCAACCCTTGGCACGTCTTTTCACAGCAGCCAAGCGACTTGCATGTCATTTATATGGATTATACATGGGAAATCATTAATTTTTGTTTTTCTTAGCATTTGACTTTTGGGCTCTGCGGAAATTTGCATAAAATTGTTTTTCTTTACGGGTGGGTTGCTTAGGTGTTTTGCCGGAGGCGTGGCAAGGAAATTAATAATACAACAAATACACACACACACACACACAGACGCACACGTGCGCGATTTGTTGCTCAGCCTTGGAAAGTCTGTGCGCATTGATAAGAAGTTGCCCTTACCCAGCGGCTCCATAAGATTATGATTGTGTTGGCGTGTCGATGAGCTTGTCTATTTATATTTGGCCAAGTCTTTGAGTAGGCCTTGAAATACTTGCGAGATAACGTGGCATGAACTGGCGGTTGCTTAGACGACTCTTGAGATTTGCTTCTTTTTTACATATTCTTGAAAGAGCTTAATTTTTTAAGCACATCTAATTGGCAGTCTTTGCTTTTTTTGTCAAGCCTTTACAAATTGTTAGGCATCAGCAAATTATACTTTCTTAATGTTGATGAGTTCATATTCAGAGAACACTAGCGAATTTCTAATTCAAATTCTGAATACCTTCCCAATCGAAGTGGCTTCTCAATCGAAAACTTAAATAAACCACAATCGATATTATCAATAAATAAAACTATCGGCTGTTATCAACGTTTGTTGCAGCATCAAAAAATGTTCGTTAGTTTTTAATATTTTCATTTTCAGTCGTTAGTTACCCCATATCTGCAATCTATTGATTTATGGTTACATTATCAAAATTATCGATACCTTACAATATTTTCATAGTTTCCATAGTGTTCATAGTTGAGAGAAAAATATGAACAAAATATGTAATAGGGTGAAAAGTATTTCGGTGATTTAGTGAAGAACAAATATTTGGCGATTATATAGGCCTAGCAACATATGTATCGATAAATAATTGTAATTTTGAGTGCGTCATCGATAGTTTTTCGATACTTGTAAAACTTTTAAGCCACTTATTTCGTACACTTTATCCTGTTCCCCAAGGCAAACTTATGTGTAATCGATAAATATCGAGTTAATCATAGTCTTAGATATTTTACTTTCGATAAGTATTTCGATGCTTTAGATGAGAAACTATTAGCGATTCTTTAGGCCTATCAATGAATGTATCGATAAATATTTGTCACAAACAAAAGGCAACCCGATTTTTTATACTTGATAATGGAGACAATATAGTGTGCACTTTCGATACTTTAGTGTGTGTTATCGATAGTTTTTCAATTTGTTCAAAACTTAAAGGCCAATCTAATTTTTTCTAAAAGTGCAAACTTGTGTGTTATCAATAAATATTGAGTTAGTCATCTTCTAATATATCTTATTTTCGATTGTAGATTTTCAAAGTGAGAGAGTACACTTTCGATTATTATTAAAAGCTCTGCAGCTGTGCATTTTAAATTTGTTTTCATTAGAATCGCATTACAGCCCTCACGCTTCGATTGCCTAACATACACATTCGTGTGGCCATATTTGTTATACAATCTGACCTACTTGTCCTAAATTTTCATAGGTCTATAAACAATGCCTATGTACTTTTAGGGCGCCAGCGTAAACACGGCTCCATGCCACGGGACTTCCTCATGTAATAATTGCAATATTATGTTTGAGTCGAACATTTGGCCAAAGGCTGAGAAACTGAATACTAACTGAAAAGCTGAAGCACTGAAAAACTAGGAAAACGGGTTAATAATGCCATATAAAATAGTAAAGACGACACTTTCGTGACTGGCCCATGCCGGCAGCTACTCAGCCAACATTGTTTGCTGTTTGTTTGTTTGTTTGTTTGTCCGTTTGTTTTTATTTTGCCGGAGAGCGGAAAGTGAAAGGCAGCCAGCACATGAATATGTATGTATTTAAAGACTAGTTGGCCGGGTCGGTGGGTGGCGGGGTGACGGGTGGGTTGCCAGCTGCGAGGGGTGGGTTGGTTGAACAACAAAGGCCAAAGCATGTCGTGGAATTAATGTTATCACAAGTAGTTGTAGCATGGCGGCAACTGTGGCAGGTTCATTGACACACACACACACACAAACACACAAGACATGCTAATAAATTGTCATAAATGCCTTGCGAACAGCATTAAATACATGATGTTAGCAATGAAGCCACCTGCCCCCGGGCAACCACCCAACCACCCAACCACCCAGCTACCCAGCCAACCACTTTGCCCCTTCTCATCCGCATTGCGTGGCATGTGGCATGTGTCGCAATTGCCACTCTAGTGGCATCCATCAAAATATAAAAAAAAAAAATTTTATTTGAAAACGCATTTTCCGCTTCTGAAGACTTTTCCATGTCATTCCTCTCGGCGCCGCAGCATTGCGGTCTCAAATTGATAATTAATGAAGAGAAAAACTCGCACTTTCCGCCGATTTTTCGCCATCATTTCTGACGTGAACGCTGAACGTGTCAAAATAAAAATGCATTGTAATGGCTTAATTGGTATTTATGGCCGAACATTGTAACTGAAATAATTACGCGTACGTGAGATCCCATCAAGTCATAATATTTGCACAAAAACTTACTTTACGATTGAGTGACATTTATCTATATACCCTGTGAATGAACAGTGTAAAAGGGGCATGGGCAACAGCATGCAAAAGAAATAATAGATAATTAACTCACTTTTAAATGAATAAAGCTTAAATTATATATTTAACTCTTCTTTAATTTAGTAATTAACTTTTCTCAAATAAATAGGATCTATTTTCTTTATATCCATAGTTTCTTTCATCTCTTCTTTTTTCTAATACATAAAACATAAAAGATAGTGTACCTTAGGTCTGAATACAGGGTATTGCTAGTCGAGCACTGGCAGCTCGTGCCAACTTGTTTCTCATGACAATTTGTACTGCATTAATTTTTCGATATTAACTGAAGAGGAATTTGTTCGTTGTTCAATTGATTGCATTTGCGAAAAAGTGATATTATATCCAACTCTTTTTGCAGTAAATCAGGAAAATAACAGATTAAAGATTCCAATTAAGCCTTTAAATAGTGAATGACCGAAGGCAGCAATGCATTTGAAGCCTTGTATAAATACACTTACATATTTATATCTAATAAAAAAGTCAAGTTTATGCTCTCGCTCTCTCGAGAGCGTTTCATTATCCGTTTCTTTTAAATCTCGCATTCGTAAACGATTGAAGTTTCTTTGTTGTGTAAAAAGCGATATCAGAAACTGGAACCCAATTTAAGAATTTACTGAAAGAGAAGAATTAGCACAAATGAATTTCGCCAAATATGGCTAAGACACAATCAAGGCTCAAATTAGGTTTGAACCCTTTTAGGTTTGATTTGGCTTATGAGCCAGGTTTTCGCTTCGAATCTTGGTGCTTCTGATTTTCTCAAATTTCAGAAACACTTCTCAAAATTTGCATTAACCTTAATTCTGTGCAGGCTTCTATTTCAGCGTTTGATTCGTTTCGAGTTCTTTGTCTTTTGTTATTGTATAAGATTTGAACCGTTAATCGATTATTTAAAATTAAATATTTTATTCTCTTTTAAATTCAACCAAAGCCTGTTAAAAAACCAAACAAATCATTTCCTAGTATAATTCATTGTAGTTCTTCATTATTTGCCTAGCTAGAGCTGCGCTCATAATTCTAATAAATTTGTGTTAATATTTCTTTCGTTATTTATACATTCAAGTTGCAAATGCAATTTGTCGTCATTATGAGAAGTTGGCCGGCACTTGGCAAACTTTGACGCGATCTATTGTTGGCTTATTGGCAACAAATGAGCGAAGGCAACGATTGGCAAGAAATTTTGTGTTGGCGGGGGCAGAGGGCTGTTTTTTGCCTGCAACGATTCATTGTTGGCCCTGCTGCTGCTCGTTAGCCATGGCCATTATGCTGGATTGCGTATTATAAATACGGGAATATAATGGTAAAGTGCAGAATATTGCACATAATAATTTACAAGCGGACGCGAATTGATTTATGACAAGTCACGTAGCTGCTGCTAACGGGCGAAAAGGTGCACAGCCAGCTCGGAAATATATCTATATAGGTAGTCGGGGCGGGCTACCCTGCTTTCAAAAGGAGGCCAACCCGTGCCGCTTAATTCACGTGCTGGCGAGTTTTCCGAGCTGCAGCTCTGTCGAGCAGAATGTAATTCAGCTGGCTTTGACTAGCTAGCCGGAAGGCTGCACTAGGTTCCATCCATTAGCATAATCGATGGCAATTCGTTTACCTCGGCTGCAACAATAACAACAACAACAACAAAAAGAACAACAAAAAGAAGTTGCTCCTTTCCATTGTTTTGCCTGGCATAAACAGTAGCAGATCTCCCCGCCGGCCCTACACTTAAAGTAAACGAATTAATTAAGCATGTCACGAGCGGAAAGTTTAAACAAAAGATTCTTTTGCTTGTACTAAATGTACAGCAGTCCGTGAATGCGTGTACACACTGTACGAGTGCAGAAACGAATGCCATGTGCTAATTTAATTAAATTGCACTGTTCCGCACAAAACTTTGTTACGCGCCTTTTTCACAAGCGGACGTCGAGTCGGAATTGCAGAAGTACGTGGAGCTAATATGGCAATTAAGTCTGGCTAAAGTTCATTTTTAATTGTTAGTTAGTTCATAATAGGGGCCAACTAGTAGCTGCACCCTGTGCTACCTAATTAACTTGGCTTGGACGTTCCAAATTTGCAATAAACATTTTAATTTATTTACTTGTTATTTTCAAAACCAAAATAAGACTCCGATGTGCAGAAGTTTAAATGATTTATCTTTGGCACGCCGAAGATTTAATACCCTTGTAGACATTTGCCTTTTGCAGATATCTGAGAATTGTGAAGCTTGTAAGTGCTGGCAAACAGAATATATATCCATATCAGGAACTAGTTTTTGAACGATATTTCCTGTGGCAGCTATCTTATATAGTGGTCCGATGTATATAAGATTATGCACATATATATATGAGAATCATAAAACAACTAATTTATAAGTTTGGTCAAGTTTTCTTGAAATGAGAACCAACTTTTCGACTTTTCGTTCCAATGGCAACTATATGATATAGTGGGCCGATCCTTCTATGGTACCATAGGTACCTATGCCACGACATAATGAGAATACAATGACAAGGTTAACAAGTAAGAGGTTCTAGTCGGTACTCGGATACTTGATATATATACATACATATACTATTCTAGAAGCTACATGTCAAGTTTGGTCACTCTAGCTGTTATTGTTTACCAAAATTACTCAAGAAACAGGATTTCGATATCGATTTTTATCGATTATTTGGAAACGGGGCAAAAATTCGAATATCGGAATCAAACTCGATCTGCGCGGGGACCTACAGCTAAAATTTCAAGTCTCTAGCCCTTATAGGTTCTGAGATCCTTGCGTTCATACATACGGACAGACGGACGGACAGACGGACATGGCTAGATCAACTCGGCTGTTGATGCTGATCTAGAATATATATACTTAATGGGTTCGGATATGTCGCCTTCTATGCGTTACATATGCCATGACAAAAACTGTACAAGGTTAAAAAATAAACCTGCTAAAAAAAGTTGCTTTTATAAGTTTGACTCTGCCGCTTTTTCTAATAAATGTAAGCTACAATTTTTAGGTTTTTTATAACAACTACTTTATAAATTTAAACAAGCTGCGCATAATTAAGCCCAACCGTAACAAAAAGTGCAACATCATCGTCATTATTCTGGCGCATCCTTCAACTTGGCAAAAGCCTGGTCAGCAACTGTGCTGCTGCTCCTCCTTCTCCTCCTCCTCCACCTTCTCCTCCTGCTGCTGCTGATGATGATGACGGGTTTCTGCTGCTGCTGCTTGCCAGGCAAACTTCATTTTGCCAACCCGCATAAAATGCGTTAACAACGTACATGATAGCACACAGCCTCGCCGCGCGCCCCTCTCGGGGTCACCTGTCTTATCAGTCTAACATGACAACGGCACAATTTCAACTAAATTATTAATACATAATTTAAATAATTTTGCTCACCAGCATAGCAGAGCAACTTTCACATGAAATGTCAACTAAATTAACAGCCGCATGACCAGCCCGGGCCGGGCCGGGCGACCGACCATATGTACATCTGATATGGCACCCTGTTATTTGAGACATACTTCAACTAAACAGCCAACTCCCTCACCCCCTCTCTCTCTCACTCTCTCTCTTTCTCTATCTCTGACATGGCAATTTGTGTTCGGTTGCGGCATTAAATTTGTGCACACAAAAAATTTGTGATTATTCCACACTCATGCACATTATATCAGATATACAAATTTAAATTCAAATTGTACATTGAAGAGAATAATTTGTAGTTTTAAGGACTAGAAGATGCCCTGCTTGAAGTAAAACAAAACTACTTTAAATATGTGAGGGTTACTTTTGAAAATTTTAAAAAAGAAATTGCAATTTTATATTGTTTTATTTTAATACCATTTTATATTTGTCAAGTTAAGCTTTATCTACATGTAAACCTATTTATCTAATTACAATATACAAAAACTTATACACCCAATTTATTTAAACTAGCTCTACGAGTCTCTGAGATCTGAGAATAGGTCTTTTGAGTCAGGCATGAACATATGTGGACTTAAAGAACTCAAAACCACAAAAAGGTTCAATAATACACCCCTTATTCATTCCAATGCGTACAGGGTACACGAATTATAAACTTAAACTAATTTCCCAGAAATCAAATTTACGTTTTAATGGCATTAAATTTGGCGACATTTTTTTAAGGATTTCCTGTTCAATTTTCAGGTTTTTTTTGGGCTTTAGATAAAATTTATGTTATTTAAATAATATGTTAAGTAGTCTTTAATATATAAAAGGAATATGCGGACACAAGCCGGCCGGCACACACACAGACAGCAGCTTCTTACTGTTGCGGGTCACTTTCAGTAGCAAGAAAACGTGCCACGTATAATGCCCCACAAGCGCTTCAATAATTAAAAATTTAACTTTGCAAACATAATAACAATAACTAAGTAGAGTCGGTTTAGTTTTGACCGAGTTATGGGGATGGGAAATTTCGACCTAAGTGTATATGCGAATCTTAGGGGTAAGATTTTGACATGAATTTCGACTTAAAATTACGTATTCAGATTTGAATGCCAGATTAATCTAGACGGAAAACTATGTACATAAAGCCAAGACTCATGAAAATCGGTTGAGTTTTGACCGAGTTATGGGGATGGGAAATTTCGACTTATGTCTATATATGAATCTTAGGGGTAAGACTTTGACATGAATTTCGACTAAAAATTGTGTATTCAGATTTGAATGCCAGATCAATCTAGAGGGAAAACGATGTACAAAAGGCCAAGACTGATGAAAATCGGTTGAGTTTTGACCGAGTTATGGGGAAGGAAATTTCGACCTAAGTGTATATGCGAATCTTAGGGGTAAGATTTTGACATGAATTTCGACTGAAAATTATGTATTCAGATTTGAATGCCAGATTAATCTAGACGGAAAAATATTTACATAAAGCCAAGACTCATGAAAATCGGTTGAGTTTTGACCGAGTTATGGGAATGGGGAATTTCGACCTAAGTGTATATGCGAATCTTAGGGGTAAGATTTTGACATGAATTTCGACTAAAAATTATGTATTCAGATTTGAATGCCAGATCAATCTAGAGGGAAACCTATGTGCAAAAACCCAAGACTGATGAAAATCGGTTGAGTTTTGACCGAGTTATGGGGGTGGGAAATTTTGACCTATGTCGATATAGGATATTTAAGCATACATGAATTTTGACCAAGAATAATGTTGCCAGATTTAGATGCCAAATTGATCTAGAGACCAAACCTGCTAAATGGATCTTGAGGCCAAAGCTTGAACAAAATTGTGTTAGGATTTTTTTCCTCCAATAATCATTCCATTTAACTTGGAAATACTCTGCCTGCGATTCACTAGCTTAATACAACTTTAATTTATTTGGAAAAGTCTTATTTACCTCTGATTCGTCCTAATTAAAATCAACTCAAACTCATTTTGCGGCACAAGACGAATCAAATGTCAAAGTCCCAGCTTAAGGCAGGTCTTTGGTAAGCACGCAAATAAATGTAATTAAAATAAAATAAACTTTGACCGAAGATTTCGAGGGATTAACATTACGAGGCGCAAATCAATGGGAAATCATTTAAGCTTCTTAATTGGATGTTGCGTGGAATTTAAAGTGAAAACTTAAAATTGGGACGAGTAGAAGAGCTTTGTTAAACTTGAAATTTGATAAGAAAAGTGATTGACTTCTGATATGACAACAGCAACAGCTGTTTACTCCGCAAATAGAAAGTAAGTTTAGCCCGCCTTTGTCATGGATGAGGACAATGAGAACTGGACGCACGAGTTGCACGCGTTGATTTCACACACGGATTGACAATTGAAATACGAGCCAAGTCAAATACGAAGACAGATCTGTGTGTGTGTGTGTGTCAGTGTGTAGCAAGTATATGTGGCAGCCACGAACAGACAGCGCTGGCTGGGGGGGCAGGCAGGCGGAGGAGTCTGGCAAGGACATCAGCGCATAAATTTCATGTGCTTTCTGTGGCAAACAGACAGCGCAAACAAACGGCGCAAACAAATAAAATACCAGGACTAAGCGCCGGCACAAATAAGGTTCAAGGACGAGCAGCTTTGTCTCCTGCAATTGCCACATGCACAAATTGTGGTCAACACTTGCCAAGAAACTGTGTGTGCGGTGTGTGTGTGTGTGTACGGTGTGTGTCTGTGTGTGGGCTATGTTACAAAACTCATTTAAATGAAGTGATGCCTGGACCTCTGTGTCCAGTGTTAGGGGCAAGTGCGTCCATCACTCAAGTCTGCTTGGAGCACCAAAAGTCACGTATACGCCATGATTAACATTTCTGCAATAGTTACGGGCTATTCCGAAAAACAATTTCAACAAAACCGAATTACAAAAAAAAAATACTTTCATAATCATACATAATTTACGGGACAGCAAATATTTGTTGGTCCTAAAAACGTTTTCGCCTCAAAAACGACAGTTTTTTCTTAATGAGACAGGTCCAAAAAATAAAAAAAAAAACAAAACAAACTCGTTAAATGGACTTTCAAATGGATTTGTTTGGTAAATTTTTTTTAGGTCAAACCTTTAAAGATGCAGTCAAATGAGAAACATCATTAAGTCAGATAAATTGAGTAAAAATCGAAATAAAAAGGAAAAGAAAACTCTACTATGAATAAAATGTGACTTTAACACTTATTCATTTATATTCATTTTATCATTTTATTATTTAATGCTGTCATACCCCATCTTTATTCAGACCCAACTCAAGCTGTATTAAATTCGTTGTTCATTAAAGCTCTTATTTAGCTTTGCAGCGAAATCGTTTTGCGGAATAGCCCTCATTATATGTTGGACGGCCGCTTAATATGTAATCAAATGTTGTACCTGACGAAATGTCCCTTGCTGTAGCACACATTTCACCTTTCGAATGCTGCGCATAAATAAGGCAATAAATCAGTAAAATATAATACATCACCTGGTCGGAACTGTCCGACCGCATGGCCCAAGCTAAATCCTTGGCAGGGAAATCGTACTCAGATTTCATGCTGGATGCGTTCAGCATTTCCATGCTGCTCGACGTCATAAATTATGCGTGTTTTTCATTCAAGCTGTTGGAAAAATGACATATTTTCTCCATGGGGGGCGTTGCATACCATTTAGGGCGGCATGCCAAAGTTTAAGCTAGGCCAGAGGCCAACATTTCCCTCATCTACTTAAGGATTGACTATATGTATGTGTTTGTATGTATTTGCTTGGCCAATTTATGAGTTGTGTTTTTTCCTTTGCCGGGGCAACGACAAAATTAATTAAACTTCAATTTAGCTTGTCAAAAGCTGATTAAATGCAATATTCTTGGACATTGGCATTGAAAGGACGATGAAGGAAAACCCAGAAATGCGTGCAAGAACTTTGACAAAATGTCGAAGGACCAAGAACGATGATGAATGGCAAAAATGCTGAATTAATATGAACCGAACAGAAGTGGTTAACTTTGAGTGTAATTGATATAAATTGTATTATCGTGATGAGGATGGACTAAAGGAACTGCTGTGGCCTCATCAGCTTGTTGAGATATTCTTTTGATTAAATGTTGATTCGTTTATTGGCATCAAGGCAGCAAGAAGGCTGTGAAAGATAGATCTGATACGAAATCTGACCTGAACATCCTTCTTTAAAATATAGTTTGATTGCAAATGAAACTTATTTTAAGCTAGACGAAACCTAAATGCAGGGAGATTGGTTGAATATCGCATATGTATCGCGTGGAAGATGGAAATGCAGATAGATAAACAATAAATCAAAAGAATTATAGTTAAAGTGGATTTAAAAATGACTATAAGCGAGTTCTGAATTAGCAAGAATAAGTAAGTAAATGAAATAAAAACTCGCTTGACATTTTTAATATTCACTTTTTCTACATTTTTTATTTTTAAATTAAAGAGAGTTTATCCAAAAAAGCGTGCGCCCAACGGGAGCAATTTATTGAAAGGAAGTACGAAAAAAGATTAAATAAAAAAAAATTGGCTAGCTGAAGCTGCTGTTCGCCCAAGGGAGCTTTCACTGTACTCGCTTACAAAATATTCATGATAATCCCCAAACTATTAACCTCTTTCGCGCTGTAAAGCTATTGTGCTCCTGTTTATTTGACTTGGGCAAAAAGGAAAGTTCAGAAATGCTTGAGAAAAGTTTTCATATTTTACTGCTTAAAATTCCATTATACTTTTACACTCAGTTCTTATCGAAAGAATTGGAAAATATTCAAAAATCTTTTTGTCTGTTGCTTTAAAAATATTCCATTAGGCCCATAATTAATGCAAAAAATAATGCAAAAAAAACTGGGAAGGGGGGCAAAAACAAAGTCCTATCAGTAGCAATATTTCAGTTTTTTGCCCATTTCTTTACGCTTGGCTGCGTTGCACATATTTATTGCCACTTACATATTTGCTGCAGGGAAAATGCAACAGTTTTTAATGCAGAAAAACACACCTTAAAAATGGCAAAAACGCTAACGGGCAACGCTGTGATCCACTTACACACACACACACTCGCACACACACACCGTTTTCTTTTTAGCGCACAGAATAAAAAATAAAGGGAAAAAACCAAAAAAAAAGAATAGCTAAAAATGTTTGCATTCTGTTCCACCAAAGTTTGTTTGCGCTTGAGATAACCATTCTGTTTACTTTACTATTTTCTATGCTCTATATTATTATTTCCTTTTTTAAATAAACATCTAATGCATTATGATATACCACATGTAGAATAAACTGGAATTCTATATACAATATTCCGATTGAGAAAGTAAATTGTTTCTCGCATCGTATTGAATGTGTGCATATCTTGTTTATATTTATTTATGTGTGCTCAGTTTCTTCTCTCGTGTTTACTCTCTCGTGAGCATATTAATTTCCTTTTCCTTTTTATGATATTTTCGTAAACGTTTTACTGACAAGGATTTGCCACACAATATTTGTTACCCATTTCAAATGCTTATCATTCATTTATGGCTTTCTCCTGAGCTGTTTACAGGGTATGCTATAGTCAACTCTTGTAACCTGCAACTTCATTCTTTTCCGTTTTTCACTGATGCTTTCATTTTGACTACTTTTATCTTATTTTCTTTTTCGTTTTTAGCCATCGTGTGTTTGTGCATGTGTGTATTTGGGGTATACGAGATTTATTGTTTTGCATGTGCATTTTAAGCAGAATTTGTAAGCGCAGCTAAATCATTTCGAAGGCTTTCTACTACTGCAAAAGAGAACTGCAAGCCAACCTGCAACTTGAGCACACATATCAGAAATAGACATACACAATCATAATTCCCCAGCCCGCACACACTTCACTGCCATTTCGTTGCCATTTATCCTTATTTAACTTGAAAAACATGAGAATGGGCAAAACAAACTTAAACAGCAGTTGTCTGAAAATAGCTCGCCTGGGCAATATTCTGTACTTATGCCTAAAGTAGGGGATGCAAAAAAAAATATATTATATGTATAGGAACTTAGTTCAAACCTTGTTTCTTTATATTCTTTGTAATTTTAAGTGAAATAATTCAATTTTTAATTTAAAAAAGTCAGAAAAAATTGGACATAAATATGCCTAAAATATATATTGAAAATTAGGGTAAGCTTATGTTTTAGCAGCTGGATTCGAACCAGCTACTTTTCGATTTGTTCCATAAGAGACAGCACATTTTATGGGAACAACAAGCTACTTGAACTCCATCAAAAATAAATAATAAAGACTTTAATATACCGCCTTTCCCTCTTTACAGGAATTGCAGAACCCTCTGATGCCTTATAGAGACAATGTATTTGTACAGGGTATCAGTAAAGACATTTAAGCACGTACCTAAAGCTCGGACGGCCTTGGGGCAGGCCAAGTACGAAGCCACCCTGTGGAAACCTCGGTAAGTGCGAATCATTTTTTAAACTCCAACCGAGGCAAACAATATTACAAATACAACATTAGCAGTTGCTGGCAAACTTACGCTTTAAATGTCCGTGGCAATGGGATACAAATTTCTGTATGCATATACTTACACAACGTTGACCAACACTGGCCCCCCTTTGCCAACACTTGCTCACTTGCCTGGCTGCTGTAACCAATTGTGAGGAATTTTCAATTGCTCTGCCCTCGCCTGCCTGACCCGATTTCCTCTATGCAAGTGTGTGTGTGTCAGTGTGTGTGTGTGTGTGTGTGTGTGTGTTTGCCCATGTCCTGCGTGTTACATTTAACGACTTTCGAGTTCAAATTGTACAAAATTTACGATGGTGAATATTTTCGCACTACTGCAATTGCAGCATTTTTGGGGTCTCCGGTTTTTGGTGTCCATCGGCGCGTTGTTTCGCTTTCTGCAGTTGCCACAAGCTGCCGTTAATTGAGGCGCAAAGCACCGAAACGGGCAGCGCAAACAATGTGCACCAATTGTCTGGCATGCTTTTAATTCAATTGGACACAACAACAACAACAAGAATAACAACAACCACACCATCAAATTGCCAGCATAATTAATTTTCCAAATATCGTGCAACAATTATTTTCATTTACGAGTTGCGTTTTCAACGCTTTTCCCTGCTGCCATTAAAGTCAATTGTTTGGCTGCGGCATCAATTGAAGACGACGCTCACGATGCAGTCAGATAGATGGGCGAGTTAAATGGGCGCTGAAAGGCCCTCGAATTGTGTATGTCTAAAATGGTAGCTATATAATCTGGATCAGCTGAGCTTATGTTTTTTATAAATTCGTTTTTTTCTCATTTTTTTATTTGCTTTTTTATTGTATGGCTTGTAAGCTTACTTTACGCTCCATTTGTGTTTTTTTAGTTGCTTGTTGAAAAACGCCAGATTTTGAACAATATAGAATTTTCAAATTTGAACAAATTTTAATACCCCTCATAATGTAGACACAAATTCTTTAGGAGCCCCAAGACTTAGCTAACAATTTCAATTGAAGAAATAACTCTTTTCGGCTAAGCTGAACTTTTAGGAAACTACTGAAACCATCGATACTATATATATACAAATCTTATAATAGTGAGCTTATATGGAACAAAGTATTTTACAATACAGGTAATATGTAATATGTGTGTGGGCGTGTGTGTGTTAGTGCATTTATGAATATATGTATGCATGCATCTTTGTTTTCTAATAGCAAACGCAGACCAAGCTTATTTGCCGCTGTGCTGCAAATTTAAATAAAACAAATTTCTACCAAGTGCTCTTCTCCTCGATTCTCAAAAATACAAGTAGGTTCTGCAGTTTTTCATGCTTAGCTAGTAGTGCAGTGATTTTTTTTGTGCTTTTATTTTTTTTGTGTATGTATGTATGTATGAATGTATGAATGTATGAATGTATGAATGTTTGAATGTATGTATGTATGTATGTATGTATGTATGTATGTATGTATGTATGAATGTATGAATGTATGAATGTATGAATGTATGAAAGTAGGAATGTATGTATGTATATATGTATGTATGTATGAATGTATGTATTTATGTATGTATGTGTGTACATATGTCTGTATGTCTGTATGAATGTATGAATGTTTGAATGTATGTATATATATATGTATGTATGCATGTATGTATGTATGTATGTATGTATGTATGTATGAATGTATGTATGTACATATGAATGTATGCATGAACATATGTTTGCATAAATACAAAAAAACATGCATACTGTATATGCAAAATTTAAACTTCGCCCTAAAACTCCTTACATCGCATTTTCCAAGGAAGCTTGGATTCTGCGAAAAGTGTGAAACATGCCTCATATTATTTTTCGTAGAAATCGTTGAAAATGTATTTTCGAGTAGAGATATAGAAAAATAAGAGAAGGCTGTCGACCTTAAATCTTATTGCGTAAAAAAAAACATAAAATTTATAGATTATTAAAACTTTTGATAGCATTTACTTCTCAACTCTGCGGCATCAGTCAATATATGCTAGCACCACATTTTATTAAAGAGCCTGATAAGTAACAAATTAGAATTATTTCCAAGCCGTCTATAAGTCTTGAACCGTTTCTTTAACCCAAATGAATCAATTTTGAAATAAATAATAATTATGTTATTAAAACGGTTTTTGCAAGAAAAATCCTAATATCGTACGACTTGAAAACCACCTAAAACATTTAATGTTTCTTACTCGAAAATGTTCACGGACATAAAACGTTAAATTTTTGTGAATTGTCAGCTGACGAACCTCGCTAACATTTATCTTCAAAATTGTCGTGGGCAATGTCAATGCATTTTCTTATGCAACTGGAATGACAATTCAAAAGTCTCAAGAGCAACAACTTAAACAATTTTCAATGCCATCCAATTGTCGTCGCCTGTGCTATTTATAATAACTAAGTACTCTTATTTTGTTTGCTTTTTATATTTGTTGGTATTGCTAATTGCTTAGCCTTAGCCAAGCCAAGAAATCATCTGCAATTCCAGAGTCACATTTACTATCTCTTTAGCCATTCCATTCACAAGGCATAGGCCACACCTCAGCTCTCGAGTGGAGACCCTTCAAGTTCATTGCGGCAATTTGTCAGCGGGGGTAATGCATGTGGCCCCCCCCCCCCCCCCCCCCCCCACCTGTGCAGACTGTCCACCTTTTTTTTTGCCATGGGCTTGGCTTTGTTTGTGTCAGAGGCAACAACTCTGGATTATGCTCAGTTTGCTATTCCTTGGCATAGTTAGGAGCTGTTTGCACAATCCACGCACAAGGTCGTGACGTGTGGTGGTCGGTGCTTGGTGTTGTTGATGCTGATGGAAATACTAACATACCATTTTCCGTAAATCAAAGCAAAGTCGCCAAACATCTGGTTGAAAATAAATAAGAAGCAATAAAAAAACTAGCCATGTGTGGCGACTTCACGATGAGCGGCATGTTGCATAATTCGCGCGTGCAAACACGATTTTTGCGCGAACTGCAAAGCCAACCACCCAAATGCATCATCACGAAGCTGACACCATCTGTCCCCCTTTCCCTGTGTGTGCGTGTGTGTTTGTGGCGTGTCTTGCATGTGCCACACATCGTCCAATATTCGTGCGCGCATAAATCTTTTGGCGACTGTGGCGCACAAATATTTTAAATCTTGTCGCTGGCTGAGCTTAAATATTAAATACAAACGACACCAACAGCAGTAGCAACAACAGCAACAGCAACTACAACGGCAGCAACAAGATTATCAGCAACATCAGCAGCAGCAACAACAACAACAACAACAGCAGCAGCAACAACAACAACAACAGCAACAGTTGCTGTTGTCATTCAATTGCCGCTGCGCTTCACTCCACAATGACATCAACAACAACAAAAGCAGCCACAACATTGGTTACAATTTCCGTTTTCCTACTTTTTTGTTGCTGTGCCCATACCCTGTAACCATAGCAATGAGTATGGGGAGTAACAAAATATTGCGCAAATTCATATAAAATAATGAAGAAAAAACAACTGAATAGCAGCAAATATATCTTGCAGGATATATTAAACTATATTAAAACGAAAAATAATTTCATTGTAATTTTGTCTATCCATCCTGAAGGCTTTTACAGAGTATGCGTTCCTTTAAAAAATACTGTAGAATGTGTATATATGGCATTTGGTGTATAGGTTTTTGAATACCCTAGAAAAAGACAATTCATTCATAATTTCTTATTATTACTGTGTCCATCCATTGAACCGAAATAGAACAAAACTAATTTGAAAGAATTTGTAATATAATGCTATTTTTGATCCAATACAATAAACCAAACAAAAAAAATGTTTTAAAGGATCCGTTTTTAAATAAGGTACACACTGGAAATATTAATGTTGGTATATAGATTCTTGCATACCCTATAAAGAACATCATAGCATGCAGTTATAGTTTTGTCTATCCATTGTGCCGAAATATAATATAAGGTATTTGAAGGTTTTAACAGAGTATCCGCTTTTAATTAAAATGCTGTAAGAGCTGGAAATATTTATTTTGGCACACATGTTCTCGCATACCCTATTAAAAACGGAAGAAATTAAAATGTATGTGAATACATTGGAACACATTGGAATACAAGTTTTTAACAAGCACACTCTACATTAAACATTACTTTAATGTGTTTTACAGGGTATTTAAGAGAAGGAAAGATCATCTTTCTGTATATATATTTATATATATTATGTATACAAGAGAATAAAAATCATCTCTCTATACATAAAAGCGTACTGGAATTAAAACTATTTAATTTACAGGATATCCGTTAGTCAATCACTTGATTGTTGAATTTTATTTGTTTTTGTCTGTTGTTGATTTGACTTGGCAATTAATTTGCCTTCGCTTTGAGGTGTTCATTAAAGTTCCACAGCAGCAAAAGGAATTGTCAAGCATGGAGTTCTAAGTTTTAGTTCAAAACAAAAAGTTTTAATCACGATTGTTCTACATTTCATTGAACATTTTCGAACAAAGGCAGCAGCTGATGTTAACTTTGTCAAACTTGGGCATGTTTTCATTTCATTTCATTTGAAATTTCGTCGCAACACTTCCTAAGGAAATTTAGGAAAATTACGTAAAGAAATTTATAATAAATTTTTGTGCCGTGCCGTGTGAGATATTATAATATGGGTCGTCGGCCAGCCAGATGTTATCGTTATTGTAAAAACAAGCCGTATCCGAAATCGCGTTTTTGTCGCGGTGTTCCCGATCCCAAAATACGCATTTTCGATTTGGGCCGAAAGAAGGCAACTGTTGAGGACTTTCCATTATGCGTCCATTTAGTTTCTGATGAATGCGAGCAGCTGAGCAGCGAGGCTCTCGAGGCTGGACGCATTTGCTGCAACAAGTACCTGGTGAAGTTCTGCGGCAAGGATCAGTTTCATATCCGAATGCGTTTGCATCCATTTCACGTCATTCGCATTAACAAAATGCTGTCCTGTGCCGGCGCCGATCGCCTGCAAACGGGCATGAGAGGTGCCTACGGCAAGCCCCTGGGCACAGTTGCTCGGGTCCGAATTGGCCAGCCCATCATGTCGGTGCGTTCCAGTGACAAGTTTCAGCCACAGATTGTTGAGGCTCTGCGTCGTGCCAAGTTCAAGTTTCCGGGTCGCCAGAAGATCTACGTATCGAAAAAGTGGGGCTTCACCAAGTTCGATCGCGAGCGCTACGAAGAACTTCGTGATGACAATCGCCTCGAGCAGGATGGATGCAATGTCAAGTATCGGCCAGAGCATGGTCCAATTGCTATCTGGGAAAAGGCTCAGCGTGCTCTTTATGCTAATTAATTAAATAAATCAAAGAATTATTGTTCATTAAGCAAATAACTAGCGGTGACCGCTATCTTCGGCAAGTCGAATATTAAGTGCACTTGTGGAAATACGCTTTAAGTATTTGCAGATAGGTGAGGCAAATCCTAGAGCTCGTAATTGCCGAGTTTCGCCTAGATATATGCCAAGATATCTTCCATTATATTGAATATTTATTTCTTTACGAGATACTAGTTCACGCAGAAATAGGCAATTTTCTGATTGTCTATTCTATTTCTTCATATCACACGCTACTAAATTGCCCAAAAAAGTTTTTTAACAACTCATAATCCATGGCAGTTCTTTTGTAAACATACCGAGAAACGCCTAAAGCCAAGATAAACTTATCTATACGCACTCCTCCCGGCTTTTCCCACAGATTCTCTACTAATTTTGTCAATTTTGTTGACATTTCCAGTGGGACAAAACGAAAAACTTTTATCTTTTGCCATGACAAGCTGAACTTTGGCAAATCCAATAAGTACTTTAAAACAAAATATGAAAAAAAAAACACAAAAACAAATATGAAACAAAATTTAGGTTTTGTCTCACCTTGGCGTTAGCTGGATAGCCGAATAAATAAGCTGGGCCTAGTACAACAAAAAGATAATATATATATTAATATATATGAGGAGCAAAAGTTGATGCATGTGCTGCTCACCCACAGAGGGCGCCACTGCAGACGCTTGTGGGGGTTATTAAAATGTTGACACGAAATTTGTAACGCTCAGAAGGAGATATCTATAGCCTCATAAAGTATATAGCCTTGTTCGTTTATCTCCTTCTATAAAATCTGTGTAAAGTCCTAGCTTTTATTGTGGCAGTTCTTGTATGAAATACTTTTTGCTTTTTTAGATATATTAATTAAACTCGTCTTTAACGAGTTTACCATGCCAATTACTCATGAGATAAATCTTCTGAACATCGAACCAGTTTATAATATGGCTATTATAGAAAGAATATGGAACAATCGGTTAAAATCCATCATAGTCGTATTTATTACTCGGCGTGCCAAAGCTCCTTCCCTGTTTTACTTAGCTTATCGTTTTGCAGCAAAATTATCCAAATACACCAAAATGATAAATATTTGATATATATTTATATAGATACCTTTAAATCTAATCCTTTGTTCGATTGCGTCAGATCGTTGACAATTGAATGCAATTCAATTAGTTTTACAATTTTCGACGGTCATTGCGACCGACTTTGAAGCATTTGTCAAACAATTAAATTGCAATTTTCGCAATCGGCAATAAACCATTAAAACTCGCTCAGGCAGCATAATGAGCGGCGCCCACACCCCCCTACCCACCCTTTTAGCACCAATACAAACGAAAATTGAATTTGATTGATGACCGAAAAATTCGGGTATTGCCAATGTTGATAATGCTGTCGTATTATGATTTGAATGAGCAACAAACGAAAGTGTTTTTAGCCAAAGTTGCCAAAGAGTGAATACAAGTGTGAGTGTGAGTATGAATATGAATACCAAGCTGAGTATACTCACTTCATTGCCTAAAGTTTGGCTTTTCAGTTTCGTTAGAGCAAGTTTTTGTTGTTGTTTTTGTTTTTCGCCTTTGGCAATTCCCTGACCTATGCCTAGCTCGTAAGAAGTGCGTAACCCTCTTTTGGCTTAGAGCTTGAATTGTGAATGGGGGCCATTCACAACTTTTGTTAGAGTTTGTCTGCAGACTAAAAATAGCCTTTAAAAGAAATATCATAATGGAGTTGTCGTTGGCTGAGCGCGAGCCCATTAATAATTTGTTATTATTATTATTTTTTGCTGCCTGAAATATGCCCGTTTTATAGACAATTTAGGCAGGCAAAAATAATTTCCAAACTTATTCCATAATTAACATATCTGTATAATATGAATATTTATGCTTTTCAAATTGCCAAATGTGCTAAATAATATTTATGCAAACATTTTAATGGCTGCGAATTCATTTACATTTTGATAAATATAAATTTACCGAAAAATACGTTTATTAAAATTCATATTGAAAAACAACAATTAAATTAATGCGAGTACATTTAATTGTTAATTTGATATTAAGTTAAATATTTAAGTTTCCTTTAGATTATTATTATTATAAAATTCTTTGATTAAATTAGTATAAGACTTAGTTGGAGGTTGTTGTCATGGACTGCAGCTAAGCCCGAGATATTTATTGAATTTATTTAACAGCAAAGTTAGCCCAAAAATATCTCTTAGATATTTAAATTTAACCTTAGCTACACTTCTTCTATTATATTCTGTTTTTTTTTTTTCATAGCTCATACATTTTTCCAGCATTTTCTTTTCCTAATTTAACCACACGTTGGCCTTTGTGGAGCTTTCTTGGACCCAAATTCGATTTGATAATTTGCTAGTAAAATCAATAAGACTCTGGGTACAAATTTGTAACCAGAACGACAAAAACTGGTCTCGACCTCTGAGTTATTCCGTACAAGTTTTGGAATACGCCCATTTGCATGCCCTTTTCTCGTTCTGTTTCGACTGCTTCGTGTTGCGTTTAGAATTCATAAAATATTCTGTATAAGACTGCATAGAAATTGTGCTCGAATGACTTTTTGTCTCTGCTGTTGGCCATTTAGTTGCCAGTTTTATTGTATTTTCCAAGTCGATGAGCTCCAGACATGGAAAAGCCGCACAATTTTAGACCCGCACCACACCATCATCACCCAGTTGGAGTTCACTTGGCCGTTCCGAGTGGATATTGAATTTAATTTTTATTGGCAAATGTAGAAAACACTTTTGTTGCCGTTGCCGTTGCTCTTGCTGCTGCTGCTAATTGATGCATGCAACTGTCTGTGGGGCATCAGTCAGCCGACAACTGATTGCCAGCAGCTCTCACCTGGCTCTGCCTCTGGCTTTGGCTCCGGCTCTGGCTTTGGTCCAGGTAACAAGAGCTCAGCGGCGGAGCTAATGGAGTAATTACCAGCGCATTGAAATGTGGTAAAGCTGCACGTGAAATGGGTGAATGGGTGAGTGGCTCAACGGTTGGGGAACCCAGCACGCTCCACCGCACCGCAACGCACCGCACCGCACCTTGCCGCAGCCCAACTCCATTGCTGGCCAAGTGAGTGGGTTGACTGTGTAAGCATGCGGGTCTGCTTGTTGTGCCCTTAACGAACGGGTAACAACACTTTATGCGGCATTTTGTAAAGACCTCCAAGTCAAATTAAATAAATACTTGTGCCTGCCCTGTTTATATCCAACATCTTCCTTTGGTCTTAACTATATACACATTTATTTTATTTATTTAATGTAAAGTTATGTATTTCTTAAATAAATCTATATTTTTTTGAAAACTAGATTAAAACTTATTTATAAATTAACTAGATTAAAATGTATTTATAAATTAACTAGATTAAAATGTATTTATAAATTAACTAGATTAAAATGTATTTATAAATTATTATTAAAGTATTAAAGTTGTGTAGATCTTCATTTGCTTATACCTAAATTTATATAAACTTATTTATTTATTTTAATAAAAGCTATGTCTTCATGACTTTATTTGTTTTAGTTTCAGATTTATTTATTTATTTGAACTAAACACATGTTCTTCCTTACTAAATCTTCATTTTTTTATGATTAGCTTCAAATTTATTTATATATTTTTATTAAATTACTTACTTCTTAACCAAATCTCCATTTGTTTATGCTAGACTTATAACTTATTTATTTATTTTTATTAAATTTAGTATCATCTATATCTCAACAGAAAAAGAACGATATCTAGAAAAACACAGTAGTCTTTTAGGTAGGGCATATGAAATTCCTGTCTATCGTAGTTTTAATTTGTTGCCCCTTTTTTTATTTGTTTGTCTCGTCGTCTTTTGGCATGAGCCAAAGCATTGAGGCGCCGCAAGTAGCAGCTTGGTCGTAGCTGTCTGGCCCTATATCCCACGTCCCTTTCTGCGATATCCACTGCCCCCTCACCCCTTGCTCCCCTGCTCCGGCCTTTCGCATTTTACCACTTTTCCGCGAAACGCTCGAGTAAAGCGGCGAATTATAATGCGAAACTCTTTGGCCAGCCGGGCATATCAACAGTTGGCTGCCGGCGTTCAAATTGTTTGTTTGTCAGTGTGAGTGATGGTGAGTGTGAGTAGTGGGGAAATGGGGCGTATAGCATTGGGCATAACTTTTGATTTGTGTGAAATATCTTCAGTCGTCGTGTTATAACAGACACCACAAAGGGAACAATTGGGCGAGTGGCTGTTGCGTCTTTCTCGCTGTCGCATTGTCTCGCCGAATACATTGTTCATATCAATCGCATAATGTGTTATACATTTTACAAACATGTATTGCGCTGCCACAGCGACGAGAGTATTGAATTGCTTAATTACAACTAATTTCCTACGCGCCATAGTTGCGCCCATTTTAAATTAATAAGACAAAAAATAAACAGAGTTTTTTAACAATATGTCAGCGCAGCTCGTTATCACAATAATGGAAAATAAATCGCCGTAATTGATTTTCACCATGAATTAGAAATTGCTTCTATTTTGTTTTTTTTTTTGTAATTATTCTAGTTAATGTTTACATATATTAATGTTTATTTTCTTTCTTTCTTTACTTTTTTTTTTTGCTACAATTATTTTAATGAATTTAATTTGTCATTTTAGCTCTGCATGTGGACAAATTATAGTTGATTGAATCGTCCGGCATTCAGGCATGATAGATTTGAATGGCCTTTTCATTGTCAGTTTGCTGTGCAGCAACCCTTGAACATTTAATGACCCTTCCTGGTTTACTGCCAATCTTAATCGCCATTGGCCTTGCCACAGTGACCATTAAATAAAAATATAAAAAAGAGACTAACATCTAAAAGCGCAGCAGCTCAAAGTGAAATGCATTTTGCTTTGATGCTTTTACCAAATATTTTGTTTATACGTGCAGTTTGTTAAGCAGCTCTTATACTTATTTACGCAGCAAGTATAAGAGTTGCATTCAGTTCGGTTCAGTTGTGTTGTGTTGTGTTGCTTGCCGCAACTTGTTTGATGTTGTCTGAGGCTTGTTGCGTTTGTTGTTAGCTTGTTGGAATGCAGTTTGAAGGCTTCGTTTGACTTTTGAAATATTTGAATATGCACTTTTTCGAAGTTTTAAAGGGCCATTTAGCTGTTAAACGGATATAAGGAATTGAGAAGGAAAGGCAGACAGTAACAAATGTGCAATTGCAAGAAATTGAAAAAAGTTTATCGTTAACAACCCAGAATTAATACACTTTCCAATCAAAAGACATATTTTACTGTGCCAGATATTTGCCTATTGGGCCTATTTTTAAAGCGTTTTCAATATAATTCGAACTGAGTTCGCACCACAGAGCTTTAATCGTTTAAGTTTACTAAAGCTTTTTCTATGTAATTGAATTACTTAGTAGCATATATAAAATCCATAAAAATCTATTAAATAATTTGAATCTATGTGTTAAATCCATTTCGTAAACAAACAAATTCTATTACAAATTTGAGTACCAAATGTGTGCTGTAATTTATTTCATAAATTTTCAATACTTAACACCAGCTAAGTCGATAAACGCGCCACACAATTAGTGACCACCTGAGCCAGCAGAGCTGAAGAGGCTGCCCCTTCAACCAAACATCTTGAGGTGCTAAGAAGGTTGCCAGAGCCAACGAAGCTGAAACCGAAGCTTAAGCTGTGAAGCTGCCCCCTAATGAAGCAGCCCAAATGCCATGCATCAGCAGCTAAAGACCCGCTTAGGGCAACAGCAGGTGGCCGGCCAGAGATGGGGATAAGAAATGGGCAGGTGAAAAACAATACAAACGCAGTTGCAACCAAATGCGGCAACGTTTTGTGGAACAAACGTTTCGAATAAATAAAATGCATGCGTTGCAACGCGAATGTGAAGAGAGGCGAAACCAACTAATTGGTTTTGCATGAGTTGCTGATGGAGAGTGAAAAGTGCAGGGTGTGTGTGGTGTGGGGGAGGGGAGCAATGTGCCACAAGTGGTAGCGAAAATCGTGTTACCCATTTGTTGCACAAATTTGTTGAAAATCATGCAAAAAGTCAACAAAACAATTTACGCTTGTTTAGCCAACACAAATGTGCCAAATCATGGCGATCACATAATAAAACGCCGTCTGGACACGAATTAGGCCCGCACTTGCCGCAATTGGTGGCAGTTGCAAATATGTAAATTGTAAAAAAAATATTACTTAGCGAGAGGCGATTTACGAGTAACTGCAAATGCCGCCAAATAGTGTCAAAGATTTAAGTTACAGACCCCTTTCCACACAAGCAGCATACAAATACCTATATATATATATATATATATTTATATAAATTTGTATCTGACAGATACACACACAAATGTATGCATATATCTCACAGATACGTGCAGGCCATAAGCAACTTTTGGCCATATTTTACAATTTATTGTGCCTGTCAATTGCCAGCAGCCAACGAGAACAACAACAACAAAAAAGAAGAAAAAGATTGTAGGGAAGTTATAAATGTATCTCCCATATAGAACTTATTGTTCGCGTCATGCGTTTGCATACATGTATATGAAAAATACTCGTAAGCACATTTATTCTGCTGAAAATATTGCACTTTGATTTCTCCAAAAAAAAAAAACCAAAAAGAAGACGAAATAAAATAAAATGTGGCAGCTTAAAAATGTGCAGTTATAATAAATTTTGGCAGAGTTGCAGCTCAGATTTAAAAGACAAGGCAGGCAAATGGACAACTTTGGAGCAGCAGCAACTGCAACTGAATATGGCCCGCAGGCAATTTTAGATATAACCAACATTTTCACTCAACTCTTGGGAAAAAAGAAACAGAAAAAAATGAATTTGAAATAAACTTGATCTACGCTTCGCTTAAGGAATACACTCATAACTTATTTCATTGCTCAGATATATTAGCACAAAAGGACAAGCATATAATACACAAATATAAAACTAAAATATATTTGCTAAGGTTTAACAACGTGCTCGACCAATACCCCAAATACATGAGCTCTGAGAAGTATAATCTTAGCTTCAGGCAAAACCTCACCTCTGTCACGATTTGTTCTCTAGATTCTGCATTTAACATCTTTTTACATTTCAGGTTAAATTTTATATATAAGAAATTTACTGACAACGTTTATGTCTTTTTTTTGTGTGTAAATATTCTCGTATACCAAACGCAATCAAAGTAAACTTTCGATTGCGCTTTAAATTTAAACAAAATATAAATATTTTTTTACATCGTCCTTCTATGCGATTATCACGGTTTCAAGTAATCCTTTCAAGTATACACGCCGTGAATGTTTAAATGTTCTCGTATACCAAACGTAGACCAAGTCAGCTTGCCGCTGCGCTGCAAATTGTATGAAAATATATGTATTTTGCTGTACCGCCCTTCTATGTGATTCTCATAAGTTTGAGTAACGCCTTTAAGCATTCACGCCGTGATTATATATATCATTTATGTTAACAAGATCACAAGTTATTCCCAAATATCCTTTTCAATGTTCAATCTGAACCAATATTCAGATTTGTTGCCATTTTGTTCATGGCCTGAACTCTAGTTTGATGCTGCATCTATAATTGATGCGCGCCAAGTTTGTTTGCTTGAAGCTACGGCACATGGCAACATTCTTACATTGTTTGCATAGAGTTTGTTGCTTCTCGAAGGATTTGAGCTATTTTTAAACTCAAAATCAATAAACGATATCAATATATAATTGGCCTTAAGTGTTCGAGCTTTTAAATCTTGTTGCTTTTATTGTTGCCTGCTCGTGTGCCATTCATCTGGGGCATGACCCGAGCCCAGGCCACGGCACAATCAAGACTCGCAATATGGCCAACTCATGTGCGGCTTCTGCCTGCAAGTGGCTTTTTGACTTTGCCCATTAACATAAACCTGACACGTCTTTGTCCGCGCCTCTGACGAGTTGACAGACAGTTAACACTCGACTCGCCTACTTGGCTATGGATATGTACGTGTTGGTGGTTGGTGACGGCCCAAGACGTTACTTTACAGATTTATGATTAGTCACGATTTCGAGTGCTAAACGATTTTGGCAACGAGCTGCACACAGTTTGCAATTATTTTCTTTTGTCTTATTATTGTTGCTTATTTCTTTATGCAATGGCAATTCAACAACAATTCGCGGGTGGGCATTGGGCAAACACAGTTTGGCGCTCGTCAGCTGCCAATTATGTGGCAAGTTAATTGAATTATGAGGCGTGCGTTTTCGAGTAGCCGATGCAAAGCTGCGGCAACTGCAGCTGGCAGCAAACCGCAAACAATTTAGCGAACTAGCCTTAAATTGCTGTCCATCTATCCAGCAGCATTTACAGCAACTGTAATGTTACAGTTTATTGCCATTTATATACCCTGTAAAACCGTTTTGAAGGGTATGCGTGCGACAGGCTTCTCCTTTAACCATCTGATACGCATTGATTTCATCAAGATGATGTCAATTCCGCCAGGTATACCATATACTACTCCTTTCCTGCTGTAGCACCTCGTTGAACTCAAAGCTTATAAGAACTAGTTACGACATTTTCGTAAAAACGAACCATGATAATTCAAAGAATTCTGCATTCATAGCTTTCATATCTAGTCTTTCCTCCTTTCTTAATGAAATTAATTTATTGAAATTGAAATTAAGGAAAAAAACAATATTGTTCATATTAGGGTTTTTACAGGGCATACTCTAGTCGCATCTTCTAGGCCATATCATCTCATAACTTACCTCTTTTTTGTGCAATTGCAATTTTGTGTGTGCCTCGTAATTTGCTATCGAACGTACTATTTCCATTTTACCTACGCTACTTCACATAATTTCAAGGAACCGCATTTACATTTTGGTTTATCTGGCTTTCCCCTCGCTCTCTCTGTCAATCCCTCTCACTCACTTCTCTTTCTACGAGCTATAGCTGTTTCGCTCTTGCTGCATATCCCTTGGCTTGGGCGTTGACAGTGCCCTCGGTCGACGGTCCTCGGTCCTTGACGATTCCCCATTGCTCGCAGTTTTGTGGCTTTTGGCATGCTTAATGCCAATCTCAATGTGCCACATGAGAGCCACGCGTTGCACCGCTTGCACACGGCATAATACAGAAAAAGGAAAAAAATCGCAGCAAGTCAGGCGCAACACGCAGATACGCGTACTTTGTGCTCATCAGCCCGCTAAACAGGCTCGATTTGGTGACTGCCACAAGGAGCACCTGCAATTAGGCATGCGATAGACATGAGCAGGTCCTGAGTTAGTATGATATCGTCCTTGATTATCTGATTGAGATTGAAACCAAACAATATATAAACTTAAGCTCAAAATCAAAGATATAGAATAATTGATTGAGGATATAATAATGATAATGATAATAAGTAATAAATAGTAATAATAATGGGAATAATAATAATAATGATAATACTAATAAGAATAATAATAATAATGATAGTAATAATAATAATAATAATAGTAATAATACTGGTAATGATAGTAATAATAATATTAAAAATACTATTAAGAATAATGATAATAGTATTGATAATGATAATGCTAATGATAATGATTAGCTTTTTGCTGCCTATATATGATTCATACGTGCACGTAATCGAGTTCTAATTTTGTATTAAATGTCGCAATTCAGTTGTCCAGCCCCTACGACTCGTAGCCTGACTGCGTACTTCCATTATCTATGTACATTGATTATTTTTGATTAAAATTTTAGTAAATATTACAAATCCTAATTGAAAGTGAGCAACATTTGATATGATCTCAAATTGTAAGAAATGCGATAACCCCGCATATTTTTTCCTTGTCACTCACACACTTTGATCCCTAGATTTATAGAGACAACTGCTGATGCCCCGATAATTAGCTACATTTATGGTTTATTTGTGTTATCTGGCAATTATTGGGAATCTTTTATGGCATATAACCCCCCCGGAATCGAAGTGTGCGCATTCGAACTGATTAAAGCGCACATAAATCTCACAAGGATTAGCTAAATAGAACCGGCAAGGGGGCATATCTTATCGCGGGCATGCCAAAAATAAAGACTCCAAGTCAAGTGGTTCCCAATCGTTAGATAAGATTTGCAGTTCAAATTTAAGTAATCGACAAGCATTAGTAAAATCATTTAGTTTAGTCGTGCGTTTACTTTGAAGCTGACCAAACGTGAATTAAAATAACATGCTGAAGGAAACGTTGCTCATCCTGGCGCTGACTGCCGCAGCGCTGGCTGCCGACTATGATCCTTACCTAGATATACCCTTTAAGCGAGTCAAGACTTCGGTGAGTGTCAGCACAAATTGCGGTTTAATAGCTAAGTGTGTTTACCTTAGAGTCAGGCACTCTTCTGCTGCGCGTCGTGCTCGTGTTCGATATATAATATTCGTGCTGTTCGTGAGTGTGGAAAATAAAGTGTTTAAAATGTTAAAGAAAAATCCAGATAAAAAAGAGAATTAAATAAGAAGTGTTTTAATATTGTAATTGAATGTTACTGTTAAAAGTTGTTTAATAAAAAATGCAGCTTTATTATTATTATATTTGCAAGTTTTTTAATATTACTCAGAGCATATTTCTAAATGCTTAAATTTTATTAGAAAGTTACAAATTAATTATTAAATTGCTATTATTATTTTAAAGCTGCCAAATAACAGCAGAAATGTGAACGAAATTTAATGCAACGACTACAAAAAGTTTCAATTACAATTTAAATTTAAAAAAAAAAGAGGAAAATCTTAAATTTCAACTAAAAATGGAAATCGAAAATTGAAATCATAAGAAGTGTCGTGTCTTTAACGTTGCTTTCGTGTTCATATCGTGTCACGCGCACATCTCCAGCTTGTCTATAACATTAAGCAATGCTCTGCGTTGGCATTTTGCAGGCTGAACGCATCGAATCGCATGGCTATCCGGCCGAAACGCACGAGGTGGAGACCGAGGATGGCTATGTGCTGAACATGTTCCGCATACCGTATTCACCCAAGCTGGGCAATGCTGGACAGGCAGAGCGTCCGGCTGTGCTTATACAGCACGGCCTGTTCAGCTGCTCCGATTGTTTCCTGCTCAATGGGCCGGACAATGCTTTGGCCTACAACTACGCGGATGCGGGCTACGATGTCTGGCTGGGCAATGCCCGTGGCAATATTTACTCCCGTAATAATACCAGAATAAGCACGAATCATCCATATTTCTGGGCATTCAGCTGGCATGAGATTGGTGCCTACGATCTGCCGGCCATGATAGATCACATCCTGGCGACGACCGGTGAGAAGGCGGTGCATTATGTGGGTCATTCCCAGGGCTGCACCACATTCTTTGTGATGGGCGCCGAACGGCCCGAGTATAATGCTAAGATTAAGACCGCCCATATGCTGGCCCCGCCCATTTTTATGGGCAACACCACCACGGACATTATCCTAGCCATGGCCGGCTATGTCGGCTCGCCGGGCTTGGGCGCTGAGCTGCTGCAGAATCAGGTGTTCCTGCCCATGAATCCCATAATCCAACGCATTTTGGACACAGCCTGCAGCAATGATCCCTATCTGCTGAACTACTGCAAAATTCTGGCCATGATGTGGGGCGGTGACAGTGAGGGCAATCTGAATGTGGTAAGTAGCTGAAGCACTGGCTACGCTCCTAGCTCGACTCACGCCTCCCTCTCGCTTCGCAGACGCTGCTGCCACAGGTCGCCGAAACTCATCCCGCTGGCATTTCCACCAACCAGGGCATTCACTTTATACAGTCCTATGTTTCGAACGAGTTCCGTCAGTATGACTGGGGTCCAACTAAGAATAAGGCCACTTACGGCTCGGAAGTGCCGCCATCGTATGATCTAACGAAGATCACATCGAAACTCTACCTGTACGTGGGCCTGGCCGATGAGTCGGCCAATGTCAAGGATGTGGCACGCCTGCCGCCGCTGTTGCCGCAGCTGGAGGAGCTCTACGAGATACCCGACGAAACATGGGGTCACCTGGACTTTATATTCGCAAAGCAAGTGAAAGAGGTTATCAACGACAAGGTTATAGCCACAAGCGAAGCCTACGATCGACTCTACAACAACTAAACGTTCAGTTTAGTCCAATCTAATCGCAACTAACTTCTGTCTCAATAAACTTTTTTGCCACAAGAAGCAAATCTGTAATGAGTTACGTTTAAGGGGTAGTAAGAGAGTGCGAGAGATAGAGAGAGAGAGAGAAGGGGAGAGCGAGATTAGTCGCAGGCTACTCCGGCTAATTACTCTGCGAGGCTGCTCACACTGCCTTCTGTAGCTATTTTTTTTATTGTATATATATATATATATATATACCCTGTAGCCATATAAGTGGATTAATGGGGTATCATAAAGTATGCCAAGTGCATACAAATGTTAGATAAGCCTAACCAATTACCTCTAAGGTATAAAGAAAAATGTAGTGAATAACTGGATAGTCGCATTACTTAAACAAATTAAGGTCGTGTAAGCTAAGACATATTACTGGGCACCTCTCGCAATTGAGTGGAATTTTATTATAAGGGCAAGTTTAAGCTTATCTGGCATATGCATATTATATTAAGTTAAGGATCTTTCCTTTAATCAAATAATACTTACAGAGAAGTTATTGGAAACCTTTTATATCTAGTTTTCTGAAGCTTGCATATAATTGCAAAAATATATATTTTGTGTATGTTAGGAATTTACAAATATTTTATAACAATCAGTTTTAAACATGTGTGTTTTCTAGGAGTAAACAATTTTTGAATTCACCATTCATCATTTAATTTTATTTATTATATGAAATATTCATGTGTTTGGCATTTGATAGATTTATGCACTGAAAATGTGAATACAAAAATACGGTATACATAAAAAAACTCTTTATCTACTGTACACAGGGTATTTGCTCGTCGCATACTCTTGCCCAACACGCACACTTAATTGTTGTTTTGCTTGTTTGTTTGTTTTTTTCTTTTTTGTTGACAAAGTTGTTCGCGAAGCACGTGGTTAACACCAAGCACAACTTACCCGACAGCTCGTGTCGGGCTGTAAACCGTAGAATAGCTGACAAAATTATAGTAATTAGCGCCTGGCTGGACCGTCCGCTGCTGTTTGTTGGCCTGGCCAAGAGCTGCAAATACGGTTATAATTATGATTTACTGGCTTAAGGTGGGGTAATCGAATGGGTCGCCTTATAAAGCCAAACACAATTATTGATAGTACACGAAGTGCATGACTAAGAAATTGGAAATTCCATTTGCTGAGTGCGGCATTAAATTATGCGAGCGAAGGAGTCCAAATGTTACGTTTAAATGGGTTAGTGGTCTTAATAGTAATAGATGATGATGATATATTTATATATCGACATGGAAGATTTATTGATGCCTTTTAAGATTATTTGAATTATCTTAGCTGAAGAATTTGAGAGCTTTAGACAATTTTATAAATGGTAAGCAATACTAATTAGCAATAGTTTATTTATGCATAAAAATGCAGAGAGCGAGACAGAGGGGGAGAGAGCGAGCGAGAGATAGAGATAGAGATATGAAAGCAGTGAAAAAGTTTAAACAAATTTATAAACATTTTAAGCAGCAGAACCTTTTATAAAAGTACAAACAGGCATTTAAGATTTAATATAGTATCTAGTGAATTAATTAATTTAACTATAATATATACAGGAATAACATAAAAGCCAGACCAGAAGCTAAACCCACATGCGAGCACTTTAGAGTGCTCATTTGAGTGTGTGCGAGAGAGAGAGAGAGAGAGAAGGAGAGAAACTCAGAGAGATTTTCATGTGCAGAGCGTAACCACAGGCAGCGAAGCAACGGAATATTCATTAATGACAAACCGCTGATGTGGAAAATGGATAATGCAGCCAAGGATAGGAATGGAGATGAAAATGGGGTTGAGAATGAGGATGGGACTGAGGTTGGGGTTGTAGACGGATATTCTGGCAAAGTAAAAATGAAAACAAATTAAAATTAATAAACTGTAAAAGCACTCGAATTCGGCCACACCCATTAGGTTGTGTCAGGTGTCCTTGATATTAATCCTTTATTTTTTCGCATCCAATTTGCAGTCGAAGGCAAACAAAAAGTGTTAAAAGTATTTCTCATGCGGCAAACTCAGCAACGCCAAAGTTTTTACTAGACAAGCGGAACAAATGCAGCAGCAGGAGCAGCAGCAGAGAATTACTTGCCCCTAAGTGTATTTTTTTTTTGGCTTTAGCTGGTTACATATTTTAGATGGCGGAAAACAGGCGTCAAAGCGGCAGCGACAACAATCACAGAACTTGCGATTGTGAATTGAAAAATTTGCGCTTAAAAATGAGAAATGCAAAAGTTTTACATAAAAACAAAAGAAATTTTACAAGTGGCAAATGGCAAATGACGCAGCGTCTGCTGCGTTGCCAAATGTTTATTGTCAAAGTTGTTGCAGCAAAAGTTTTTTTTCTTCTTGTACTTAGCCCAGTTAAAAGAAGCGCATTTATGTAAATAGTCGAGAATATTTATGTAAATGCGTACGGCTAAGTAAACACTGCGAACATTGTTATTTAAGGTCTGACATTTTGTTGACGCGCAAACTTTTTCCATTTGCGGCAATTAACTTGTAATTTGCATATTAAATGAGTTGCGAATTTGCATAAGCTGCCAAATATTCAAATCCAACTGACAGTTGGCCGGGCAAGCAGTGAACACAAACAATGCACTGCTTGCCTGTAGAGGGAGCAGGCATGAAGGCAAGCAGTGTGTGTACCAATAAGTATAAGGTTGAAAACTTAGATATGCCGGGATAAGGGAAATAAATTGAGTTTGAAAGAAGTTGAAATGATTCATTGACTGACGAACTGTCTGATTGATCAATTCACAGCGCAAAACAGTAAGAGCTGAGAAGCTGAACTCCGATGCGCTCCAAGGGGTGTGCAAAGTAGTAAGAGAAGGCTTTAAAAAACTAATGTATGCGATTTAAAGATAAACTTAGCCTGGGCAAGGTCGAATAATGCCCAATGTAATACCCTGTGAATATTAATTAATACCAAACGCAGACCTAGTTAACATTCCGCGGCGCTGCAAATTATAAAACACGTATTTTTTATAAGGCCCTTCTCTGCGATTCTTATAAATTTAATTAGGACTTACTGCTGAACTCAATTTGTTGACTTAATTGGGTAGAATATTTGTTTATAGTATTATTTTAGCATGACTGAAAACATGATAGTTGCTAGCCACAGCTTCTGACATCAGCTCTCGATGATTATTGCTTTTACTCCTTACATAACTTAAGCACTTTCGATAGAACAGCTCTAGATGTCATGCTTATATATAGCTGCCCCTTAACCAAACTGTGTTGCTCGCTCAAAGTAACTAATTGGCCGCGGGGCGGGGCGAGGTGAGATGAGTTTATTGACACGCTGGGAACGCGAGTTGAAACATAATTGAATGAACATATCAAATTTCAATCAGAGCTAAATCTTATTAAGTGCACAACTGCCAAATAGCAAAAATGAACAACAAGAAACTCTTACTCGGCAATAACAACAACAACAGCAACAACGACGACGACGACGACAACAACACGCCCCGCAGCTAATCAGGCTCTAATGGCGATAAATATTTCATTCTATATATTTTGGCAGAGCGCACGAGCAGCGGCCAGAGACACGCCTCGGCCACAGCCCCAGACGGCGAAGAGGAACGAATCGACGCAGTTTTGAGCATCCTCCCAGCCAAAGACAAAGACAGCAGCGGACGGCAGCAACAATGCCAGACAAAATCTTCAATGCGATCGACAATCGTGAAGACGACGACGATGATGACGATGATCAAACACAGACCAGGCACTGGCCAGGCACAGCCAGTCAGTCAGCCAGTCAGTCAGTCAGCCAATTCGCCAGTTGGTCAGCTTAAGGCGAAGCCTCTGTCTGCCTCCACCTCCTACTCCTCCGCCTCCGCCTCCACTTTTGCCGTGCCTTTTGCCATTTTTGTGTTATGAATCGTTCGGTTCTTAAACAGCTTTTGTGCAGAGCATTGGGCGGGTGCGCCGCCAAGGATGAGGATCTGAGAATGAGTCTTCTGAGCATGAGGATGCGACTGGCTGCCATTATGAGTAATGGGAATAATGCCTGGCATTTGTTTACTTGCGGCGCTACATTGTCGGCCTCTGAGAGCCTCAGCCCAAAACTCTGCTGACTGCGCTGCGTGTGCTCTATGGGTTTTTTGGTCTTCGCAGTGCATAGATCTGGGCATAGGCACTAAATGTGGTTGCATTGTGGTTGCAAAACAATTTTACAATGAGTCTGAGACGGGGAAAGAGTGAGAGACAATGGGAGAGAGGGAAAGAGAGAGGGACAGTGGGGGAAGACATATTATTAAGTCTGGTAACAAATCAAATAGGTTTTGTAACATGTTTGGTTTATAAATAAATCAATTTATATTGGATATCGATTAATTACAAAATTAAATATTTATTATTTAAATATATTATTACGATATATTTAAAAAATACTATTATAATTATAATTGTGATAGTTTTTATTTTTAATATTAATATTTCTTATTATTTCTGATATCAAAGTGAAAGAAATCTTGTTCTTAAGCAGGACAAGAGTTGCTCGACTTCCCTTTGTTTTAAAGAAAATTAATAAATTAAATTTTTAAAATAATTTAGATAATTTGTTGGGATTTGGTGAACTTTTTTTATATATTGATACATTTGTTAAGATGTATACTTCATTCTAATATATATGATTTTTGTTTTAGCAGGCTTAGATTCTTTTAAAAGTTGATAAATTTCGTTTAAATAAAATCACAAAAGAATCGTAATGCTAAATCCAGCTAAATCAAACGTTATATTCACATTAATTTGCGTATCGTTGGCTACAATATTTTATAAGCTAGCAATAATTTAGTAGATATCTTAACAATTATTTGTACTATATATAACTTATTTAGTTACAATATACTAATAATACATATTGGGCTTTTACTCGAGCAATTTAAAGATTTTGGTTAGTTTTCACTTAGACGGGGCTAAGATCAGGCCGAGCCCCGTTGGTTTATTATCTATATAAATAAATATTGTTGTCTAACGAAAAACATTGTTGATTGTTTTGCTAATATATTTCGAAATATATTAAAAAATATTGTAATATATTGTTTTTTGCTAATATATTTCGATATATACTATTATATATTATAGTGTATATATTTATTAAATGCTGGGTGTGGCCTTTCCATTTTATAATAGAGAACTATTATAATTATTAGTAAACAATCGTTTCCTTTAAAATTGAAAATTATATTTAAAATACGACTGATTAAAAAACTAAAGTCATTAAATTAGAATTTCAATATTGTAAACTCTATCGTTTATCAAAGAAATTATATTTTATATCGATTTTACAAGTTAAGTAAAGCTTAAGCTTTCGAACAAAACCTAAAGCAAAGCAACAACAGTTTTCAGAGCCTGTTCAATGACAACTCCCACATTAGCTGCATACAAAACAAACATCACGCTCTTAAGTTACGTAGTCTCTCTCTCAATCTCGCTCTCTTTGGTAGCAGCTTTCAAACAAGAATCTTTGGCGAGAAGAACAATTTTGTACGGTTGCAACTTTCTTTGGGGGTCGCTTTTCTTAAAAGCAACGCGCCAACACGATGGGGACCTCAGTTACTAGCCAGCACGCGACGCGTTCAGAACGAGCAGCGAACAAAGTAAAAGAAAGAAGCACAGCTTAACTTAAAAATAAAATAATAAAAAACTCTATGATCTAGTGTGCAAAGGATGAGAACGAAACAAAGCGAGTGAGAGAGAAAGAGAGAACCTTGAAGTGAAGTGAACTGCAGCAAAGTAAAACAAACATCGAAACGCACAACTGCGATTTTTTTGTTATTGTTTTGGTAATTCAAAAAAAAAAAACCAACATAAAAAATAAGAGTGGCCAAACGAAAATCAAATAAAACTTAATGGCCAGCACACAAGTGGATAAACAATAACAACAACAACAACGCGAAGAACTGCGAAGAACTTCAAAGGTATGTGAACTTTTGGGCACTCTTCGGGGGTTCTCTAGAGTTAAAGAGGAGCCACAGAGCTGACGCACTCATTAGCATGGCAATGTCTGAAAAAAAAAACAACAACTAGCCAAAGAAAATTCTGCGCTGCGGTTTTCTTTCTTCTGCGTTTTTCCGTGTTTTTCTTTTGTTTTTGGTATGCAAAATGCTGAAATTTAATAAGTGTTTTCCGCGAGTTTTTCTCCGCTTGCGACGTGGTCGCATTTCAGCTAACAGTTTTTGCTGTCGTCTTTCCTTGTTATACCCTCGAAGAGGGTATTTTAATTATGCCGTCAAATGTGTAACGCATAGCAGCAGACATCTGCGACCCTTTAAATTATATATATATGCTCGTTCAGTAGCAACAGCTGAGTCTCGCAGTCATGTTAATTCATAATCATATAGTAGTCTGATCAGTCTGAAAGTCTGACAAGCTTTTTTTGTGTTTCAAGTTCTACCAAGCTTCTCACATAGGCATCAAATTTGATCTACATCGGAGCGCTATATCGTATATTTCTGTAGGGGGCATCTGGAAATATGTTTGTTTTTCAAGATATCATGTATAAATAATTTTTTCCCACATCTGCAAGCCCACAAGCCATATATTTAGTAGGGTGTTCAATCTTCGTTGTGCTGAAGACAACAACTCTTTCTTTTTTTGCGGTTGCGTTGCACAAACAACATACACACACACACTTACACGCAAATATACAGGCAACAAATTCTAGCTGCATTGTGGGGTGTGGGGTGCTGGTTGTCGAGGAAGGGAGGGAGGGGCACTGAAATTCGCTTGGCTAAAATATGCAGTCGCTGGCTCATTCGCTTGGGTTGCGGCACTTTGCGGCATTTGCCACACAACTGAACTTGGCAAAAATTCTCTGGCCAATGTTTGTGCAACGTGTTGTGGCGTGTTAACGGTATTGTTTACAATGTTAATAGAACCCGGTGCCGGGTGGCAAGTTAAATAAATAATTGAGACGCAGAACGACAGCCAAAACGATGCGCTTCGCTGCACTCAGACAAACACACACACACACACACACACGCACACACACAACACAAACAGTTGTAGAAAAGTCGAAGAAAACAAACGACTTAGGCAACGAACTTGGACTTGCCGAGCAGGCCCTGGCCGCTTCTGAAGTGACTAATAGCCAGAGCAAATAGTGCAGCCTAAGGAATACAACTGCGCTAGTCACACACACACAAATAACAAGGAGTTCTCACGACTTTCTGGAATTTTTAAAACCTTTACAAGAAATATATTATTAAGGATTTTATGATTTTATATTATATTTGTATATTGTTGCTTTGTTATAGTTAAAGACTGACCTGTCCAAATTTGGAAACATTCAGCATTTTTGACTTCTTGTTTAATAAAAAATTTACTTTTAAATTCAATTTAAATTTTTCTTAAATTATGTCATAAAAACTTGGCACATATCTGAACTGTCGATAATATTTGTCAGAAGAGTTATTTATTATCAAATATATATATGTGAATCATATAGCTAAAACAGATTTATTATAAAATCATTTCGATTTTTTAAAATAGATTCTACCTCGCATTTTAGATTATTTTAAAGATTTTAAAAAGTCAGTCTGCTTTAGATGCAAGAGGTCATAAAGGTTAAAGTTGAATAGCTTGTACATATGTATATATGAACTGAACTAGAAGAACAGAAGAAGATTTCAAACTTGAAATAATGGGATTTCAAGTAGATCGAAACCAAAATACTACAAAATAAACTTAAATAAAAAATATAAGTTTTGGGGAAAATATTTAAAAATAATAAATAACAAGTATTCAAATTTGACTTATTTAAATATTTATAAGAATCCAAAATTTGAATTTTTAAGCACAAGTGACATATTTCATATGCTACATTTTCCTCCAAAGTAAAGTATTCAGCCTTATTTTGACTTAAAACAACATGGGATTTTATGTAGATCGAAAGTTAAACAAATCAAATTGAACTGAAATTCAAATGAAAATTCCAATAAATATGGCTCATTAAAAGAATTAAAAGAAAAGAAAATGAAGACTTTAAAAAATGGGATTTTAAGTAGATTGAAAGTTAAATACTACAAATTGAACTTAAATAAATCAAATTATAATTTCCTGCACAAGTCAATAATATCGAGATATACCCACTGAAGTTCATGCAGAATCTGCGCGAACATCCACAAAATTAAATAATAAGCCAGGTAATTAAAAAAAAACGTCGAACGGCTTTAGAAAAAGAAGAAGACAACAAAAAACAGAAGAAGAAAAAGGTCATAAGAAATTGTGTATTTATTAGAGGGAAATGCAAAGCAGAAAAGCTGAAAGCAACTGCAAACACAGTTCGCCCTCTCCCTCTCTCTCTCTCTCTCTTTCGGTCTAATGCTAATGATGTAAACTAAGCATTTAACTGTTAAAAGTGCCGACAGCGCCATAAGAAGACGACAAAAAAAAAACTGTCTTTGGCATCAGTGGGCCACAGCAGATGAGCCAGCGGCTGCGACGACGACAAAAGTTGAGCTCGCGAGTCTCCCGAGTTTTGTGTGGCCAGAGACGACTCCAAAGTTCGACGCCAGCCAGGTACGATGCGCAGACTCTCTAAGACTAATCAAAGCCGTTACAATGGACACAGAATGCGGCTAAGAAACGCACTCGGCAGCGCTTGACTTGAAAGACGTCAACAGTTGGAAGCCAAACAAAAGGGTTTCCACAAACTCGAGTGTGTGTGTGCGAGTGTGGAGGAGCATGTGAAAATGTAGGTTGCATTGGCAATGAGTGAAAATGTTCACGGTAATCTTTACAGAAATTACCGTTTCATTGTTGCTGCTGCTGCTGCTGCTGATGGTGTTGACAAAGCGGCAACCAGTTGCTGCTGCTGCTGCTGCTGTGATTACAGCTGCCTCTTAATGATCATCATTTGATTGCTGACGCGCACTTAAAGGGTTCTTATTTTTATAGCCACAACTAGAAGAAGAAGCAGCAACTAACGTGACAACATGCAATCCGCAGCAACAACAAGAAGAAGAACCGCAACAACAACCGCTTCAATAATATTTGATAATGCAAAGCGGAAGCTATAAAAATCCCAATGTGAAAGACATTTGTGTTAGTTACATAGTTGCTTGGCTTAGTTAGTCAGTTAGTTAGTTAGTTAGTAGGATCGTTACATTAGAGCGCAGAATTTGCTAATTGCCAGCAATTGACTGGCGGAACTGGGGTAGGGCAAAGACGGGCAGCCCGGCAGCCCGGCAGTCCGCCAGTCGGACAGCCAGGCATGCAGGAAGCAGCATCATTAATTTAATAGTAGACGGGCAACGCGCGGCACACTCACAAAAAAGAATATCAATTTAAAATTGCTTTAACTGTAAAAGAAATTCTAAATAAAAAAAAGTATTTCTTGTAACTCCAAAAGAACTAAATGGAAGACTGACAAACTTCTACTGCAATTGAGAGCGTTTTATGCCTATTTCAAATATTTTATTCCTTAAGCAGTTTTATAGCTGATTTAATCTTAAACTTTATCCCAATCACATTAGAATATAGCGCTTTTCTCGCAGTGTAGCAGTTGCCGGCATGCCCAATCTTTGAGCTTGAGTGCACTAAATGAAAAAATGGGAAAAAAAGACTGTCTCTAGGGGGCGTGGCGCAACGAAAACACTACCTCAAGGTCAACTGCAGCCAAATGGTGGGCAAAGCTCCTTTTTGGCAACCGAGCCGCCGCAGCTCAGTTGCAGCCACATCTGATATGCCTAAAAGGCCCCAAACACAAAAGCAAACCGAAACCCGAACGAAAGATATAGAAGAGTCGCACGTAATCTGATATTGAAGCAAAAAAAAAACTGAAAAAACAGCAGAGTTAGTTTGCCATATGAGGCGAGAGTCTGTTGTCTTCAGTTCTTTTTTGTTTAGCTATCAAAACAGCATCAGCAACACACACACACACACACACACACACACACACACACACACACACACACACATAAGGAACTGGCCAAGACAACTTGGCTGGCAGTGGAGCTGGCTAAGAGGGGGGGGGAGCTAGGTGGGGCTCAACTGCAGTGACTGCATGCACAGTTCCAGGCGAGTGCACAGCCAGACGCTGTGCTGTAACAGAGAGCGGAAGAGATGACAACCAGGTGCATGCAACGTGTAGATATAAATCAAGAGCTGCTGCAACTACGGAGTAGAGAAAAGAATTATTTTTCTATATGCTGCACGGTCTGGGTCACAGGCATATAGTCTACCTGCTATCGAACTACGCCCATAAATGTAAACCAAAAATAATATATAGTATGTGCAATCAAATTTGAGTTATATAGGCTACGAAAGATAACTAATATAGGCTTCTTATAAGGAAATTACAGTATATGCTTATCTATTCCACTACCTGCTTAGCTCTTTAAGCCATATACAAAGTTGAAAAAGTGAGGGTTTTGCTCAGTTCAAAGTTTTTATCCATCATTTGGAACAGAGAGTACAATACAATGAGAAACAATAATTATTTGTATTAGTATATAACAAAGTATGGAAACCTTCTTGCAAAGTAATTGACAGTTCTTCAAGTTTTGTGTTTAAAAAGAAGTTTATAAAACTGTTTAACTTATAAAAAAAATAATCGCCAGCCTCAGTATTTGGGTTATCTTAAAGAAACTTCAGGCATAAGGTAGTTCGTGTTCGTGCCCCAGACTTAGTCTAGATGTTATCTGCAGGCAATTTAAAATATTAGCTTTAAGTGTGATCATAACTATCATCAACTGACAATGACAAAATTAAAGATAAAATATATTTATAGACATAACGATAAGCTCTGCTCTGTGATTTCAAAGGAATATAAATTCAACTTTTTTAAAACAAAAAAGAAATCTCATAACATTAATACAGATACAATTAGTTACTTGAACTTCAACTATTTTGAGCTTTAAAAACTGCAAGATACTCTCGTCAACATTAATATTAACTGGAAAATCTGGAAAGTTCCAGACCCCATAAGATATAGTAGTATTTTTTCTTGTAAGCGGGCTGCGACAACTCAGGAAGAGCTGTCAGTTATTTATCAGAACTGTCTGCGATTGCCATTTACGAACTAAGGAGCTGAGCAGTCGATAATAAAATTTGCCTGGCACGCAAATTTGGTTAGCCAAATGGCATTTGTCTAACGGCTCTTGGCCATGTTTACAAGTCGAGTTGACAAATGTGCCCGGAAACTACACAAGACACTGACAAACACACACACTCGCACATACATTCGTGCGAATTTGCATTAAAAAAGGGCAAATGGAGCTCAGGCTGGGAAACTTTGCTTGCATTTTGATAATGCATTGTCTCGTTGGCCAGAAGCCAGCCACAAGCCAACTGAATTCTAATAAAAGTCCAAACAAGTTTGCCGCCAGCCGAAGAAGAGCTGTGGCAGCTACCTGAGGCAGCGATTGGGTCGTTGGCTTTGGCTACAGAGCTCGCTTGCAACTTGGCCGCAAGTCGCATCATTAAATTCACATGGCGACTAGAGGCCAAGTTTGTGCTCTAAGTCTTTTGTTTTGTGTTGGTTCGGGCATGATTTATGCTTTGCCAAATTGAAGTCTATATTAATCGGAGCTGTCAGGTTGACAATTTTATTATAATGCGAACGCGAATCACGAACTGGCCAAAGTCAAAGTCAAAACCAGCCACAACAACAACAACAACAGCAACAACAACAATTGGACTTAATGACCCAGTACAAAGCGACAGACAAATTTATGGCAAGAGCTGAAAATGGCCAATGAACTTAATGCTCTGGTACTTAATGTTGCTTAGAACTTGACTAGCTCTGTGAAAGGTGTGTGTTGGTGTATGCTGGTGTGTGTGTGTGTGTGTGTGTGTGCGGGTCCAGCACTTTGTATTGAGTACCTTTCCATTGCAATCGCTTTGTCGTGCAGTTGTTCTAATTTCATTTACCTGTCGACTTTCACCTGCCCAGCTTAGGCTCAGACTTTGGCCACATGCAGGCCAGCTATCCAGCTCTCCAGCTCCCAACTTTGCGCCCGGCCCTATTGACAGCTAATTAAACACAACACGTGCCAAGCACAGACAATCAGCCATTGCATAAATATTTCTACTCTCGTTCCACACTGCAACTCAACAACTGAAGCAACCGATTTGTAAATCGAACGTATCAAAGAAATTCAATTAGGTTTTATGTCAAGCGCTGACTGTGAACTTTTTGTGTGCTTTTTGAAAGGAGGAAAGTTTGTGAAAAAATAATAATAATAATTTACTTAAATGCATTTATGACAGCATAGTGGGGGGGCACACTTAATTTGTCGTGAGTCTTGCAGTGATTGGAGAAATGCCTAAATGTGTGAGGATCAAATTGGAATGCCAAAAAAATTATGTTTTATTAATTTCTTTATTTATGTGTATAATTTATCATATGTATAATTTATATAATTTTACATTATATATAATAATAAATAAATGGTATTTAATATAAGTTATATGTATAATAAATAATACAAATACATGAATTAATGAGGAAACTTACCCATATAAAGAAAGAACAATAAGTTATAGGAACTGTCCATTAAGAAAGTTTCAGCATAATTAACTTTCAGAATGGGCCTACGTTATTTATTGGGCTGTGCGCCAAGCTTCTAGGCAGAAGTCGAAAACAAAAAAGACCTTAGCTCAAGTTTGTGTAAGCCCAGAAATAGTTTAACTAAGATCCAAATGTTTCTGAATTTCGATTTAAGCATGTGAAAAAAAAATATATAAAATACTTTTTTACATGTTATATTTATTTATTAATTATTATTATTTTGTATTTTAATATTTGATTACCTTTAAATATTATGACGTGTAAAAGGCTGCTCTAGACTGCGCACCTATGTATATTGTGACCTGTAAGATCTATTGTACTTCCCTTTGAGCCTGAAATTCCCATTCATAGTTTTCTGCAATGGGAATGCCACTTAAATTTAAATTTCCCCATTCGCAATTAGTAATTGACTCAACTTTCTTGGAATTCTTTTTTATTCCCACTCAGCGTGTTGCATTCGACTTGCATGTGAGAATTTGTGAGAATTCCGTCTAGATATTTATCATCTGAAAAGCTTCCATGTAAATGCTCTGCGTTGTAAGGGCATGCACTGTTCGCTGTGCGTATTTTGGCTTGGCGCGTTCTTGTTCTTTTTTTCATTTACAACTTCCGCTTGGCAAAAAAAAAATACAAATAAAAAAAAACTGAAACAAGAAGAAAGAAGGTAAAAAAAAAGAGCTGCAAAAAGTATTCGACGCCGATCACTGCAATCGCTGATGATGAGGTGCATAAACGACGCCCATTTATTGAGCCCTCGCGGCTTTAATAACTTGGAACGTGGAGCTGCCGCTGCCGCTGCCGTGTGGATTGATAATGGTAGGCACTGTCGAGGGGGCAGGGCGTGCAAGGGAGGGTCGACTGGGTACCTATGTTTGCCTGCCAACAAATGACAGGCATTTGTCTGTCCACTCCTGAGCAGAACGGGCGACTGGAACAGGCTGTCTGTCAGGCAAGAGTCTCATCAATTGTGAGTTCGACATGAAAATTGCGCGCTGTGTAAAATGCCCGAGACTTGAACTTGTTGCTGTGTGCGTGTGTGTTGTGTGTGTGTCCAGAATATACTATATGTTTAGGAAGCCACACATGAAGCTAAATGTACCCACAAGCTGACGCTTCTTTTATGGTCAGGTGTGTGTTCGTAATGGTCAATCTGGCCAAAATTGTGAGCACGCGTGGGCTACAAATTCTTTTGGCACACTATAAAAGACAACAGCAACAACAACAACTGGCACAAGTTTCACTCGGTATGAAATGGCCCAACTAGAAATGGCCATTAAAGAATAACAAGAGAATTCTCTGCTAGCCGAGTTCTCTACTTATTATTCACTTGATTCGTATGCTACTCACTTCATTCAGTCAATTGGATTTCGATTTCCGTTTTCAATGCGCGCGTTCGATTTGCAAAAGTGAAAATATAGGCTCCATTATTATCTTGGCTCAGATTTACATAATCTCGGCTTTGGCCTGGGTGAAAGTTTCTGCCACAAATTATAAGCTAGAACGCGCGCAATATGCCCAGTAGCCAATTGAGGCAGATTCGAGGCCCCGATTGCAGCCCAGTTGCGCGCCTTTCACAAATCAACGTTCAAGTCCAAGTCCAGGTCTAAATACAGTGCTTAGTCCCTCCCAAAAATAATATAGCCCAAAACCGAGACACAAAAATCTGTCAGTGGGGCGTTGCCACTGTGTCAAATAGTCAAACGAATCGTTTGCAGCAGCAGCAGCAACAACAACAAAAGTATCTGTCAGATACAAGATACACAAGTGCTCAATAGCTAATTTATTGCCTTGAATTGATGTCGCACTTTAGAATTTATTGCTCTGCAAGTTTTTTTCTTTCTATTTTTCTTTTTCTTTTTTATTTGATACCACAACTGAAGAAGCATTGTCTGTGCATTGTCTTCATTTTGTTCTGCTTCTTCTTAAGCTGAAGATTTGTGAATTGGTTTATGGCACAGCTGACAAAGCTGCAGTTAACTGGGTTGATTTCTTTAGTAGGTCCAAAAAATCAGAGCTGAATGACGGACACTAAAATTTGACAATGAATGAGACATTTTGCTAAATATATATAAGCCCGGCTTCAATCAACACATCTTAGGGTCTTTATAAAAGCTTTAATGTGCTTACAAAGCTTTTTGTTGAGGGACAGACTAGGCATTCAAAAGCTCATATTCTGACATATTCCGGATTATCAATTAAAAGCTTCCCCGGAGCTTTAATGTGCTTTCGAAGCTTTTCATTAATTTGAACCCATATTACGTTCTTATATATGGTCAGTGCTGCATTTTATAGCTTGGCTTAATTTCCCATTGAAGCTTTCTACAATTTTTAAATGCCTTCAAATTGCTTTCTTTCACTCTCCAAAGCGCCTTAAAGTCCACAATTAAAACCCATTTTGAAATCTTTCTGTCCTGACTTAAATTCTCAAACTGAACACTCAATTTGGCTAACTAGGCACCCAAATCTAGCTGCCAAAATCTTAACTACATTGAAACTGGGTTGCAGAAATTGTGAGTTAAGTTCAAATTTCCTTAAATAATAAACCGAGCCGTCGTGGTCGCTTAATTTGCCACTTTCGCCGGGTAACCGAGTCGAGACATAATCAAAATTAATTGCTTTATTAATTTGTCTAGCATTTCTCGCAGTGTAGCTTTTGACAAAAATTATGTTGTTGGGGCGTAATTGTTGGCCCCGTTATGAAGTTGCGCCGAGTTCTTGGACACACTCTCGGGTAAGACAATTGCTCCCACAGCCGCAGAAAGCAGCTTTCTTTGGCTTTGGCTTTGGCTTTGATTTTGGAGGGGGATTTTTGTATCTCGTATCTCGTAATAACTGTAATTTATTTATGAGCTTTTTGCACACGTTCCGAATACACATTTTAATTGTAGCTACGATTCTTCACAATTCTTTTGTAATATAACTCGCCCTAAAGAGCTGTAATTAAGTTGATTGAGTTTTCCAGTAGCTTTTCAACAGCTGCCAGCTGCAATTTTCACGCAAAGAAAGTGCCAAATTAAGTGCTCGACAGCTTTAAGCCCTGGGCCAACAGCTGCAAAGACATTCTCTTAAGGTTGAAATAGACAGAGATCTGGCAGCTTAAGAGAGAACTTAAGAGAGCGCCTTTTCCACAGCCAAATTCAACTCAGTTTGTTTGGAGGGAATTCTACCAAGTTTTCATGGCCAAGTACGCGCTGCGGGCATGCAAATAAGCGCCAAGTGAATTCAATTAACAAAACCCAAAACAGGCAAAAATAAAAGTCAACTGCAGTGATTTATTGTGTGAAACTGAAACTTCTTCTTTTATTTTTTTTTCGTTGTTGTTGTTTCTTTAATTTTAGCTTTAACTGGTAGCGTGAAAGTTTTCGCTTAGAGCGCAGTGCGCCAGAGGCTTGACATTAAGATAATAGCTTGATTAAAACTTGTCATGAGAACGAACCGCATCAGCCGAGTCTTTTTTTTTTTATTTATTTTATACTATGTACGTACACCATGCCATGAAAGCTCCAATTAAGCGCACTTCTTGATCATGTCGCACTTTCTGTCATTTTAGCTGGGCATGCCAGGCCGGTTGAGCGTCTTGTAACAAAAAAAATATAAATATATATATTTTTTATTTTCTTTTAAATTATTTTATTTGTAATCAGGACAATAAACGAATTGCTTAGCAAGTAAAGGTATGATAAAACTTAGCAGGATTGTTTAAGCTTAAATAAGTTCAAACAATATTTTGTACATTATAGTTTGTTTATTTAACATAATTTATGACGATATGTGGAAGATCCAGCACGTGTAATCTTTTTAAGCGTCGTGTGTCCATTTGTGTCCAATTGTCTAAGAGATCCAGAGCCAAGTTATTTATATAGCTCTAAGCACATCTACTCATTCCACTTCTGACCACAAAAATTATATTAATGGAATTATTTAAAATTAATTTACAATAAATTTAAAATTACTTAACATTTTTATCTAGAATGCCATTTATATCTTGAATATCTGTTTAACTACCTCCTACTACTACTTCCTACGTCCTACTTCTTGGAAACGCGATCAAACATTTTAAAAGCCACATAATTAACTAACATGTTCGCACCCTGCATTATTTTCTGTCTGTTAAACTGATTTTATTTCTCTTCACAACAAAGCATAAAGCATACGTTGATTTAATAGTCTCACTCGCATTACGACTATCTTGTGTATGAAAACCCTGTCAGTCTGTTTAAAACTATTGCATATTTTTGATCCCCAAACTTCGTGCTCAGCATGCCGGCGCTTAGGTTCTCATAATTGCGCAATTGCAACTCTTTATTTAATAGCATGGGTTATTCAAGTTTTCTAGCTATTTTCTTAAGGTTACAGCCCTGTTAAGTTTACGGACTTAAATTCTTGGGCATATTTGACAAGAGTAAATCAAACTTATTCCTAGTCAAAATTCATGTAAAAAACAAGATGACAACTCTGCCATTCCCATTACCAAGCTAACACTCTGCACCCGTTCTTAAGGTATTATTGTAGATATGTACATGTAAAAAAAAAGATGACAACTCTGCCATTCCCATTACCAGGCTAACACCCTGCACCCGTTCTTAAGGCATTATTGTAGATATGTACATGATTAATATCCACATCTAGATAACACTAGTTTAAAGGTATTATTGTAGATAGAAACATAGTAAATATCCACATCTAGTTAACACTAGATTCAGTTAGGGTATCCGAATTTCGTTATGTCGAACACACAGCATCCACGATGTTCCTTGTGTCATGTTCTGCATTTGCATGCAAGTTTGCCGAGCTCTGCTCTGCTAATCACGTTCTCAATGAAAGTGGATGCAGTGGTGCATGCGACTGACGAGTGGTGCGATTCGTGTTTTCGTTCTGGACAAGTCGAAGACGACGACGTTTTGGCTCTTTCACTGGCAATGACCGCCATTTGCTGTGGCGTTGTTTGATTTTCACGTTGGTTTATTTGTTTGTTTGTTTGGGTTTTTCGCATGCAACTGGGAAACCAAGACACGTCCGAGTGTGAGTGGTTCTTGATGCTGTGCTGATTCTGGGTACCAGTTTCTATTTGTTGTTGTTTTCTTTCTATTTCTTCTCCTATTTTGAAGCTGTTTCTCTTTTATTTTTGGTTGATTAATATTATTTATAGCCGCGGTTCATGTCTAGAATTCAGCTGCGAATTTAATTAATATGCTGTTTCCTCTGAGATAGGTTTTTTGCCATAATTATCTGCCCTATTTTTGACTCTACGTGCCAATTTGTTTTGTAAATTTATGTTTGTGTGCCTTAGTGTGTGAGGGGAACCACATGCTAAAAGTAAACAAACTCATAAATTTTTCAATAATATTGCAATTGTATTAAGTGCCGGACAAGTGGAAGAGAGAGCAGTGCATGGGAAATAAATAAGGATGGGAATGAAAAGCAAACTTCAATGCGTTTAGTGCGATTTTGCTAAAAATAAGTGGAAAGAAATTTTATTGCTTTTTTTTTGTGTAGTCTTAAAATTTAAAATTCAAATATAGTAGCAGTCATCTATTTAAAATATATAGATATTCTATATTTTATTTCTGTCTATTTACGTACTAAAAATTTGTGGAATTATACCTCAGAAAATTGTGTATGCATTGCAAACGTTTACGAATAGAAGCCAAAGCAGAACTAGAAAGTTGTATGCTCTCGAGAGAGTAAAACGCAAGAGAATAAAGTGCAACAGATTAAGCACAACAGTAACAAACATAAGTACTCATATTTCCCAGTTGGGAAAAACGACTGAGTTCTAAATTGAATGCAGGCACATTTATATAGCATATAACCAAAAATTGCTTAGCTACGCTCAAGTATTTTATGTGATACGTCGAAAATGTGAAACTAAACGCATTTCACTTGAAATGCCTTTGCCTTAGAGAAAACCAGCATACGCAATATTTGTGGTTTCTACAAAATGCCTAGATAAAGCACGAAATGCCAAAAACTCAGATGCTTATCTCAGTTTTTCAGATGGTTTCGAGCGTTGTCCAGCCGAAAGCGGTCGTTGCTTTGGCCAAATTGAGTTGTCCACTTATTATGCCATTATAATAACTATATAGTGTACTTGTAAGGCAGTCCGCTCACCTGACTGTCATCCCGCTCTCTAACATCACTTTTTTTTTGTGGTTTTGTTGTCTTACAGCTAACAATAAACGGCGTCAACAAATTTCTTTGGTAAATGCTTCATTAAAAGTGTGGCAGAACTTTGGCAACAACAACAAGAGCGACAACAAGAGCGACAACAACAACGATAGCAACCTGTATCATTTGCCAAGTGCTGCTCCATGCTCCATAGCGACAATTGTGCGGGTAATTCCATCTGGTTGAATTCGGCTTATGAGCTGAGCATGCGCTGGCCACCAGTTGCCGGCAGACGCTTCAATTCGCTTGTCATTGGAAAGTTGCCGCTGCGTGACACACATTTCACGCATTAGACACGACCCCAGCCGTAGCTGGACCTGGACTTCGGTACTGGGATCTGGAGCCAGACCAGTTGTTGACCACAGATAGTCGAGTCACAAAGCACCTACAGCTCGAGCCCGCACTGGAGCCACACTCCAAGTGCAAGTCGAACTTGGGAGTCGGAGTCGGAGTTAGAGTTGGGCTTGACGCTGCCCCCTTTTGCATTATTCATGCGTGCAACGGCCCGAAGTGAAGGTGAAGGAGGAGGAGGAGGAGTAGGAGTAGTAGCGAGCGGGGTAGGAGAAACAAAGATGACGCTGCGCTTAGTCAGCATATTATCGGTGGCATTAATTTCTGTGCTGCCCGCACAGTTGGATGCGTTCATCACGCAGAATACAGGTGAGTTACGATCCATGAAACAAACAACAAAAAACATGCTTAAAAACTGTGGCAACAATAGTGCAAAGAGGAGGAGCTGAGGGGCAGTGGCAAGACAGATAATAAGAAATATTACTTTAAATTGGTTTTAAGTGCGGGCCAGTTAGCCCAACATAAACTAGCTCAACTCGGGGTTTTCATTCGGGAATTCAATTTTATTTTTAAGATGTTTTCTTAAGAAATCAATTTAGATAATTTAGATATATATATATATATATATATATATATATATATATATATATATATATATATATATATATATATATATTCAGATATTGATAACAATTATAAAATTAAAATATCTGTTTAGGAACATCATAAATACAATGCTAAATAAATAGGTAGATAAATAGAAAATAAACATGGAAAAGGTAAGGTTAGGCTCGAACCACTGATTCACCTAGTAGATCCCAACTTAAAGAATATTATATAACGCGACATGAACTTAAAATTGATTCACCTACTAGATCCCAACTTAAAGAATATTATAGAACGCGAGATGAACTTAAACATAAACTAGCTCAACTCGGGGTTTTCATTCGGGAATTCAATTTTATTTTTAAGATGTTTTCTTAAGAAATCCATTTAGATAATATTATATATATATATATATATATATATATATATATATATATACTTACAACTTAAAGAATATTATATAACGCGAGATGAACTTAAAATTGATTCACCTACTAGATCCCAACTTAAAGAATATTATAGAACGCGAGATGAACTTAAAGTTTAGCAAAGACTTCAAAACACTTTAAAATGGTTTTTACTTTGTTTCTTACTGCCAATAACTAACCTATTTGTGGGTAAAAATCTAAGTGTAGCAAATTGAAGTGCTTAAAACAAAACAGTTTGCATATCTTAATCAGATTCTTGATGGAGATATCTTGATGGTTCGGTTGTTAAACTGTATATATTTTTCTATATGAAAACTATTTGATATAGCTAAGATGAAGAATATTCTAGGCTCCATAAAATAAATACTTTTAAATTTTTTGATATTTTCTTAAAATAATATTCGGACTGCTACAAACTCAGCTGAGCTCAGTTAGCTGTGCTCTGATTTAAAGTTTGCGCAATAAATTTCAAAACTATTCAAAACTCCGCACAGTTCACATCGTCGTTCTATAGCTTGTAAACAAATCGCTTAAGCGCAAAAATTCTCCATTTACTTTAAAAGTTGTAGTTAAGATAAAGTAAAAAGCAACCCAATCGGTATTTTGATATGTGGGCACAAAAGTATAATGTGCATTTGGGACAGGAGCAGATGCCCTATCAGACAACCGTTTACTTGCCCATACCGCAACAGAGCATAGTGCCCAATACGATGGCCACCAGTGTACTCAATATGCCTACCATGGCACCGGCAGAGGCCTTCATCGTAGTCACCAGTCCCCAGGGCAATCATGTGCAACCGTATCTGCTGCAGCAGCTCGTGCCGTCCGGCGACTGGACGCAGTGGGGCAGGAAACAGCTGCCTCAGCCGCAGCCTCTCCAACAGCAGCTGCCACAGTGGCAACCCCCAACGATGCCAGCCGAGCCTGGCGAGGCTCCTGAGCAGCGGGAGCAAAAGCCTACACAGCCCAAAAAGTCGCACGTTAAGAAGCTGTACCGCTATGGTGCCTCACCTAAGATGATGAAATCGGGCGCCGCTTTTCCCTCCTACTATGCCGATCCGCAGAAGCTATTTAATCGCTACTGCATGGATCAGTAGGATATTCGAACGGATAACCAGTTCAAACGGATAGCACAGAGAATCATCAACTCTTTTGTGTTTTTTTGTTTTTCGACTTTGTGTGAATAAATCCTGAGCATTTTCAAACCCATTTTTCGTATTCTTTCTGCCTCCCTTGCAGGCTGTCATCACAATGGCACCTGGTATGCGGACAAGTCGGTGGTGCCCAGCATGGAGAAGTGCCTCAACTGTCAGTGCAATCGGAAGACTCTCGTCTGTCGACTGAAAGTCTGCCCGGAGATGCCGATGCCGCCGCCACGTGGCTGTGTCGTGGTTCAAAAGAAGAACAGCTGTTGCCCCTACCTCTCCTGTGCCCGCCTGGATGCCTTTTATAAGATACCCACCAAGCGACGCATCATCGCATACCTGGATCACTATGAGCGGGAGTCCATCGACCGTGTGGTCAACGACAACATGCTGCAGAGACGCTCGGATGACTCCGACGTCGACTTGTTTGGTAAGCGTATACAAAATCGAGAATTCGATTCATTTAACTAAGGGACTCCTATTTTTTTTTAGTGTGCGTAAAGAATGGAACTGTGTACAAGTCCGGATCGGCCATGTCCTCGTCGAACCTCTGCAGCTATTGCTATTGCATTGGTAAGTGGAAGACTGCAAAGTTTTAGGGATGAGCGAATAGAAATTGCCGAATAGAAAATGTGTGAAAGTAGTGGGAGCAATGAGTGGGAACAGATAATTGCAGCATTAAGTAAGTGGGAACAGATGTTAGGAGCTGCAAGTTGAGTTTGATTAAGTGGCGACAAGTAGAAAAAGAATTTCTCCCACAAATAGTGGGAATAGAAATTGTGGACCTGTTGATAGCACGAATGGGAACAATAAACTGGGAAAATTATGAAGCGATATTAATATTAACATAAGGTGGGAAAATAAAGCTAAATAAGAATCCGGATGAATTATTTGAGAGTAGAATATAGAAAGAAGTGAGAAGTGAGAATACACGACCGAAATCAAGCAAGTGAGAACAGGGACAAAAGATAGTAGGGACAGACTGGTATTTAATCTAAAGTTAGAACAGTAATTGGGAACAGTTAACGAATATAATATGTAGGCACATAAGGTGGGAATACTAAACACAGTCCGTATGCAAAAGAAGCAAGTGAGAACGGCAATCCACAAAATGGAAAAGTAAGCGAAAACATTTATTGGAAGCAAGAAGCTTAAGTGAGAAGAATAGATAAGCATATGAATAACAATATATAAAAGAATAAGAATACATGATCGCGAACAGAAAGTCAGAATAGTATGTGGGTATGTGGGTACAATAAATGGGAACAGTCTTATATTAGTAACATCTCAAAATCGCACCAACTAAACCTTTTACTGACACCTACTCTTTCCACCCTTTCCAGGCGGAAGCAAGAAGCTTAAGTGGGAAGAATAGATAAGCATAATAATAACAACATATAAAAGAATAAGAATACATTTTCGCGAACAGAAAGTCAGAATAGTATACGAAATTACTATTTAGTAACAACATCTTAAAATCCATGTGGGTACAATAAATGGGAACAGTCGTATATTAGTAACATCCCAAAATCGCACCAACTAAACCTTTAACTGACACCTACTCTTTCCACCCCTTCCAGGCGGAAGCAAGAAGCTTAAGTGAGAAGAATAGATAAGCATAAGAATAACAATATATAAAAGAAAAAGAATACATTAGCGCGAACTGAAAGTCAGAATAGTATACGAAATTACTATTTAGTAACATCTTAAAATCCATGTGGGTACAATAAATGGGAACAGTCGTATATTAGTAACCACCAACTAAACCTTTTACTGACACCTACTCTGTCCACCCTTTACAGGCGGAAGCAAGAAGCTTAAGTGGGAAGAATAGATAAGCATAAGAATAACAATATATAAAAGAATAAGAATACATTATCGCGAACAGAAAGTCAGAATAGTATACGAAATTACTATTTAGTAACAACATCTTAAAATCCATGTGGGTACAATAAATGGGAACAGTCGTACATTAGTAACCACCAACTAAACCTTTTACTGACACCTACTCTTTCCACCCCTTCCAGGCGGAACCGAAAAGTGCGTAAAGCCCAAGTGCATGTTGCCCGTGGAGGGCTGCAAGCCCATTTTCGTCGACTCCACCTGTTGCCCCGTGCGCTACGACTGCAGCAGCAAGACATCGGGTAAATCCTCGCAGGAGGTGCGCTATCGGAAGAATTCGAACAAGCATTTCCAGCGCATGTCGCAGCGACTGCAGCGGAATCGGGGCTGCACCGTGGGCGCCCAGTTCTACGCGGAGGGTCAGAAGATGCGCTCGGATGCGGACAGGCCGTGCGACATATGCTTCTGCATACGGGGCACGCGACGCTGTGCGCCCAAGAAATGTGCGCCGGCGCTGAAGAACTGCATCCCGGTGGTGCCCAAGGGCCAGTGCTGCCCCTCCAGCTATGATTGCGGCAGCCAGCGGGACTATCGACGCTCGCAGAGCTCGCGACAATTCAATCTTTACAATCTGCTCTTTGGCAAGGAGGAGCAGGAGGCGGAGGCTGCGGCAGCCTCTGTGCTGATGCCGCAAAATACCATGGCCGAGCATTATCCGCTCGATCGTCATCCCACCGAGCCGCCCGTGGGCGATGCGCTGCAGGCGAGCAGCGAGAAGAGCATCCTGGATACCCTGCGCGAGGGTCTTGAGTTCATCGATGGCAACAATAATCAAATGCTGGCCAACAACATGGATCTGGCGGGGCTGCCAAGCACAGCTACCCCACAGCCCCCAGCGAACCCGCCGGCGACTGAGGTGAGCAGCACCACAGAGCTGAGTTTTCTGGACTTGCTGCTCGGACCCAGTACGGAGCGTGAAGCCAATCCGGCGCCGGAATCAACAACCGCTAAGAAGCCTTTGTCCTGGGTAGATTTACTGCTGGGTCCCGACGAGGAGGATCTTGCCCAGGCCGACGCAACGGTGACCGAGGCATTTGTAGAAACCACCACTGGACCACCACTGACCCAACCGGTTGAGGCACCCCTCGCCAGCACCACAGTGCGCAGCATTGAACGCATTGCGGATGATTTCGATGATCATTTGGCTGATGGCGAGATTGCGGTGGGTGAGCTGCCGGCGGAGGCGCAGCAAATTGCGATTGCCAATGCGGCGAATTGGCCCAGGCCCAAGGATCCACTGGCCAGCTCCACTGCACAGCCAGCTGATCTGTTCAATGTGCTGCTGGATGGCCTTTCCGTCATGCTTGATGGCAATATCAGCAGCACAACCACAACCACAACAACCACAACTAGGCAACCCGTTGTCACACATGCACCACCCATGTTCCGTCCACTGCCCAGCAATAAGCCGCAGCACACGCGAATCAACTCCAAGCTGGCCAATCTGACAGTCAGCCCGCCCATGGTGGTGGTCACCAGTAAATACGGACAGCCAGTCACATATAGAACCATGCCCGGCAGAAGCAATACCAGCAGCACCACAACAACAACAACAACCACAGCTAAACCGACAATAACTTCAACAGTTGGCTCCACAACAACGAGACCGACCACCACAACCACACGCAGGCCAACAACAACAACCACCAAAGCTAAGCCCAAAACCACCAGACGCACCACAACAACCACAAGCCAACCAACAACAACAATGAGCAGCAGCACTACAACAACAACTACACCGAAACCTAAAACCACAGCCTTGAAACCCACCTTTAGAGCCCCAATCAAACACAAGCAACCACCCTACATTATGAGCACCACAAGCACCACCACCAGCACCACCACTGTACCGCTTATCATCAAAACGAATCCGAGCATTTTGGAAGCGGAACCTTTGGATGACGGTGACAGCACCGCGCCCACATTGCCGCCCAGCCTGCCTAATCTGAAAATCATACCCTTTCTGCCCACGGATGCGGTGGACTCAGCGCCGAAAATACAACCACCGGAAAGCTTTAACAGCCACAGCTACTATCAGCAACCACTGGCTGCCGATAAAATGGGCATTGATTATGATTCGCCCTACGCCGAGCCACCGCAACATCCCAACAACTACAACAGCCACAACGATCAGGCTGCCTACAAATACAAATTTAATGTGGAGGTACCGGCAGCGGAAGCACCACCCGAGCCGGTGGTGCATGTGGGCGGCCAGTATGAAGGCAGCTCTGGCTATGTTAAGTATGATTTTAAGGAACAGGTGGTGCAACCACCCGTGCATAGCGGTTTCTCACCACCCACCGAAACAGAGGGCGGCTTTATGCCCAAGGAACCGTTGGTAATCGATGGAGAAGTGCTCCAGGAGCATGTCACATCGAATGTCCTGCTCACCGATAACTATCATGTCACCCAGCATATTATCGATATAACGACAGAGCGGGACGATAACGACACCGCATCAATCGGTAAGTCTTTTATTTTATAAATATTATTTTGAGCCTGATGTAACTCAGAAATGTTTGCTTGATTATTTACCCATATTTTTGTAAGACGAAACATTCTAGATATACTACTGAAATATTTTTGTGCTAACTGGACAACTGACTGACTGATTAAAAGATTGATTGATGAATTGATTGATGAACAATTCAAAGCTCAAGCCGCAGTAGCTGGGAAGCTCAATTTTTGACTAGTACACATTAAGACTTTGGATAATTTCTCTTATTTAGATATATTACTGAAATATATTTATACTGAATGATTGACTGACTGACTGATTGATGAGCAACTCAAAGCGCAAATCGCCGAAGATGGAATTCTTAATTTTTCACTAGTGCACATTAAGACAGGGTCTTGAAAAATTCCTATTTATTTAAGATCTAGATATATAACCCAAATCTTTTTTTTACTGACTTTCGGCTGATTGATTGACTGACTGACTGATTTATAAACTGATTGATGAAAAACTCACAGCCTAAACCACCGCAGCTTGGTAGCTCAATATTTCACTAGTGTACACTACGTCTTGGATAATTATTTTCGCAATACTGGCAAATTTGAACTCAGGTTTTCTGAGTATATTTTTCAAACAGGCCTCAAATTTAACATCGGAGCTTCGCATCAATTTCGCGTACCTTTAGTTCATTCAATCCGCTTCAAAGTTTTTCTTATTCTAAATACATATAATTTATTATTGATTTTGAGCAACCCTTTAATAATAGTTCGCTTCGACAAAAATGAAACATTTGAAAAACGGATTTTGGCTATTGTGTATATACTCACTCTTCAACTGCAATTATTTATTTCTTTACTTTGCTCTTTGTGGAACACATCACAGAGATCACAACGCCAGATCCCTTCAAAGATGTGATACACACTGAAAGACCGCCAAATCTCGACACGCTCATTGAGGACAAGAAGCCGACGCAAGAGCAGCTGCAACAGCAACAGCACATCGAGAGTGTCACCTACAGCATCAGCAGCTCTTCCGGCTTCAAAGCTGCAGCGGCAACTGCAGCAGCAACAGCTGCAGCTACGCCATCAACAACACCAACAACAACGACAACCACAGCAACAACAACAACAACAACTAAACAAACACCGCTGATAGATAAAAATGAGATCAATAAACTGGATGAGCTCCTAGATGAGCTCCTAGGTATGAACCTGCCCAGCCTGGGTCACAGCAGCAGCAGCAGCAGCACAGTGCCGCCCTTTAAGACATTGCCAACGCGTTCAACCGAGCTGCCCAGCACAGCAGCAGCAGGAGCAGCAGCAACAAACGCAAAAGTAACTACAGCGACAAGCACTGGGCGACCGCTGGCCACGCCCACAGCAGCACGTGGCCACAAAAAGGGCAATAAAACGAAGCAGAAGCCGTCAGGCAACAGACGCCAACAGCCAACGACAATAACAACAAAGCCCGCCAGATTCAAAGGTCAAGCAGCCACGCGTCGAACTCCCGTCAGCAGCAACAACAACAACAACAGCAGCAACAGGAACAGCTCAATGGCCACCGCAGCGCAGACAAGTACCAAGACCAAAGGCACGTCAGCAACTACAACGACAACAACAACAGCAACAACGCCTAAGCCGCACACAACAATAAGCACAACAGCAACAACTGCAACGACAACAACAACAACAGCAGCAGCAGCAACAATTGCTTCCAGCACAGTGCATCCATTTTTAATGTCACCGTTCGACAAATTGCCCTTCATGGACACCAGCTATGAGGTGAGACCACACCAGCAGCAGCAGCAGCAACAGTTGCAACTGTTGGCCGAGCAACAGCGACCGCAGCAATTTCATCATTATCAGCACGCGCCGAGCAGCAGCAGCAGCACAACAACAACAACAATGGCAACACCAGCCGGAGCAGCATCCGGAGCAGCAGCAGATACCAATTTGTCGAGTGGAGGGGGCGCGGGCGACGGGCTCATGGATCCCACGGGCATGCTAAAATTAGCCGGCTGCAACATTTATGGTCGCATGTATCGCGTTGGCCGCATTATAGTCGAATTATCCAATCAATGTCTGGAATGCAAATGCACCGAGGTGGGCGTCAAGTGCGGCCCATTAGACTGTTAATTTAAGCAATGCCCCTCCGGCGCCCCTCCAATCCCGCTCGTGCGTTGTGCCTGTCTGTGTGTACGTGTCTGTTTGTGCGTGCGTGCGTGTGTGCGTATGTCTGTGTGCATGTTTTAGCATTTTAGCCAGCGACTATTTGCCCAACTTTCAATTTAGCTGTTTACTTTTGCATTTAACATCTAGTTTGTAGTACGCATATTAGGCTTAAAGCTCTCTTTGGTATAGTCGTCTAATCGCAAAGGATTTAAGTTAGTTGTAGTTTTAAATATTTACTTACTATTAAGTTGTATTATAGACATAGCTATGCGCTGCAACTATTTTTATTTCACCAAACTTGAACTTACTTCAATGCATTTAAAATCGAATTTTATTATTTAATTAAATCGTAATTCTTAAATTTTAAATTAAAATAAATATTTACCTACATATATCTAAAAGAAAAATGAACTGAATTTTCAACATTTTTATTGATCGAAAGAACATTTATTTTCTCAATTCCTTTTTTGCGTCGCATCCTTAAGCGTCTAACATAGTAAACACAGCTATTATAAGTATATTTTAAATTTATATTATACACTTAATACATAGCACAAATCTCGAAGAGTATATATATATATATCTAAAATCTTTTAAGGCCTTCTGTGTTAGTTTTAAAAAGTGAGAATACTTCCCATTGGATTGTCGTAGATCAAAAGCAAATGCAGATATAAAACAGACACACAGAATCTTCTATAATTAGCCACACAATGAGGTTTTTGCAAAAATACTCTTTTTCCAAACGAGTGTATTCAAAGTAGATTGTATTCCGATATTAATGGGATTATGTTTATGTTTAAAAAAAAAACTAACTTGGAAAACAAAAAAGTTTTCCCCTTTGACGAAATATTCTATATGTCTTAGAGAGTTAAATGAGTAGAGTGAAGAAAACTCAACAAATAATTGAGTTAATTTACTTTAGGAATGTTTAAGCTGGCCTAAAAATTTCCTAAACCTGTGTAGTCTAAACTACAGACGTTAGAGTAAATGCGAGTTAGTAATTATTGATATCTGATAGTTTTTAGCTGTACATAGATTTAATTTTTGTCCCTACTGAAAATTATTGTAAAATTTACAATAATCACTTAATTTGCTCAGCGGAATGCGAAGCGGAATAGAATTCGTAAATAACATTTATGTGCAGAGTATGCAGTTTTTTTGACTCAGCAAAGAAAATTCATGCAAAACGAATGGAATTTACTAACATTTACATTATCTACACATATTCAAAGACTGTTGAGGTAGAACTTTTAAAATTGAGAATTTCTTTAGAATTAAGAATTTATTTTTATCTGATATACAATCAAACTTAGAGGAATTTAATGGGATACTGAGAATCGAATGAAAATGCGAACAATCTCAAAGCTGAATATTTATATGCCAATGCTGAAAATAAATGAAAACTAATTTCATTACTGAAAATCACAATGATCCAGTTAAGTTATGCTCACATAAATATTTAATGAGCTGACATCGAAAATCCGTTAAAATTCGCCTTGTAAAATTGCGTGTAATTTAAACAGCCAATTAGCTGAATCATCAAATTGGGGTCTATAAAAACAACTCGAGGGTGTAACAATAAAATTTATTCAAACAATTCGTATTGCATAGAAATTTGTGCATGCCCTTAAAGAACGCGTCGAAGTCAATTGCTTGACCATAAATTTAAAGCGCGAGCTACCAAAAAAATTACAATAAATAAATAAGCAAACAATTGTTTAATTCGCTTTTTCCGGCGGACTTGACTGGAATTGCAAATGTTAAGACTAAATTAATGCTAAAAACAGAACAAATATCTAATTATACTCTTAGCAATTAGTTAGATTATTACGCATTTGCGGGCCGAGAGAGTCGAGACGCTGCCATCGCCGATAGACGAGGAAGCCGCTTAACAAGCCGGCCACGCCCCCGCCCAGATGGGCCTCCAGGCTGATGCGGGGATTGAGATTGTGATTGATGCAATAGTGAAAAATTGTGAATGCCACATTGCTGGCAAACAAAATCAACAAGACGGCAATGCGCAAAAACCGATGCGACAATTGTGAAAAGTTCTATAAAAAAAAATAAATTAAAAAAAAAATAAAAACAAATAAATACACAAAGTAACGCAAGTAAAAACGTTGCAGTCGGCTGCAACCGACTGCGCCATACTCTGTTCACATCTTAAAAGAATCAAAAGACGGCTTCAGTTCGATATTTGCGGCAGGAGGCTGTCATGTTGTAGTCCACCTGCCAAATTGTGTGGGAAACACTTCTCAGCAATTTGTCAGATGCCGAAATATATGAGTCCAAGTATAAAAAAATTACGCACAGACGGACATTACACAAAGCTAATATACCCTCTACACACATTGCGAACAGAGTATGCAATCAAATTAAATTGCGGTTGCATTTGATTTAGCCACAGTTGACTGACCAAAACCAGGTGCGGCACATGACTGCACAGCAAGGCATAGACGCCCGCCGATGCGCCCAACAATGACAGCTCCGGCTGCAGCCAGGCATTGGCCAATGCGCCGCAAATGCCGCCCGTAATGTAGACCACGCCCACGCGCCAATGACCCTGCTCCAGTTCCAGCCAGACACCAATAAAGCACTAGCAAAAAAAATGAAGAAAGGAAGGGAAAGAAAGAAGCGTAAACATTAAGCCTGAGTGCATCTGAAGTGGTTCAGTGGGCCAACCCACCTGCAGACACATGTTGATCCACAAGTGCCAGGTATCCGCATGGAGCAGCATGTATGTAAAGAAGCGCCAATATTCGTGCCCCAGCTCCGGTTTGTAGATGAGACGCCGCTGCATGCAACCATTGACAATCAGATGCAACGATAGCTGCGAATGTGGAAGCGACAATAAGTGACCTTAAACGATAAACATTAACGTTACACTGCGCTACAAAAGTAAAGGCCAAAATGCCAAAGACTACAGGCTTTTGTGTTAGCTCTCAAGCATTTGTGTTTTTTTAAGTCTCTTTAGAAGTTGGATATAACTTTGCACAAGAATATAATAATATTTATATTCATATAATTAGAGAAAAAATGTTTTATTTAAACAAAAAATTTATTTAATGATATGATTTTAAGATAATTTATTTGATTTATGATTATGATTGCGATTTATTCTCAATTTTTCTCCTATGGCAATCTATGTTCAGCTTTTGCTGGTAACTAATATTTGTATGCGAATATATTTGCTTGATTTTTATTTATTCTAAGTTTAATTTGACTTGCTTTACAATCGCCAGAGTTACTTGAGCTAGTAAGGATACATAAAATGATAAAAATATGCTGCAAAGCGTGGTTTTTGGGAATCTTTAAGTATATGTATATAACATTAGCAATTTTTTTGGACTGTTTAAATATCATTTAAGAAAAATATTGTTTTCTCCCTTCAGGCATTTATTATTACAACACATTTAAACATGTTTTTGAGTGAGAAGTTTTAGTCTCATATACATTAACAATACGATAGCAATTTCCACTCTAATAAACTCAATTCTATGCGCGCGCTGTTGCACAGTGTAATCAATCAAAATAAAAGAAGAAAAAAAAATGATGTCAAGCCATCTGTCACTTTCGCTCAGCAGCCAAGTGTGAGATGTCCAAGTGTGAGTGCCAAGAACAGCTTGACATGGTAACAACAACAACAACAACAATAACAAAAGCAACAGCAAAAAAAAAACAACGCCAAATCGGTGCAACATGCCTCACGCCAAATATGACAAATGCCAGTTGCAACATTTAAGTCAACGCTGACTAAAATGGCAATAAGACTCGAGCCACGTCGATTGTGATTGGAATTGAGTTGAAGTTTGAGATTGTGTAATATGGAATGAATATCTTAGCCTAACCTAGCTGGGCTGGGCTCAAACAATTAACAGCGAACGCGGCATTGCAGCGTGTAGTTAGCAAATATTGCAAATATGTTATAAAATGAGCGGAGACATTCATTAATCTGTGCCACAAATGGGTCAACTAAGACTGGGAAGCACTTGTGTGACTTCGCCCCAGTGAGTGGATGGAATGGTTGGGTGGGTGAATGCAACCACTTGCGATGAAACCACAGCACTTGCAGCAGCCCAAAATGTGCAATCAGCTGGAACACTCGTCGCAGTCGTCATGCAGCCTGGAAAGGGGGCAAGTGACTTTTCATCAAGTTAGTCAAAAAAATATTCATCACAAGCCAAGAATGCTTTTCAGTTAAAGTTTTTCTTTTACAATTGAGGGATCATAAATAAGAAATTAATAATTATTAATAAATTAACAGTAAATACAAATATATTAATTAAAAAACTAAAGTAAGTAAAAGTAATTAATTAAGAAACCAAAGTAAGTAAAAGTATTTAATTAAGAAACCAAAGTAATTAAGAAAAATGTAAATATTTTATTTTAAGTATATAGTATTCTATTCTTAAAATATAACTGGGCAGTTAGTTTCTTAACATGACTTCTAAAATTAAATGACGTAATTTGGTTTTAAATCACATATTTAAAAGGTAGAGCAAATTAAATAGTTTAATTCTAACTGGTGCTAAAATTGTGTGCATGTTTTCAATACGGTTTTAATGTAATTTCATTGTAATTTCTATTTATTACGCTTTTGATTCATGTGCACAGACATTATCGCAAAGTCAGCGAAAGCAATTTATTAATCAGCAACAGTTAATGGTTAACTTTATCTGCCTCATGCGACTACGAAAGAAAATGATTCACAACAAATCGCAACAAACGCAATTGACATGAGGAAACTCTTTGTTAAAAAAAAACAAAACAATTGCTGATTAAAAGTTGAGCGACCTCAGAAACCGCGAAAATAAACATATATGTGTATTGCAATATATAGATGAAAATAAAAGCCTAATAAGTGAAATAGAATTCCATAAACAAAACAATAAATTATCATAATATGCAAAAGAGATTCACACGAATTTTGAGGGCTAAAAATAAATCTGAAAATCTTCCGTCGAGTTGCGGGCGAAATATATGTGTAAACAAAAGTAAAAGTAATTATGAACCGCAAGTGGCGATGGAAATGTGTGCAAATGAAAATGAACACACGAAAAAACATCTGAATTGTATTTCAAGTGGAAAATGATAACTGCAACAAATGGCACACGTTGCGCATACGCCGTGTGGCACGCGTGCCAAATGTGGAGCAACTGCAGCGAGGGCAGGCCGCACTTCAACTACCTGCACAAGGGACATCAACAATAGGAACCAGGGCACATGCCAGAGTCGTCGTTGCTCCAGCGAATGCGTCGCCGTCAAATCATCAATGAAAATCTTTTGCAATGGCGCACGCGGCGGCACAAATGCCGGCAGCAGCAGCCTGGCATCCTTTGTGTCCTGTTTGCTGTCAATGTGATGCATTGACATAATGCACATACACACACGCACACATACGCACTTAAAATATTTTCGTCGCCAGCACAAAGTCTTAACAATAATTCGAACAACTCAGCCGGCAGCGACGTCCGCTGCGCTTAGCGCTTAACCCACGACTACACAAAACACAACTCACACACACCCCAAAACAACGCCGCACACCTATCGGGCGAAGGCGCCTTTGTTGTTGTTGTTGTTTTTCTTTCTTTGCTGCTTCTTGTTCGTTTGCTATGTTTAAATCGTACACGCATCCAATCAAAACCATCGATCGTTTGATCTTTTATTGCGCGGTTCACTGGAGCGCCGTAAATAACTGCAGCATACTTTTGTGCGCCGGCATAACATTTATTTCGCAATGCATACTTTGGTTCGTGTCCTGACTAAACGTGCGAAAACATTTTAACTTGTAATTTGAACGCATTTTTGAAATTTAACTACAAATAATATATAAACATTTAAAACCTACTTAAAATTAAAGTTCATAAAGTTCAAAATTAAATCAAATTACAATTTGTGCATTGCTCAAAGAATTCAAAAATAATTATTAAGATATATTATTGCATTTAAAGCTAAAAACGATATAATTCTGCGCGGATATATAAAATGTCTTTTTTAGTTTCTATGATTGATGCGTTCATACATTGCAGATCGAATCGGCTATTGATACTGATCGAAAATATATATATGTATATACTTTATGGAGTCGGAGATACTTCCTTCTGCCTATTACATACTTTTTCACAAGAACATTATACAAAAGGTGAAGCTAAAAATAAAAATAGCTCAATTTAATTCATTATTAAGTTCTCTACATGACCTCTAATGTTAATAGCATAATATATTTTATATTAAATAAAATAGTATTTTTATTTTTATAAGAAAAGCTAAAACTAAGCATACACAACATTTGCCAAAACTGACTTCTGATCTTCAGATTACGGACATAACATTGATTTACAGCAATACGCAGTCATCGGAAATTGCTGCATTAACTCCACGAATTATCCTTGGCATTTGACATTTGGGCAACGTCAACATATTGCCCATTGCATATTGTCAGTTGCCGAGCTGCAATCCAAAACTGGCGGCAACAACAAATTAAACTCGAAATGTTTGCACGAAAAGTTGTTGTCCTGTGCGCCAAAATGTGTGGTGAAAAGCTTCGAGGAAAAGCGGCAAATGCTCAATTTCTCAATTTCTCAGCTCGCAGTTCGGTCGGCTCTCTCGGGCAGGACACGTGGCTGGGACCAACGCGCACCGAAGACCTTTATGAATGGCTTTCAATGAAATATTTATGTAAGCGAAGCCACTAAAATCGCTAAAGAGAACAAAACAAGCAGCGTCATTATTAGTTGGCAGGAAAAGCATAAGGAACATTCTGACAGGCCTCAGACTGTGTTGAGCTTCGCTCAGACACACGTTTAAGGATTCAATTTCTGGAGGACCTGCCAAACACAACAAATGACCAAAAAGCTGGCCAAATGTAACGCCAAAAATCAGCCAGACAAATCGTAGCACGATTAATGCAACAGTTTGAGGCGAATTTTATGCACAGACCATATCCTACATCTCAGCAGACGCCTTTAAAAGCTGCAAATTCGAGATACAATTAGTTATAAAGCTGCTCTCAAAACGCAAAAACTCTTTCAATATATATATATATATATATATATATATATATATATATACGAATTTTTTTAATATTAATACATTGAAAGAATTGAATATATATATTGTTTATATGTATATATATTCAATTCTTTCAATGTATTAATATTAAAAAAATTCGTATCCCTTTTATATTTCCCAACGATTTGCATAGATATTTCTGTGATATTCCTATCCATGTTGATATATTTACCTTGCTTACCTTCCTTACTCCGAAAAATGTTCATCGCATAGCCCATAATGATGTTAACACGTTTGTAAGTTAACGCTTAGCTCCAGGTGAACCCGATTAATCAAATTGCACTTGTTTTATGTAAGAGAACTGTACAAAACTATGCGAAGATGCTAACACGGAAAAGCACAGATATACCATATTAGACAGACATAATAATCCCTGGAATCAAATGAAATGGAAAATGAATCAGTTGCCAACAGCCAAGAAACTCTCCCCTTTCCTACAATGACAACGAGGACACAAAATATGTGAAAATCAGAGACCACCCCGTTCTAAAACGAGCGTAATGAGAAATAAGATATTAGGTAAGACTAAATATTTAGAATATTTTTTATGAAACTGTAGCTCAATAGTTAGCTTAGACCTTTAATTAAAACAACAACTCTTCTTATGGAGAATACATATATTTGATGTCAGTCTTTGTTAATTATTCGACTTGTAAAAAACATAATTTGTAAGCGCAAGAGCTTACAGCTTAAGATTTATAATCATATAAATAAGATATATGATAATTGAAGAACTAAAATAATCATTTTGTATGACTTGAAGTCTTAATTTTTGAACAGCGTTTGTGATTTGCAACAATATAAAAAAAAGTTCAACAAAAAAGAATCAGTCAAAAGTCTTACATTAACTATTTGAGTTTTTGTTTCAGATATTTACCAAATTTGTTCGCATATGTATTTAAATGTGTTACAATTTGTAGTGCAAGCTAAAGAGAATTCTCGTAAAGGCTTTAAATAGGTATTATATCATAAATATGATTCTTGGGAAACGAGCACTGTTGAGCTTTGCGAAATCTCTTTGCTGGTATTTTGTAAATACAGCAGTTTTGTTAAACACTTTTAAGCAGACTTAGCAACTCTTAGCTCTACTAACTAGCACTAAAGATAAGTTAAATTTGTAATCGGCTAGCGGTAATACCCCAAATCTGCTGGCAAACGCGCTTAGAAAATTCTCAGGCCTTAACTGCCTGGTAAAATCAACATGCTGCAGTTTCTGGAAGGCAATCTCTACATTTTCCGCTCGGCTCGTAATTTCTGGCTAACCAAAGAAACGTTTAGGCAAATCTTTGCCCAAAATCTTGGGCAAACAAACTCATTACGTGGCGCACGAAAATTGTGGGCGGGGCCCCGAAATGTATGTGCCACTTGATTGAGTGACTAAAGCGCTGCCACTTGGGAACGGATCTGGCTGGCAGCAGGATGTGGCTAGTTGAGGCTTGGCGGTGGGGGCGTGGCACTGCTGCGGTTTCAGTTTATGACCGCAATTTTATTGATACCGCCAGTGGGAGCAAATAAAAAGCGGAAAGCCACAAAATATTCGGCAACGCAGCGGCCATAAAGCGCAACGCAAGATTGGGCGCAAAATGTGGGCGTGTTTATGACAAGGGCAGCAATGCAATGCAATGGCAATAACAATAGCAATAACAATAACAACAAGCAGCAAGTAAGATAATGTTAAAATAACAAATAGAAGCGGCTTGATCAAAATTTAAACACACAAATGATAAAGCTCAGCGGCAGTTAAATCTGTTCACAATATTCGCTTAAACAAAGATGCGGCTAGTCAGACAAAAACTGTGTGTGTGTGTGTGTGTGCTAGCCAAGCCCCATTACAGTTAGTTGTGCGTGTGTGTGTGTGTGTGTTTGTATTTATGCGGTCTTAGCGCGTGCAGAGGCATAAGCCTCAAAGCAGCTTGTTTACCCGCTCTGCACGACATGTGTGTACGGTGTGCATGTGCGTGTGTGTGTGTGTGTGTGAGACTATGTGTGTGTGTGTGTGTGTTTTGGCTGAGCTGTGCGTGCCTCAGTTGCAAACTCAATTATTAACTATGCGAAGCAAAAGCCAACACCTTCAACAGAGCCAGAGCTTACTCGCATCAGAAGTAACTCCTTCTGTATCCCAGCAGAGCACAAACATTCATTCCCCCACTACATCATCATGCCCCACCGCCCCCCCCCCCCTGCTTAGAGCAGCCGTCAGCTCGAGGGAAATTTGCATTTTATCATCCATGTGTCGGTTCTAATGCTGCAAGGGGCTTTGCTTTTAATTGGTTTTCTTAGCGCTGCGCAAAGCTAACGCGTTTGTTATTGTAGTTGTCGTTGTCGTTGTCTTTGTCGTTGTAGTTGTTAATTTGTGCTGAAAGCCAGCCTAGATGTCGGGCCTCTAACTTATAATTGTTTAATTAGCAAGTAAAATACGGTGAAAATATGTGGAAATTATTAGATCAAGCTCAGAGGATGCCGCCAAGTGCAGGCAAATTGTTCTAGTGCCTCGTAATGGAGGAGAAAACAATGCAAATAGTTGTAAAAGCAAAGTGTGAGACGCTTCGAAAGCAAAATTAACCAAAATCTAATTAAGAATTTTATACAACTTTTTAAATCGCAATAAACTAATAAAAAGAGCTTAATTTCATTTGGATGGCAACACTAAACAGGTAGTCAGTGTTGGGTAATGAACGAAACCAATCGAAAAACGTTGATTTAATCGCTTGAAAAACAAACTGAAAATAATCTCGCATAGTGTATGAAAATTTCAAATAAGTTAGTTTTATATTCTGGGAACGAGTACAAAAGTTTATTTCATTTGAAATGTGTCCTCACATAAAGAATTACTGGACTCATATAAAAAAGTGTTGGTAAAGTAAACAAACTTATCTCAATACCTTGCCACACGTTTGTGGGTAAATGACTGAACATTTCGTAATTTCGCTCAGTGCATTTGTTGTTCACATTTAATAAACTAAAAGCATTACCAGCCCCACTTTTTTGGGGAGGCGCACAACTCCGAAGATATTTATCTTAAACATATGCGCATTATCCACTCAATGAAACCGTTTTTATTATGACAACAAACTGAACCAATATATAGGGTCGAATTGAAGCCGCACTCGAGCTGGCAAGTTAGTCCAGAGCGTGCAGCAAAGCGAGGCAGTTAGTTCGAAGAGACAACCAGCAAAACAAAATGATACAAGTTATGAATTGGCTGTCAATGGTGAGTTATGCGTATTATTAACACGGAACATTATATATAATATATATATATTTCTTCGATTCCATACTCTAGGCCATTGGGCTCATACCACTGAATCGACAGCAATTACAGTCGAATTTTTTGCTGGACTATGTCATGATGTTGATCATGCCCTGCCTGTATCTGGCCTCCTATTTGGGCATCAATCTGTATCACAGATTCGGCCTGCCATTTCTGGATGACTGCAACAGTGTCTGCCGGCTGAGCAACAATCTCTTCATGCATCTCGGCGCCTTTCTCTATCTGACAATCATATTGCTGAGCCTGTATCGCCGCAAACAGTTCTTTGTGGACTTTGAGACGCGGCTCGCGGAGATCGATGTCATCATTCAGAAGTGCCGTCGGGTCGCGGAACTGGATAAAATGCGCTCCCAGGCGGTTAAACACAGCGTTGCCTATCATTTCACCTGGCTGTTTGTGTTCAGCGTTTTTATCTTTGCCCTCTACTACGATTCCAGGGAATTGTATCTGTGAGTATGACATACTTATCAATGCGTGCATCATAATCATCCTTGGGCTTACAAATGTCCTTATTTGGGAATTCATATTATCGACATGGCATTCACACAATCTGAATATTTTAGTTTCCTAATGCATAACTAGCAAACTCAACGTGACAATATGGAGTTAACAAACTTATTTCTGTTGCTCGCAAAAATTGAAATAATGTTTGTTTATGTGAAAGAAATGGAAGCAAAATACGCAGCAAACTAAATATTTAAAAGAGTTTGTTTTTACAAACTTAGCACGAACACGAGGCTTTGGATAAATCGATCCCGAGATGGGAACTTAAAATACTCCAAACTCTTCCAAATTGAACTTTTGTTATATACTTTCAATGAAGAGAAATCGATTAAATCAAGTCCAATCTTGAAGAGATTTATCTTTTTAAGCTCGTGAATGTCTATATTCTTAGCTGAAGTCAAAAATTTTGATCAACATTTGGGATTTTATTTTTTGAATGTCAATCAATAGTCTTTACGGATCCAAAATGGATGGATCCATTCCAAAATCGGACTTTAATATAAAATAAAATCCAACCTTATCTTTTGCTAATATAATTATGAAACCACTTGCCATTTTTTAAACATTTAATAAAAAGTTTAATTTTGGGGTTTATTATAACCTTATGACTCTCATTTTTAAATCGAACTTGATTGCCCCGAGATTTTTAAAAAATTAATAAAATAAAATAAAATGTATTTTTGATTTAGTTTGATCAAATTTAATTTTCGTGATCCGAATTACAGAGTTCTTATTCCATTCAATTTAAATATTTATTTTAAACAAAAAAAATATTTTAAATTTGTCTGTTTCGCTTTTGGGTATCATTTTACCATATAAAACTAATTTCATAAATATTAGTTGTTGAATAAATTGACTGCAAAATAAAATCAGCCTTGACCATAACCAAGTAAAACACACAACATAAAAAAAACACAGCTATATGTGAACATAATTTCTCATACTATTTGCAGCACCTTCGGCGAATATGCGATAATACCATTTATGGTGTCGAGCTTTCCATATCTGGCTGGCAGCATTATTCAAGGGGAATTCATCTATCATGTGTCTGTCATTTCGAATCGCTTTGAGCAAATAAATAAGCTGTTCGAGAAGATTAACCAGGAGGCGCGTCATCGTCATGCTCCGCTCACCGTCTTCGACATTGAGAGCGAGGGCAAGAAGCAGGAGCGGAAGCCAACGCCAGCGGAGAAGGCAGCCGCAACCAAAGCCATATTCAGCAATGAGCTCAAACTGGCGGATGAATTGAAACGCCAAAAGGCGCAGCCCCCAAAACAGGAGGACGAGGATGAACTGAATACCAGCGATGAGGAGGACGATGATATTTTTGATTACAACGACGGCATGATGGGCGAGAATACCGAGTGAGCCAAAAAGAAACAAACAAAAAAACCAAAGCTAACAAAACCCCTTCTAATAACACTATGCAACAGACTCCTTACTTTTCTGATTGCGTCCCGGATAACAAAAATAATATTTAATACTCTTTCTGCTAGTTGTATATGACCCCTTGAAAATGGTTAAAAATATCTAATTGTTTTGTGCAAATGTATGTCACAGGCAGAAGCAAGAAACATCCGACCCCAAAAAGAATATATATATATTCTTGATCAGCATCAATCAGCCGAGTGCATGTCTGTCCGTCTGTATCTATCAGCTCCCTCGCAGTACGAGTTTCCGATCATTGATAATTTGCCCCGTTTCCAAGCAATCGATAGAAATCGATATATATATCCTAAGTTCAGAACAAATCTCTTGCCCCGTTTCCAAGCAATCGATAGACATCGATATCTATATCCTAGTCATCCACGGGATCAAGTTTTAACCCCTCCCCCTCGGCTGTGGGAACTAACTTACTTTTCAAATTTATTTTTATTAATTTTACTATATCCCTTTACTCATTAATTAGATTTATCAAGGGATTATTTACCCTCAGCTTCTAAAATGCTGGTAAAAATAGAAATTCATTAGAAAGAATTTATTTTTAGTTATTTGTTTAGTTCATTTTCCGTTTGTTGCATCAGAATAGAAAATCGACAGCCTGATTGCAAAAGAAATGTGTCGTTTGTAGCACAGTGTAATTGAGCCCAAATTCCTTTTTGTAACCAATTTCTGTAGCAGCACATCGGAGGCCAATTTGCCGGATTTGTTCAAGCTGCACGACAAAATACTCGCATTGAGCGTGATAACCAATGGCGAATTCGGACCACAGTGTGTACCCTATATGGCGGCCTGTTTTGTGGTCAGCATATTCGGCATATTCCTCGAGACGAAGGTCAACTTTATAGTCAGCGGCAAGAGCCGCCTGCTGGACTATGTTACCTATTTGTATGTGATCTGGAGCTTTACCACCATGGTCGTAGCCTACATTGTGCTGCGGCTGTGCTGCAATGCCAACAATCATTCAAAGCAATCGGCCATGATTGTGCACGAGATAATGCAAAAGAAGCCCGCCTTTATGCTGAGCAATGATCTGTTTTATAACAAAATGAAGTCATTTACATTGCAATTCCTGCACTGGGAGGGCTACTTTCAGTTCAATGGCATCGGACTCTTTGCACTGGACTACACGTTTATATTCTCTGTAAGTCAACTGCAGCTGCAACTGACAGCTGACTTTTAACTACAATTTATTTGTATATTTTACCCTTATATTTTTTTTTTTGTGGCAGACTGTGAGCGCGGCTACATCGTATTTAATTGTCCTGCTGCAGTTTGACATGACGGCCATATTGCGCAACGAAGGACTCATGACCTAAGCTCAGCTCAAATTCAATTAAATGCAATCGTGTTTTTTGTATATTTTTCGCTTTTCCACAACTTTTCACATTCTTGCAACATTTTTATCTGCACTAGAAATGAGCTAAAAACTGTTTTCGATCGCATATGAAATGCTCTACTTTAATGTGAAATCATTTAACATTTGGTAAAGGCATAAAAACAAGCTTTAAATACATATATGAATGTAGTTTGATTATATAACTTAATTATTTATATGTATACACAATTTATCAGGGCTATATAAATATTTGCTGATCAGGTTATATAAGTTTTACTCATGCATAGCTAACCACCTCGTTAACGTATCCCTAATTTGTAAGTGTATACCAAAATCCTGATGCTGCACGACAGTCGCTGATGTTCGGTACCGTTAATCGCATCAGTGCGCGTTGTCCAACACTTCAGCGGTTTCAGTTGTGTAGCTTAAAGCGGGGCCAACGGTGCGAGCGAAGGGGTCTCTAACACAATTTTATCGAATGTCAATTGAAAAACACGATTTGCCAGTCACTCAGGCTTAAACCACGGATGGAGCGGGAGTCGTCGGAGCAAGGAGCAGAGACCCGTGAGCAGCGAGTAGGATGTGATGAGCCACCATTTTGTGGCTGTCAAACGGAAGCGGCGAAACGTAAAGCAAAAAGAAAGAACGAACCTGCCGCAATTTCCGCTTTCAATCACGTTTAGCACAACGGAAATGTGCACAAAATTCACTTGCACTTCGAATCTGTCACTTTATATCGAGAGCAAGAGGGAGAGAGCATGTATGTGCATGTATAAGTACGGGCACACTGTTTGAATATTGCATTTTGGTTGCTGACTCAATTAACATGGCTGTGAAGCTGGAGCAGGAGCGGAGGCGGAGGCGGAGGCTTAAGCGGGGAGAACCAAGTGCAGGCAGTCAATTAATTTTGCAATATAATGAAAGCGTGTTAAATAAAATTGATTTTGACTGGACGAATGTGTGTGTGTGTGTGTGTGTGTCGGTTGGGCGTTGTGTTATTTTTCGAGCCAGACAAAGTGAGGTTTTTATTACAGGCCAGCAAATGATAGGATGTGTCGACTCCAGCTCCGAGCGCCATCAATGCCATAAATCAATACGACGCGCACATGTCACACGCTTGGCCAGCCCCAGCAAAGGGCAATTTTGTACTCGCTGCAGCGCCAAAGATACAACAAGAGAGAGAGAGAGAGGGGGAGGGTAGAGAGGGAGAGGGAGTGTATAGATTGTTGCCACACATCCGCTGCCCTGGGGGCAATAATATGAACAGGAGCAGCAACAGGCCACACATTACCTGCAAATTACGTCAACTGTTGGCCACTTCCCATGCCACTTAAATATCTACCACGGTCTCCCGCTCACGCCCCCTCACTCCCTCTCCCCCTCTCTCCATTACTGTGTCCCCTGGTCGCAACGTGACCAAGTGAAATGTCAGAGCACTTTTAAGAGTTCATTTAGAATGTAGCAAATTGTAGAAACTACCGAACAGGACAGACTGACAGACAGACAGACAGACAGACAGACAGACAGACATACTTATTGGTGGGCGAGGTGGTGTGTCAAGGAATAACGCACAAAATGCCAACAGGTTGTCGTTGTTTGAGTAATTGAGGCTAAAATGCATTGCCCAACAGAGCATAACATGGCCTTCTATAGTTCGCGTTGCGCGTGTTGGCCTAGGTGCCTTACATTGTTTATATAGCCAACTGAAAGCTTATTATCCTAATTTCCTTGGCCATGACAGGTGACCATTAAAGATAGCAATTTATATATGTATGTGTTGGTGTTATAAAAGGCAGCCATGTCATTTGCATATACCTGTTATAATATTGACTTGACGATGGATTTCATAAATTGCAGTTTTCTGCAATAACCAAATAGTTAAGTTTATAGGTTTCAACACTGTGCTACAGAAAGTTCAATGCGATAAGCAACACTGGCCCTGTTAAGCAATATTCCGCTGGAATTGCTGGAATCGCTTTCTAATCCACGATCAATCGCTGTATTAGCTGCTCAGATCTGCGCCCAAAAGCCGTAAATGCTTGAAAAATGTAATCAGTTTTTAAATAATAAGAATGCAATAATCTTCATTCATAGTGTTCATTTATTGTACTAAGCCTTTTACAACAAGAGGAAATTTGTTTTAATAGAAAACTAAATGATACTTAAATAATTATATTTATACTTATTTATGAAACCGAAAACATACTGCACGTTCTTGACGAATCTAAACTTATTTTATTCTGGCGTTCATTCATTGTTATGCAACACTGCATTCGTTTTAAACGTACTCGGACATCTACTAGCTGACAGGGTGGCAACACTGGCGCGAAAGCTTTTGCCAGCACGCACTACAGGTGTTTGTAGCAAACAAATAACAGAGAGCAGCAGCAGCAACAGGAACAACTGTGGTGAATTACGCGGAGTGCGCTCTCACACAGGAAATATCCTTGAGAGCACACACACACACACACACACAGACAGCAGACACACAGACAGCAGACACCCTCGCCCAAGTAAAGGCAGGTTGTGCGAGGACTTGGGCTGCTGCTGCTGCTTCTTGCCACCAAATCAAATCAAACTGATAACAAATAGCAGCAACAACAACTGGCGACAGGATGCGTGAGAGCGAGTGGCGCGAGTCCGCTCAGCACACGAAGCGCAGGACACGAACCGCTTGGCGGACATTCGCAGAGCGTATTTGAACTTTGAATGTGAAAGGACTTTGGATAACAGAAACAGTTCGTGGCGGAGTTGCGAGTGCGTTGGTTGTGCGATAATAAACTGAACGGACCAGAAACTGTGTGAAAAGTGCCCGTGTGAACAAATTCAGTGCTCAGTGTGGGTAGCAGCACACGTGGGTGTGTGCCTGTGTATGTGTGAGTGTGCGTGTGTATCTATGTGTATTGGCTGTTGTTGTTCTTGTTGTTGTTGTTGTGTTTGTTGTAATGAAAAGCGAAAGTTCTGCGGGCGGCGTGGAAATTTCGTGGAAATTTAATTAACAGTTTGTCCAATTGCTGAAAACTGGGCTTCGATATCCATTTCACATCCTTTTGTTCTCATTCAAAAAAATATATGAATAATTTTGAATAATTTGAAATGCGTTTATGGCGCAGAAACGGCAGTCTTTTAGGCGCTGTTGAATAACCAGCGCAGAGATGCGCAAATGGCGCCGCGTGGGCGTCCGCCTCCAAAAAAAAAAAATAAAAATAAAAATAAAAATGAAGCGTATGAGCAAAACTTGCCCCAATACCCCGACCTGCTGCCCCCTGCCCACCCTCAGGCACCATCCATCCAACATCCCCGTGTCCAATCTGCACAACTAGATATATCTGAGATTTTACTTACAGGTTGTTCTTGTCGTTATGACCTTGCAGAAAGTAATAAAACTTTTGCTGGAAAAATGTGTTTTGCATAGAGATTAGCACATGCTCCATGTCCATAGGTATTACGAGCACATTCGGTGCTACAAAGCACAACTTTAGTACATTGTATAAGTTTGCAATAAAAAAAATTATAGCATTCAACAGTATAAACATTTTGTGTTATGGTTGAGCTTGACTTAAGCTTAACTGTAAACCAAACCCAAAATTCTTCTGTATAAGTTTTCTCATCGAATGAAGAGAATGGCGTTGATAGGAGGAAAAGTACAACAAAATACAAAATTAAATAATTTGTGCCTTCTCCCTTTATTTTCAGTAGGCAGAAAAGGTTAAAAGATAAGTTTAGGGGTGTTAAAAAACCTTGCAGTTTCGCGGCATTGCAGAACATAGTCGCTGACAAAAACGCAGAGTAAAGCGTCTTCAAGTAAGCAGTTAAACAGCTAGACGCTTCTCGCTTCACTGTAATAAGAGGGAAATAGAAAATGTTTGCCGCTTCTCCCCCATATATGCTGCTCATCATTCGACCAGATATAAAGTGAGCAAGCTTAAGAAGATAGTGCACGGTGGTGCTTCTCCCTTCGTTTAGTTCGTACCAGAAACACAATACCAGCATCTCATAGTAAAATACAATAAAATCCGAAGGCTCACTTTTATATTCAATTCAACAGTGTCCTTTTGTCCGCTCCTTCTATTTTTGCCTTAATTTATAATAGAAATAAAAATAATTACTTAGTTCCTCTTTGAATTACGCATTTAAGGACTTTCTCAACTTGAAGTTTTATTCATTTTTATTTTTTGCGGTATTTAATGAACCTAATGTTCGTCTCGGTCACGTTTCTCTGCACCGTGGGCAATTTGTTAGGGAATTAAATTTGTTTCGTATGCCCGGCCATAAAATATTGTAATTAACTTTGCCCGCTGGCCAAATACTTTTATTGCGAGCGGCCTAGGCGTTAATGAGGCAACAGGTTTCGGGATTATGTGAACCGCTTCAATTAACTACATACCAAGTTTGCAGCTAATAAATATTCATAAATAGTCGCAGCTTAAAGCTTACAAATTGGGGCTTGACAGCTAGGGGGGCGCTGAGGTGGCAAGGCATGGCTGGCATTTAAAACTTTCAAATGTCAACTTTTTTTGGTTTGGACTAAGGAGGAGGGGGAGGGGGCTGCTACAGCTGAGTTGCAACAAAGTTTCCATTTCATTCATTATTAACAGTTATTTTAGCCTGCACAGTGCCTGATAGCTGTCGGTACGCTTACTTTTACAAGCCACTGTGTGGACTGCGAGTTACCGACTTCACCATTAATTGCTTATAAGTTTCTGCAAAGGAATAGCAAAAAGACTGCAGAGAATACTTTGAGAAATTAAAATTGATATAGAAAACTAAAAGTTCAAAACAATCTGATGTGTCACAGGTCTCTAAATATTTGAGCACTCTGATGTCAGCGAAATAGAGAAACTTTGCTCAAAAGAGTAAAAAAAAAATAAGCCAGAGGCTAAAAACTTTTGCTCACTGTGAAGTTTATCAGCTGCATTCAGTTGTCTTATACGAACAGGAATTCTCGACTTCTTTAGACCTTACATAACATTTCTTTCATGCGACTAGATAGTATTTAATTTACCATAACTAACCTGACAAAGTCAAACAGATTTATCTTTTCTTTTTAATCTACTTTTATCTATGGCTTAAATATGCACAAAGCCCATTTTGAAGCTATTTATAATTCGACAAAGAAAGCATTCGCAAGGAGCCGCACATCAGTTTGTGTGCCGCCAGAAAATATATACCATATTATGCAACTTAAAAGCCAATAATAAACTACATAAATGTTAAAAATTCAATGAACAAACAAAGGACAAATTAACTTTACACAGGACAACAGCAACACACACACGCGCACATACACACAGAGCCCGCCCTTATGCGTTTTCACATGTCTCAGAAAATTTAAATATCTGTTCAGCATACATTTCTTCAATAGAATTGCGCAGCGCCAGCAAATTGAATTATAACAGAAAATAATACAAAAAAAATATATATATATATATATGTAAAATAAAAGAAAGGAAGATTTAAGAAACAAATAAAGAAAAAATAAAAATTGAAAGCCAAAAGCAATACAAGTGCTGTGTGCTTTTAAGTGAATATATGGGTATATAAAGAGAATAAGAACGCTCTGGAAATACAATACATAAAATACTTATTTAAGTACATAAAAGCCTGCCGCAGACAGTGCAGACAACAATAAAAAATCTAAAGAAAACAAATCAAAACAAACCTACAAAAACAAAGAGCAAAGCAACAACAGCTTCAAGTGGCTGACTCTGAAGACGACAAAACGTTAACATGATTTGATTTTTCGAAAGAGAGGTAAGACCCATCAAAAAATATATCATTTAGATAATATCAATTGAAAAGCTGCCGAGCATACACAAAATGCGGCCATATCGGATTTCTATCGCTTTTCCATCATCCACTTGCTATGTCTGGTGCATAAAAACCGTTTAGTTACAATAGTTACAATAGTAAGAAGTTAAGTTTTTTTTATTTAAGCTAAAAATTGCATCAGTCTTTCCTTTCTATCGCTATCTTATCTCTCTACCTGCCTGGTGGATAGGAAAGATTAAAAGATTGAACACGCCCATAAAGGTATAAGAAACTTAAACAATATTGAGAGCTGATTATGTAGTAACTGCTCGACCCGAAGAACACTTTATTCCAGACCCAAATCGGCGTACAATAACATCTTTCGGTAAAATGAATGTGTTCACTTTTCACAGACCTTTTTCCTGGTAAATAGCAGACTCTTTTGCTTGGGCAATCGGAACTCTTTTGTCTGCAGCAAGCATTTACAATAGTAGAAGCGCAATATGCAACTTAATTTAAGCCCAAGTCTCATGGTAGCACCTGGCATTTAAGAGAAAACACTAACTTTTAAGACACTTCTGAGGCATAGGAAAGTATTTCGTCTGGGAATAACAGTTGCGATAGTCACAAGCTCCTGCAGCTTAACGTATCTCAAACTTAAAGCGCTCTTTAAATTTAAGTCCATAAATATACAAGGGGGCTGAATATGCAAGACCAGCATCAAGTGAAATTTACTTTATTTTAGATCCAAAACGGCGCCCATTAGCAGGCTACGTTTTCGTTAAAGCCGTTCAAATCGATACGACCAGCATGCCAGAGCGTATCATACATATTAAAAGGCGTTCATTTATATATATAGATATATATATATATATATCTGCATACACTTTATATATATATATGTATCTGCCACATTATGATACATAATTGAATGCGCTAAATTATTTACTCAGTGACTTGTGAAGCACTCGCTGGGTAGCCCGAGGTCCGCTTTTAGGCCCTTTTGCGGGTCGCCTCAGTCAGACAACGCTTCTCAGAGAAATGTGGGGCTGGATGGATTTTAAAGCTCCCATTTGCTTAATAAAATTAAATGGCTTTAAGGCCGAAGCCAATTTCAACGCATTTTGCCCGCTGCGCAGAAAAGTATGCTATGTTATTTTTTGCCTCAGTCACGTAGCTGTACTTTATGGGCTTTGCCCATTTTATTTATGCATATTTACATAAATATCGATGCTGCTGTCAGTGTTCATTCACCTTTACAGACGTACATTTTACACTTGAGACCAGCAACAACAACGGCAACAACGACAACAACTACAAAAACAACAATAGGTTCAAATGGGCTTTCAGCAGCATTCGCAGAGTTTGGCGACCCTGGTCGGGCAACTCTTCCAGGTAGTTGAATGGTTTTTACATTTATGCTAATGTGCGGCATAATCATTGTGGCATGCCACACGAAATACTGGAATATTGATGCGCTGTTGCTAGTTCGATTAGAATTAAATGGACTTTTAATAGTCGTCGAGTCACAGCTCCAATTTGTGGAAAACAAATGTAATATATTGTATTGTATAAACAATTTGTTGCAAATTTCATTTGCCTATTAATAGGATTTTTAATTAAACAACAGCCCAATTGACAGTAAATTAGATTGTTTGACGCTCGAGTTACACATTTTGACCACACGATTATAAATAAAATGAGCATACTGTAATTTCAGTTAAATTAAATGAAATACATTAATTATATCTGTCAGCAGGGATGACGCAAACAAATGAAAATGGCAAAATAAAAGAGATGAGTTGCAATAAAAATCTAAATGGAAATCATTCACATTCTGTACTGTAGTCGCAGTGTGTGCATAATTCAATTCTATTGTGGCCTAATGATGTCAATTTCGAACACTAACTTGAATTTTAATCAAATCTTATCTTATCTATCTTATCCATTTTGTATTATCTTTTCTTTAGAGTTTATAATTGCCTTACATTTTTTTCATGTTTTACACCTGATTATACAATTGAAAAGTAGGGAAAATATGCTTGAATTTAAATTAGCTTCAATTTAAGAAAGTTTCTAATTTGCAATATTTTGAAAAGCCACTAAAAAATATATAAATATGAAATTAACTCAATGTTCCTGTTATTACAATAAAAACTTCAAAGTTTTTTAAATTATATATTCAAAAATATTTAAGAACAGAAAACAATAAAGGTATTGATCCAAACGAAGACTTTAAGTTTAAGTTAGTTAATTTAAGACCATTTAGTGCGTTAAGCATGTAGACTTTACTTTATTAAATTACAGTCAGATCAGATACACACAGATAGAATCTACTTCAACTTTTTTATTTACCTTAATTTCTTAATATTTTATTTACTCGAACTTTAGCTTTAAACTATTTAATGTTTGTATTTATGTTTTTTCAGTTATGTATTTTTGGCTATTTCCATATTGGGCACAATGCAAATAAATGCAATATTATTATTGCAGCAATATAAAACATTTTAGATATCACAACATAGCAGTTTATTTATAAAAGCAATCAAGGTCTTGGCAATTACGCTGTGACATTTCTAAATATCGTTTTACAACACACAATTTAGCATCACTCCCAACACAAATAACACTTGCTGCCTGTGTGTGTGAGTGTGTGTGGGTTTTTGTCCATGTGTGCGTGTGTGCCCATTCGTTTTTGTTATAATTAAACAAAGGGTTTTGTTGGCTGCTCATGTAACAAGTATTTTCATTTAAGTACATGATATCACAGCACTCGCTGGCTGCCAATAATTGAAATGTGCAAACTGTACAATTGCACAATATTATATAAGTCCTGTTAATGTCAATCTTTGCGATGTAACAATTATATTCCATTACCTAAACTCTTACAGTTTCTAAGCTTAAAGCTTCGCCTTGACTTCAGTTCAGCTGTCTCTTTGGGCCATAAAGCACACACTATTGTCGCACTTTCAGCAACAACACGCACACACACACACACACACACACACATGTACACATACACATGTAAACATCCTATATGGATAGTCATGTGCCATAGAAGACTGTATGCCATGTGGTACTCTGACAATGATGGCCTGGGCGATAAATATTAATGGCAATCGTTGGCGGTGGTTGCCACTTCACTTTGTTTACATTTGGACTTGTCATTTGTAGCCAAACAGTCGAAAACAAAACAAAAATAGATTGGCTTAGATGAGAGCCCACTGAAAGATACCCTGTAAATTTTGTTGTGTTAATAATGGAATTAATAGAAGGTTAACAGAATAGTTAGACAGCTAATATATAAATATGTTTATACAATGTCCGGCGGTAAAACTATATCTTTATTGTTGTAAGTATCTTTAGCTTGATAAGTAGCTCAGGCCAAAGTGAAACAAACAAACCTCTTTTAGCTGGAAATCTAGGATCCAAATTAGTTTTTTCTTCAAAACCTCTGAGTTCGTAGAATACATGGAGGCAGGTAGCTGCTGTTCATATGGATTAAGAATATATATCTTTTGTAATGGAATGTAAAAAAATAGTTTTGAATATAACCTGCCTTGAAAAACTAAACACAATATTGTGCCTGAGAAATCTTCAAGGCATTTCAAGCTGAACAGAACCTTACACAAGTTCTGGTTACACCACCCCAACATATTTTAATCTTAAGTGGCATCAAATTGATATTAAATTCCCATGACGCGAACATGAACACAGCCATCAAATTGTGGGCCAGGCCCCAAATCAATAAACTCATTATGGCTCAAATTTTTCCCGTGCTTTTTTTTTTTCTGTTATGTGGCACGCATTGAATTTGACTTAATGACCAATTTGAAGGCAGCGCAATATTATTTGTCGGGCTGCTCAATTATATATTATACTCAAACGAATTGAAGTACACACGGATATGGCTCTATTTATGCAGACGGCTTTGGGCAAATTAATAAAATTAATGTTAATGATATTGGCCACTAAATAAATTAGTTACTTAAAATGAATCATGACAGCGACAAAACAAACAGCCAAAACATTACGAAAGTAATAGAAAAAATGTATTTAATGTTATGGGCAATTTCCTGCTCGGGAAGTTCTCGTTAGCCAAAACTCAGGCATATTAAAGGACCTTTACATGGATATAGCTCCTTTAAATTAGCCAAAACTGAATTATGGATTTAAGCTGAAATTAGACAAACATTTATAAGATATGGCAAAAAACATATGTTACTTGTACTTAATTGCTCTAAATACGATTTAATGCAGCTTTTTTTTTATTTGCTTACACTTAAATTTTATAGCTACATTTATAAAATGTTTTCGATTTACAAACAGCGACCTCGTCGCGTATGCGCAATCTCCAACCCAAGTATCTAGCTCAAATATTAGCCAAATTTGTTTGTGTGTTTCTATAAATGTTAATAATAAAAAATAAGGGAAAGTGGAAAAGTAGAAATTGTAAGCTTTTTGAACTTGAGTGACTGGCAATCGCCGTGACGCGTGCACAGGATGAGCAGGACATGTGGATGATTATAATAGGGCTGCTGGGGGGGCTGACGATGATGCCATTTTTTATGCCCACATTTATTGTTAACCTTTAGAAAATTTCACAACACGTTGCGCGTTTTATGGGCATGACTAAGCAGCGTGTCGCGAAAGGCGACCACAAAAAATATATACCTAAACGGAAAAAAAAAGGAACACAACACGAAACGCAACGATGCTGAAACAATATGAAGCAATATATATAGTAGACGGGTCTTGTGTGAAAACCGAACAAAAACATTCAAATTAAAAATAAAAATATACATATACACATAGATATATAAACGGACATGCTGTGAACATGCCCATCGATTGCCTTCCTATTATTGTTCTTGCTGCTGTCCTTGTTTATCCCTTTTATTTGTTTACTGAATCACGAAAATCTCTGCTGGACAGTGGCTACATTTGAGGATTGTTGCAAATTTCAAGGTGGCTCAAACAATTCCCATCTCTTATGTGTGTCGCATTTGTTGTGGTTTTTACAAACATTTATGCGTGGTCAGTTATGCAAAAACAAAGAACCCGCTTTTCATACACGATTTTCTCTAAAGCCAAGAACTTGATGGCTTAAGTCGGTAAGCTGAATACAAAAATAATCTAGCAAAGGTAGTTGATTGATTAGGGTTACTCGGTTTTTTTTAATATTACGGACCGTCTGCTAAATGTAAGCCAAGATTTCTGCATTACTGCAAAGATTTCCATCACATACTCTATCTTATTCGGTGGGGTAATTTTAAGTATTTTCGGAGTATAGCATTAGGTTGATACTAAAATAATTCCATCAGTCAAATCAACTCTTGATGCCATTTGTATATATCCTACATGTTCACTTTATGTCATATTTCTCTTTGTTTTCTTCTCTCTAATATCTATTTTCAATTGTTGCTTACATCTTTTCTCCATGATGAATTCTTCTGTCGTTCTCTTCTCTCGTCTCTCTTCTAAGAAGAGATCCGTACGAATTCAATAAGATACATATAACATTTCAAAATCTGACAGAGCTACCCGAGATATTCAAAAAAAAATATTCAAAAACACTTTTCGAACCGACCCCGATTTTGAAAAAAACGTGATATAACCCCTTGCCATTTTGGTCAATTTGGGAAAAAATTTAGATTTTCAAATTTTTGATGCCAATCGATAGTACTGATCCTTTCGAGTCCAAAATGGTATAAAATTCCCAAATCGGACATTATTTGGCCTAGATATTCCAAAAAATCATCAAAATAGGTTGACTTTAGAAACGAATCGGTTTTTGGTCTACAACTTTTTTTAACCCATCGATTTTAAATTTGTTTGAATGCAAATTGATAGTAGGGATCCCTACAAATTCGAAAAGGTATAACATTTCAAAATCCGACAATATTTACCCAAGATATTGAAAAAAAATCATCAAAAAAGTTTTCATTTTCGAACCGACCCCGATTTTGAAAAAAACGTGATGTAACCCCTTGCCATTTTGGTCAATTTGGGAAAAAATTTAGATTTTCAAATTTTTGATGCCAATCGATAGTACTGATCCTTTCGAGTCCAAAATGGTATAAAATTCCCAAATCGGACATTATTTGGCCTAGATATTCCAAAAAATCATCAAAATAGGTTGACTTTAGAAACGAATCGGTTTTTGGTCTACAACTTTTTTTAACCCATCGATTTTAAATTTGTTTGAATGCAAATTGATAGTAGGGATCCCTACAAATTCGAAAAGGTATAACATTTCAAAATCCGACAATATTTACCCAAGATATTGAAAAAAAATCATCAAAAAAGTTTTCATTTTCGAACCGACCCCGATTTTGAAAAAAACGTGATGTAACCCCTTGCCATTTTGGTCAATTTGGGAAAAAATTTAGATTTTCAAATTTTTGATGCCAATCGATAGTACTGATCCTTTCGAGTCCAAAATGGTATAAAATTCCCAAATCGGACATTATTTGGCCTAGATATTCCAAAAAATCATCAAAATAGGTTGACTTTAGAAACGAATCGGTTTTTGGTCTACAACTTTTTTTAACCCATCGATTTTAAATTTGTTTGAATGCAAATTGATAGTAGGGATCCCTACAAATTCGAAAAGGTATAACATTTCAAAATCCGACAATATTTACCCAAGATATTGAAAAAAATCATCAAAAAAGTTTTCATTTTCGAACCGACCCCGATTTTGAAAAAAACGTGATGTAACCCCTTGCCATTTTGGTCAATTTGGGAAAAAATTTAGATTTTCAAATTTTTGATGCCAATCGATAGTACTGATCCTTTCGAGTCCAAAATGGTATAAAATTCCCAAATCGGACATTATTTGGCCTAGATATTCCAAAAAATCATCAAAATAGGTTGACTTTAGAAACGAATCGGTTTTTGGTCTACAATTTTTTTTAACCCATCGATTTTAAATTTGTTTGAATGCAAATTGATAGTAGGGATCCCTACGAATTCGAAAAGGTATAACATTTCAAAATCCGACAATATTTACCCAAGATATTCAAAAAAAATCATCAAAAAAGTTTTCATTTTCGAACCGACCCCGATTTTGAAAAAAACGTGATGTAACCCCTTGCCATTTTGGTCAATTTGGGAAAAAATTTAGATTTTCAAATTTTTGATGCCAATCGATAGTACTGATCCTTTCGAGTCCAAAATGGTATAAAATTCCCAAATCGGACATTATTTGGCCTAGATATTCCAAAAAATCATCAAAATAGGTTGACTTTAGAAACGAATCGGTTTTTGGTCTACAACTTTTTTAACCCATCGATTTTAAATTTGTTTGAATGCAAATTGATAGTAGGGATCCCTACAAATTCGAAAAGGTATAACATTTCAAAATCCGACAATATTTACCCAAGATATTGAAAAAAAATCATCAAAAAAGTTTTCATTTTCGAACCGACCCCGATTTTGAAAAAAACGTGATGTAACCCCTTGCCATTTTGGTCAATTTGGGAAAAAATTTAGATTTTCAAATTTTTGATGCCAATCGATAGTACTGATCCTTTCGAGTCCAAAATGGTATAAAATTCCCAAATCGGACATTATTTGGCCTAGATATTCCAAAAAATCATCAAAATAGGTTGACTTTAGAAACGAATCGGTTTTTGGTCTACAACTTTTTTAACCCATCGATTTTAAATTTGTTTGAATGCAAATTGATAGTAGGGATCCCTACAAATTCGAAAAGGTATAACATTTCAAAATCCGACAATATTTACCCAAGATATTGAAAAAAAATCATCAAAAAAGTTTTCATTTTCGAACCGACCCCGATTTTGAAAAAAAACGTGATGTAACCCCTTGCCATTTTGGTCAATTTGGGAAAAAATTTAGATTTTCAAATTTTTGATGCCAATCGATAGTACTGATCCTTTCGAGTCCAAAATGGTATAAAATTCCCAAATCGGACATTATTTGGCCTAGATATTCCAAAAAATCATCAAAATAGGTTGACTTTAGAAACGAATCGGTTTTTGGTCTACAACTTTTTTTAACCCATCGATTTTAAATTTGTTTGAATGCAAATTGATAGTAGGGATCCCTACAAATTCGAAAAGGTATAACATTTCAAAATCCGACAATATTTACCCAAGATATTGAAAAAAAATCATCAAAAAAGTTTTCATTTTCGAACCGACCCCGATTTTGAAAAAAACGTGATGTAACCCCTTGCCATTTTGGTCAATTTGGGAAAAAATTTAGATTTTCAAATTTTTGATGCCAATCGATAGTACTGATCCTTTCGAGTCCAAAATGGTATAAAATTCCCAAATCGGACATTATTTGGCCTAGATATTCCAAAAAATCATCAAAATAGGTTGACTTTAGAAACGAATCGGTTTTTGGTCTACAACTTTTTTTAACCCATCGATTTTAAATTTGTTTGAATGCAAATTGATAGTAGGGATCCCTACGAATTCGAAAAGGTATAACATTTCAAAATCCGACAATATTTACCCAAGATATTCAAAAAAAATCATCAAAAAAAGTTTTCATTTTCGAACCGACCCCGATTTTGAAAAAAACGTGATGTAACCCCTTGCCATTTTGGTCAATTTGGGAAAAAATTTAGATTTTCAAATTTTTGATGCCAATCGATAGTACTGATCCTTTCGAGTCCAAAATGGTATAAAATTCCCAAATCGGACATTATTTGGCCTAGATATTCCAAAAAATCATCAAAATAGGTTGACTTTAGAAACGAATCGGTTTTTGGTCTACAACTTTTTTTAACCCATCGATTTTAAATTTGTTTGAATGCAAATTGATAGTAGGGATCCCTACAAATTCGAAAAGGTATAACATTTCAAAATCCGACAATATTTACCCAAGATATTGAAAAAAAATCATCAAAAAAGTTTTCATTTTCGAACCGACCCCGATTTTGAGAAAAAACGTGATGTAACCCCTTGCCATTTTGGTCAATTTGGGAAAAAATTTAGATTTTCAAATTTTTGATGCCAATCGATAGTACTGATCCTTTCGAGTCCAAAATGGTATAAAATTCCCAAATCGGACATTATTTGGCCTAGATATTCCAAAAAATCATCAAAATAGGTTGACTTTAGAAACGAATCGGTTTTTGGTCTACAACTTTTTTTAACCCATCGATTTTAAATTTGTTTGAATGCAAATTGATAGTAGGGATCCCTACAAATTCGAAAAGGTATAACATTTCAAAATCCGACAATATTTACCCAAGATATTAAAAAAAAATCATCAAAAAAGTTTTCATTTTCGAACCGACCCCGATTTTGAAAAAAACGTGATGTAACCCCTTGCCATTTTGGTCAATTTGGGAAAAAATTTAGATTTTCAAATTTTTGATGCCAATCGATAGTACTGATCCTTTCGAGTCCAAAATGGTATAAAATTCCCAAATCGGACATTATTTGGCCTAGATATTCCAAAAAATCATCAAAATAGGTTGACTTTAGAAACGAATCGGTTTTTGGTCTACAACTTTTTTTAACCCATCGATTTTAAATTTGTTTGAATGCAAATTGATAGTAGGGATCCCTACAAATTCGAAAAGGTATAACATTTCAAAATCCGACAATATTTACCCAAGATATTGAAAAAAAATCATCAAAAAAGTTTTCATTTTCGAACCGACCCCGATTTTGAAAAAAACGTGATGTAACCCCTTGCCATTTTGGTCAATTTGGGAAAAATTTAGATTTTCAAATTTTTGATGCCAATCGATAGTACTGATCCTTTCGAGTCCAAAATGGTATAAAATTCCCAAATCGGACATTATTTGGCCTAGATATTCCAAAAAATCATCAAAATAGGTTGACTTTAGAAACGAATCGGTTTTTGGTCTACAACTTTTTTTAACCCATCGATTTTAAATTTGTTTGAATGCAAATTGATAGTAGGGATCCCTACGAATTCGAAAAGGTATAACATTTCAAAATCCGACAATATTTACCCAAGATATTCAAAAAAAATCATCAAAAAAGTTTTCATTTTCGAACCGACCCCGATTTTGAAAAAAAACGTGATGTAACCCCTTGCCATTTTGGTCAATTTGGGAAAAAATTTAGATTTTCAAATTTTTGATGCCAATCGATAGTACTGATCCTTTCGAGTCCAAAATGGTATAAAATTCCCAAATCGGACATTATTTGGCCTAGATATTCCAAAAAATCATCAAAATAGGTTGACTTTAGAAACGAATCGGTTTTTGGTCTACAACTTTTTTTAACCCATCGATTTTTAAATTTGTTTGAATGCAAATTGATAGTAGGGATCCCTACGAATTCGAAAAGGTATAACATTTCAAAATCCGACAATATTTACCCAAGATATTCAAAAAAATCATCAAAAAAGTTTTCATTTTCGAACCGACCCCGATTTTGAGAAAAAACGTGATGTAACCCCTTGCCATTTTGGTCAATTTGGGAAAAAATTTAGATTTTCAAATTTTTGATGCCAATCGATAGTACTGATCCTTTCGAGTCCAAAATGGTATAAAATTCCCAAATCGGACATTATTTGGCCTAGATATTCCAAAAAATCATCAAAATAGGTTGACTTTAGAAACGAATCGGTTTTTGGTCTACAACTTTTTTTAACCCATCGATTTTAAATTTGTTTGAATGCAAATTGATAGTAGGGATCCCTACGAATTCGAAAAGGTATAACATTTCAAAATCCGACAATATTTACCCAAGATATTCAAAAAAAATCATCAAAAAAGTTTTCATTTTCGAACCGACCCCGATTTTGAAAAAAACGTGATGTAACCCCTTGCCATTTTGGTCAATTTGGGAAAAAATTTAGATTTTCAAATTTTTGATGCCAATCGATAGTACTGATCCTTTCGAGTCCAAAATGGTATAAAATTCCCAAATCGGACATTATTTGGCCTAGATATTCCAAAAAATCATCAAAATAGGTTGACTTTAGAAACGAATCGGTTTTTGGTCTACAACTTTTTTTAACCCATCGATTTTAAATTTGTTTGAATGCAAATTGATAGTAGGGATCCCTACGAATTCGAAAAGGTATAACATTTCAAAATCCGACAATATTTACCCAAGATATTGAAAAAAAAATCATCAAAAAAGTTTTCATTTTCGAACCGACCCCGATTTTGAAAAAAAAAACGTGATGTAACCCCTTGCCATTTTGGTCAATTTGGGAAAAAATTTAGATTTTCAAATTTTTGATGCCAATCGATAGTACTGATCCTTTCGAGTCCAAAATGGTATAAAATTCCCAAATCGGACATTATTTGGCCTAGATATTCCAAAAAATCATCAAAATAGGTTGACTTTAGAAACGAATCGGTTTTTGGTCTACAACTTTTTTTAACCCATCGATTTTAAATTTGTTTGAATGCAAATTGATAGTAGGGATCCCTACGAATTCGAAAAGGTATAACATTTCAAAATCCGACAATATTTACCCAAGATATTCAAAAAAAATCATCAAAAAAGTTTTCATTTTCGAACCGACCCCGATTTTGAAAAAAACGTGATGTAACCCCTTGCCATTTTGGTCAATTTGGGAAAAAATTTAGATTTTCAAATTTTTGATGCCAATCGATAGTACTGATCCTTTCGAGTCCAAAATGGTATAAAATTCCCAAATCGGACATTATTTGGCCTAGATATTCCAAAAAATCATCAAAATAGGTTGACTTTAGAAACGAATCGGTTTTTGGTCTACAACTTTTTTTAACCCATCGATTTTAAATTTGTTTGAATGCAAATTGATAGTAGGGATCCCTACGAATTCGAAAAGGTATAACATTTCAAAATCCGACAATATTTACCCAAGATATTGAAAAAAAATCATCAAAAAAGTTTTCATTTTCGAACCGACCCCGATTTTGAAAAAAAAACGTGATGTAACCCCTTGCCATTTTGGTCAATTTGGGAAAAAATTTAGATTTTCAAATTTTTGATGCCAATCGATAGTACTGATCCTTTCGAGTCCAAAATGGTATAAAATTCCCAAATCGGACATTATTTGGCCTAGATATTCCAAAAAATCATCAAAATAGGTTGACTTTAGAAACGAATCGGTTTTTGGTCTACAACTTTTTTTAACCCATCGATTTTAAATTTGTTTGAATGCAAATTGATAGTAGGGATCCCTACGAATTCGAAAAGGTATAACATTTCAAAATCCGACAATATTTACCCAAGATATTAAAAAAAAATCATCAAAAAAGTTTTCATTTTCGAACCGACCCCGATTTTGAAAAAAACGTGATGTAACCCCTTGCCATTTTGGTCAATTTGGGAAAAAATTTAGATTTTCAAATTTTTTGATGCCAATCGATAGTACTGATCCTTTCGAGTCCAAAATGGTATAAAATTCCCAAATCGGACATTATTTGGCCTAGATATTCCAAAAAATCATCAAAATAGGTTGACTTTAGAAACGAATCGGTTTTTGGTCTACAACTTTTTTTAACCCATCGATTTTTAAAATGTTTGAATGCAAATTGATAGTAGGGATCCCTACGAATTCGAAAAGGTATAACATTTCAAAATCCGACAATATTTACCCAAGATATTCAAAAAAAATCATCAAAAAAGTTTTCATTTTCGAACCGACCCCGATTTTGAAAAAAACGTGATGTAACCCCTTGCCATTTTGGTCAATTTGGGAAAAAATTTAGATTTTCAAATTTTTGATGCCAATCGATAGTACTGATCCTTTCGAGTCCAAAATGGTATAAAATTCCCAAATCGGACATTATTTGGCCTAGATATTCCAAAAAATCATCAAAATAGGTTGACTTTAGAAACGAATCGGTTTTTGGTCTACAACTTTTTTTAACCCATCGATTTTTAAATTTGTTTGAATGCAAATTGATAGTAGGGATCCCTACGAATTCGAAAAGGTATAACATTTCAAAATCCGACAATATTTACCCAAGATATTGAAAAAAAATCATCAAAAAAGTTTTCATTTTCGAACCGACCCCGATTTTGAGAAAAAACGTGATGTAACCCCTTGCCATTTTGGTCAATTTGGGAAAAAATTTAGATTTTCAAATTTTTGATGCCAATCGATAGTACTGATCCTTTCGAGTCCAAAATGGTATAAAATTCCCAAATCGGACATTATTTGGCCTAGATATTCCAAAAAATCATCAAAATAGGTTGACTTTAGAAACGAATCGGTTTTTGGTCTACAACTTTTTTTAACCCATCGATTTTTAATTTGTTTGAATGCAAATTGATAGTAGGGATCCCTACGAATTCGAAAAGGTATAACATTTCAAAATCCGACAATATTTACCCAAGATATTGAAAAAAAATCATCAAAAAAGTTTTGATTTTCGAACCGACCCCGATTTTGAGAAAAAACGTGATGTAACCCCTTGCCATTTTGGTCAATTTGGGACAAAATTTAGATTTTCAAATTTTTGATGCCAATCGATAGTACTGATCCTTTCGAGTCCAAAATGGTATAAAATTCCCAAATCGGACATTATTTGGCCTAGATATTCCAAAAAATCATCAAAATAGGTTGACTTTAGAAACGAATCGGTTTTTGGTCTACAACTTTTTTTAACCCATCGATTTTTAAAATGTTTGAATGCAGATTGATAGTAGGGATCCCTACGAATTCGAAAAGGTATAACATTTCAAAATCCGACAATATTTACCCAAGATATTCAAAAAAAATCATCAAAAAAGTTTTCAATTTTCGAACCGACCCCGATTTTGAGAAAAAACGTGATGTAACCCCTTGCCATTTTGGTCAATTTGGGACAAAATTTAGATTTTCAAATTTTTGATGCCAATCGATAGTACTGATCCTTTCGAGTCCAAAATGGTATAAAATTCCCAAATCGGACATTATTTGGCCTAGATATTCCAAAAAATCATCAAAATAGGTTGACTTTAGAAACGAATCGGTTTTTGGTCTACAACTTTTTTTAACCCATCGATTTTAAATTTGTTTGAATGCAAATTGATAGTAGGGATCCCTACGAATTCGAAAAGGTATAACATTTCAAAATCCGACAATATTTACCCAAGATATTGAAAAAAAAATCATCAAAAAAGTTTTCATTTTCGAACCGACCCCGATTTTGAAAAAAACGTGATGTAACCCCTTGCCATTTTGGTCGATTTGGGAAAAAATTTAGATTTTCAAATTTTTGATGCCAATCGATAGTACTGATCCTTTCGAGTCCAAAATGGTATAAAATTCCCAAATCGGACATTATTTGGCCTAGATATTCCAAAAAATCATCAAAATAGGTTGACTTTAGAAACGAATCGGTTTTTGGTCTACAACTTTTTTTAACCCATCGATTTTTAAATTGTTTGAATGCAAATTGATAGTAGGGATCCCTACGAATTCGAAAAGGTATAACATTTCAAAATCCGACAGTATTTACCCAAGATATTCAATAAAAATCATCAAAAAAGTTTTGATTTTCGAACCGACCCCGATTTTGAAAAAAACGTGATGTAACCCCTTGCCATTTTGGTCAATTTGGGAAAAAATTTAGATTTTCAAATTTTTGATGCCAATCGATAGTACTGATCCTTTCGAGTCCAAAATGGTATAAAATTCCCAAATCGGACATTATTTGGCCTAGATATTCCAAAAAATCATCAAAATAGGTTGACTTTAGAAACGAATCGGTTTTTGGTCTACAACTTTTTTTAACCCATCGATTTTAAATTTGTTTGAATGCAAATTGATAGTAGGGATCCCTACGAATTCGAAAAGGTATAACATTTCAAAATCCGACAATATTTACCCAAGATATTCAAAAAAAATCATCAAAAAAGTTTTCATTTTCGAACCGACCCCGATTTTTAGAAAAAACGTGATGTAACCCCTTGCCATTTTGGTCAATTTGGGAAAAAATTTAGATTTTCAAATTTTTGATGCCAATCGATAGTACTGATCCTTTCGAGTCCAAAATGGTATAAAATTCCCAAATCGGACATTATTTGGCCTAGATATTCCAAAAAATCATCAAAATAGGTTGACTTTAGAAACGAATCGGTTTTTGGTCTACAACTTTTTTTAACCCATCGATTTTAAATTTGTTTGAATGCAAATTGATAGTAGGGATCCCTACAAATTCGAAAAGGTATAACATTTCAAAATCCGACAATATTTACCCAAGATATTCAAAAAAAATCATCAAAAAAGTTTTCATTTTCGAACCGACCCCGATTTTGAAAAAAACGTGATGTAACCCCTTGCCATTTTGGTCAATTTGGGAAAAAATTTAGATTTTCAAATTTTTGATGCCAATCGATAGTACTGATCCTTTCGAGTCCAAAATGGTATAAAATTCCCAAATCGGACATTATTTGGCCTAGATATTCCAAAAAATCATCAAAATAGGTTGACTTTAGAAACGAATCGGTTTTTGGTCTACAACTTTTTTTAACCCATCGATTTTAAATTTGTTTGAATGCAAATTGATAGTAGGGATCCCTACGAATTCGAAAAGGTATAACATTTCAAAATCCGACAATATTTACCCAAGATATTCAAAAAAAATCATCAAAAAAGTTTTCATTTTCGAACCGACCCCGATTTTGAAAAAAACGTGATGTAACCCCTTGCCATTTTGGTCAATTTGGGAAAAAATTTAGATTTTCAAATTTTTGATGCCAATCGATAGTACTGATCCTTTCGAGTCCAAAATGGTATAAAATTCCCAAATCGGACATTATTTGGCCTAGATATTCCAAAAAATCATCAAAATAGGTTGACTTTAGAAACGAATCGGTTTTTGGTCTACAACTTTTTTTAACCCATCGATTTTAAATTTGTTTGAATGCAAATTGATAGTAGGGATCCCTACAAATTCGAAAAGGTATAACATTTCAAAATCCGACAATATTTACCCAAGATATTGAAAAAAAAATCATCAAAAAAGTTTTAATTTTCGAACAGACCCCGATTTTGAAAAAAACGTGATGTAACCCCTTGCCATTTTGGTCAATTTGGGAAAAAATTTAGATTTTCAAATTTTTGATGCCAATCGATAGTACTGATCCTTTCGAGTCCAAAATGGTATAAAATTCCCAAATCGGACATTATTTGGCCTAGATATTCCAAAAAATCATCAAAATAGGTTGACTTTAGAAACGAATCGGTTTTTGGTCTACAACTTTTTTTAACCCATCGATTTTAAATTTGTTTGAATGCAAATTGATAGTAGGGATCCCTACAAATTCGAAAAGGTATAACATTTCAAAATCCGACAATATTTACCCAAGATATTCAAAAAAAATCATCAAAAAAGTTTTCATTTTCGAACCGACCCCGATTTTGAAAAAAACGTGATGTAACCCCTTGCCATTTTGGTCAATTTGGGAAAAAATTTAGATTTTCAAATTTTTGATGCCAATCGATAGTACTGATCCTTTCGAGTCCAAAATGGTATAAAATTCCCAAATCGGACATTATTTGGCCTAGATATTCCAAAAAATCATCAAAATAGGTTGACTTTAGAAACGAATCGGTTTTTGGTCTACAACTTTTTTTAACCCATCGATTTTAAATTTGTTTGAATGCAAATTGATAGTAGGGATCCCTACGAATTCGAAAAGGTATAACATTTCAAAATCCGACAATATTTACCCAAGATATTCAAAAAAAATCATCAAAAAAGTTTTCATTTTCGAACCGACCCCGATTTTGAAAAAAACGTGATGTAACCCCTTGCCATTTTGGTCAATTTGGGAAAAAATTTAGATTTTCAAATTTTTGATGCCAATCGATAGTACTGATCCTTTCGAGTCCAAAATGGTATAAAATTCCCAAATCGGACATTATTTGGCCTAGATATTCCAAAAAATCATCAAAATAGGTTGACTTTAGAAACGAATCGGTTTTTGGTCTACAACTTTTTTTAACCCATCGATTTTAAATTTGTTTGAATGCAAATTGATAGTAGGGATCCCTACGAATTCGAAAAGGTATAACATTTCAAAATCCGACAATATTTACCCAAGATATTCAAAAAAAATCATCAAAAAAGTTTTCATTTTCGAACCGACCCCGATTTTGAAAAAAACGTGATGTAACCCCTTGCCATTTTGGTCAATTTGGGAAAAAATTTAGATTTTCAAATTTTTGATGCCAATCGATAGTACTGATCCTTTCGAGTCCAAAATGGTATAAAATTCCCAAATCGGACATTATTTGGCCTAGATATTCCAAAAAATCATCAAAATAGGTTGACTTTAGAAACGAATCGGTTTTTGGTCTACAACTTTTTTTAACCCATCGATTTTAAATTTGTTTGAATGCAAATTGATAGTAGGGATCCCTACGAATTCGAAAAGGTATAACATTTCAAAATCCGACAATATTTACCCAAGATATTGAAAAAAAATCATCAAAAAAGTTTTCATTTTCGAACCGACCCCGATTTTGAAAAAAACGTGATGTAACCCCTTGCCATTTTGGTCAATTTGGGAAAAAATTTAGATTTTCAAATTTTTGATGCCAATCGATAGTACTGATCCTTTCGAGTCCAAAATGGTATAAAATTCCCAAATCGGACATTATTTGGCCTAGATATTCCAAAAAATCATCAAAATAGGTTGACTTTAGAAACGAATCGGTTTTTGGTCTACAACTTTTTTTAACCCATCGATTTTAAATTTGTTTGAATGCAAATTGATAGTAGGGATCCCTACGAATTCGAAAAGGTATAACATTTCAAAATCCGACAATATTTACCCAAGATATTGAAAAAAAATCATCAAAAAAGTTTTCATTTTCGAACCGACCCCGATTTTGAAAAAAACGTGATGTAACCCCTTGCCATTTTGGTCAATTTGGGAAAAAATTTAGATTTTCAAATTTTTGATGCCAATCGATAGTACTGATCCTTTCGAGTCCAAAATGGTATAAAATTCCCAAATCGGACATTATTTGGCCTAGATATTCCAAAAAATCATCAAAATAGGTTGACTTTAGAAACGAATCGGTTTTTGGTCTACAACTTTTTTTTAACCCATCGATTTTAAATTTGTTTGAATGCAAATTGATAGTAGGGATCCCTACGAATTCGAAAAGGTATAACATTTCAAAATCCGACAATATTTACCCAAGATATTGAAAAAAAATCATCAAAAAAGTTTTCATTTTCGAACCGACCCCGATTTTGAAAAAAACGTGATGTAACCCCTTGCCATTTTGGTCAATTTGGGAAAAAATTTAGATTTTCAAATTTTTGATGCCAATCGATAGTACTGATCCTTTCGAGTCCAAAATGGTATAAAATTCCCAAATCGGACATTATTTGGCCTAGATATTCCAAAAAATCATCAAAATAGGTTGACTTTAGAAACGAATCGGTTTTTGGTCTACAACTTTTTTTAACCCATCGATTTTAAATTTGTTTGAATGCAAATTGATAGTAGGGATCCCTACGAATTCGAAAAGGTATAACATTTCAAAATCCGACAATATTTACCCAAGATATTGAAAAAAAATCATCAAAAAAGTTTTCATTTTCGAACCGACCCCGATTTTGAAAAAAACGTGATGTAACCCCTTGCCATTTTGGTCAATTTGGGAAAAAATTTAGATTTTCAAATTTTTGATGCCAATCGATAGTACTGATCCTTTCGAGTCCAAAATGGTATAAAATTCCCAAATCGGACATTATTTGGCCTAGATATTCCAAAAAATCATCAAAATAGGTTGACTTTAGAAACGAATCGGTTTTTGGTCTACAACTTTTTTTAACCCATCGATTTTAAATTTGTTTGAATGCAAATTGATAGTAGGGATCCCTACGAATTCGAAAAGGTATAACATTTCAAAATCCGACAATATTTACCCAAGATATTCAAAAAAAATCATCAAAAAAGTTTTCATTTTCGAACCGACCCCGATTTTGAAAAAAACGTGATGTAACCCCTTGCCATTTTGGTCAATTTGGGAAAAAATTTAGATTTTCAAATTTTTGATGCCAATCGATAGTACTGATCCTTTCGAGTCCAAAATGGTATAAAATTCCCAAATCGGACATTATTTGGCCTAGATATTCCAAAAAATCATCAAAATAGGTTGACTTTAGAAACGAATCGGTTTTTGGTCTACAACTTTTTTTAACCCATCGATTTTAAATTTGTTTGAATGCAAATTGATAGTAGGGATCCCTACGAATTCGAAAAGGTATAACATTTCAAAATCCGACAATATTTACCCAAGATATTAAAAAAAATCATCAAAAAAGTTTTCATTTTCGAACCGACCCCGATTTTGAAAAAAACGTGATGTAACCCCTTGCCATTTTGGTCAATTTGGGAAAAAATTTAGATTTTCAAATTTTTGATGCCAATCGATAGTACTGATCCTTTCGAGTCCAAAATGGTATAAAATTCCCAAATCGGACATTATTTGGCCTAGATATTCCAAAAAATCATCAAAATAGGTTGACTTTAGAAACGAATCGGTTTTTGGTCTACAACTTTTTTTAACCCATCGATTTTAAATTTGTTTGAATGCAAATTGATAGTAGGGATCCCTACGAATTCGAAAAGGTATAACATTTCAAAATCCGACAATATTTACCCAAGATATTGAAAAAAAATCATCAAAAAAGTTTTCATTTTCGAACCGACCCCGATTTTGAAAAAAACGTGATGTAACCCCTTGCCATTTTGGTCAATTTGGGAAAAAATTTAGATTTTCAAATTTTTGATGCCAATCGATAGTACTGATCCTTTCGAGTCCAAAATGGTATAAAATTCCCAAATCGGACATTATTTGGCCTAGATATTCCAAAAAATCATCAAAATAGGTTGACTTTAGAAACGAATCGGTTTTTGGTCTACAACTTTTTTTAACCCATCGATTTTAAATTTGTTTGAATGCAAATTGATAGTAGGGATCCCTACGAATTCGAAAAGGTATAACATTTCAAAATCCGACAATATTTACCCAAGATATTAAAAAAAATCATCAAAAAAGTTTTCATTTTCGAACCGACCCCGATTTTGAAAAAAACGTGATGTAACCCCTTGCCATTTTGGTCAATTTGGGAAAAATTTAGATTTTCAAATTTTTGATGCCAATCGATAGTACTGATCCTTTCGAGTCCAAAATGGTATAAAATTCCCAAATCGGACATTATTTGGCCTAGATATTCCAAAAAATCATCAAAATAGGTTGACTTTAGAAACGAATCGGTTTTTGGTCTACAACTTTTTTTAACCCATCGATTTTAAATTTGTTTGAATGCAAATTGATAGTAGGGATCCCTACGAATTCGAAAAGGTATAACATTTCAAAATCCGACAATATTTACCCAAGATATTGAAAAAAAATCATCAAAAAAGTTTTCATTTTCGAACCGACCCCGATTTTGAAAAAAACGTGATGTAACCCCTTGCCATTTTGGTCAATTTGGGAAAAAATTTAGATTTTCAAATTTTTGATGCCAATCGATAGTACTGATCCTTTCGAGTCCAAAATGGTATAAAATTCCCAAATCGGACATTATTTGGCCTAGATATTCCAAAAAATCATCAAAATAGGTTGACTTTAGAAACGAATCGGTTTTTGGTCTACAACTTTTTTTAACCCATCGATTTTAAATTTGTTTGAATGCAAATTGATAGTAGGGATCCCTACGAATTCGAAAAGGTATAACATTTCAAAATCCGACAATATTTACCCAAGATATTCAAAAAAAATCATCAAAAAAGTTTTCATTTTCGAACCGACCCCGATTTTGAAAAAAACGTGATGTAACCCCTTGCCATTTTGGTCAATTTGGGAAAAAATTTAGATTTTCAAATTTTTGATGCCAATCGATAGTACTGATCCTTTCGAGTCCAAAATGGTATAAAATTCCCAAATCGGACATTATTTGGCCTAGATATTCCAAAAAATCATCAAAATAGGTTGACTTTAGAAACGAATCGGTTTTTGGTCTACAACTTTTTTTAACCCATCGATTTTAAATTTGTTTGAATGCAAATTGATAGTAGGGATCCCTACGAATTCGAAAAGGTATAACATTTCAAAATCCGACAATATTTACCCAAGATATTAAAAAAAAATCATCAAAAAAGTTTTCATTTTCGAACCGACCCCGATTTTGAAAAAAACGTGATGTAACCCCTTGCCATTTTGGTCAATTTGGGAAAAAATTTAGATTTTCAAATTTTTGATGCCAATCGATAGTACTGATCCTTTCGAGTCCAAAATGGTATAAAATTCCCAAATCGGACATTATTTGGCCTAGATATTCCAAAAAATCATCAAAATAGGTTGACTTTAGAAACGAATCGGTTTTTGGTCTACAACTTTTTTTAACCCATCGATTTTAAATTTGTTTGAATGCAAATTGATAGTAGGGATCCCTACGAATTCGAAAAGGTATAACATTTCAAAATCCGACAATATTTACCCAAGATATTGAAAAAAAATCATCAAAAAAGTTTTCATTTTCGAACCGACCCCGATTTTGAAAAAAACGTGATGTAACCCCTTGCCATTTTGGTCAATTTGGGAAAAAATTTAGATTTTCAAATTTTTGATGCCAATCGATAGTACTGATCCTTTCGAGTCCAAAATGGTATAAAATTCCCAAATCGGACATTATTTGGCCTAGATATTCCAAAAAATCATCAAAATAGGTTGACTTTAGAAACGAATCGGTTTTTGGTCTACAACTTTTTTTAACCCATCGATTTTAAATTTGTTTGAATGCAAATTGATAGTAGGGATCCCTACGAATTCGAAAAGGTATAACATTTCAAAATCCGACAATATTTACCCAAGATATTGAAAAAAAAATCATCAAAAAAGTTTTCATTTTCGAACCGACCCCGATTTTGAAAAAAACGTGATGTAACCCCTTGCCATTTTGGTCAATTTGGGAAAAAATTTAGATTTTCAAATTTTTGATGCCAATCGATAGTACTGATCCTTTCGAGTCCAAAATGGTATAAAATTCCCAAATCGGACATTATTTGGCCTAGATATTCCAAAAAATCATCAAAATAGGTTGACTTTAGAAACGAATCGGTTTTTGGTCTACAACTTTTTTTAACCCATCGATTTTAAATTTGTTTGAATGCAAATTGATAGTAGGGATCCCTACGAATTCGAAAAGGTATAACATTTCAAAATCCGACAATATTTACCCAAGATATTGAAAAAAAATCATCAAAAAAGTTTTCATTTTCGAACCGACCCCGATTTTGAAAAAAACGTGATGTAACCCCTTGCCATTTTGGTCAATTTGGGAAAAAATTTAGATTTTCAAATTTTTGATGCCAATCGATAGTACTGATCCTTTCGAGTCCAAAATGGTATAAAATTCCCAAATCGGACATTATTTGGCCTAGATATTCCAAAAAATCATCAAAATAGGTTGACTTTAGAAACGAATCGGTTTTTGGTCTACAACTTTTTTTAACCCATCGATTTTAAATTTGTTTGAATGCAAATTGATAGTAGGGATCCCTACGAATTCGAAAAGGTATAACATTTCAAAATCCGACAATATTTACCCAAGATATTCAAAAAAAATCATCAAAAAAGTTTTCATTTTCGAACCGACCCCGATTTTGAAAAAAACGTGATGTAACCCCTTGCCATTTTGGTCAATTTGGGAAAAAATTTAGATTTTCAAATTTTTGATGCCAATCGATAGTACTGATCCTTTCGAGTCCAAAATGGTATAAAATTCCCAAATCGGACATTATTTGGCCTAGATATTCCAAAAAATCATCAAAATAGGTTGACTTTAGAAACGAATCGGTTTTTGGTCTACAACTTTTTTTAACCCATCGATTTTAAATTTGTTTGAATGCAAATTGATAGTAGGGATCCCTACGAATTCGAAAAGGTATAACATTTCAAAATCCGACAATATTTACCCAAGATATTCAAAAAAAATCATCAAAAAAGTTTTCATTTTCGAACCGACCCCGATTTTGAAAAAAACGTGATGTAACCCCTTGCCATTTTGGTCAATTTGGGAAAAAATTTAGATTTTCAAATTTTTGATGCCAATCGATAGTACTGATCCTTTCGAGTCCAAAATGGTATAAAATTCCCAAATCGGACATTATTTGGCCTAGATATTCCAAAAAATCATCAAAATAGGTTGACTTTAGAAACGAATCGGTTTTTGGTCTACAACTTTTTTTAACCCATCGATTTTAAATTTGTTTGAATGCAAATTGATAGTAGGGATCCCTACGAATTCGAAAAGGTATAACATTTCAAAATCCGACAATATTTACCCAAGATATTCAAAAAAAATCATCAAAAAAGTTTTCATTTTCGAACCGACCCCGATTTTGAAAAAAACGTGATGTAACCCCTTGCCATTTTGGTCAATTTGGGAAAAAATTTAGATTTTCAAATTTTTGATGCCAATCGATAGTACTGATCCTTTCGAGTCCAAAATGGTATAAAATTCCCAAATCGGACATTATTTGGCCTAGATATTCCAAAAAATCATCAAAATAGGTTGACTTTAGAAACGAATCGGTTTTTGGTCTACAACTTTTTTTAACCCATCGATTTTAAATTTGTTTGAATGCAAATTGATAGTAGGGATCCCTACGAATTCGAAAAGGTATAACATTTCAAAATCCGACAATATTTACCCAAGATATTCAAAAAAAATCATCAAAAAAGTTTTCATTTTCGAACCGACCCCGATTTTGAAAAAAACGTGATGTAACCCCTTGCCATTTTGGTCAATTTGGGAAAAAATTTAGATTTTCAAATTTTTGATGCCAATCGATAGTACTGATCCTTTCGAGTCCAAAATGGTATAAAATTCCCAAATCGGACATTATTTGGCCTAGATATTCCAAAAAATCATCAAAATAGGTTGACTTTAGAAACGAATCGGTTTTTGGTCTACAACTTTTTTTAACCCATCGATTTTAAATTTGTTTGAATGCAAATTGATAGTAGGGATCCCTACGAATTCGAAAAGGTATAACATTTCAAAATCCGACAATATTTACCCAAGATATTGAAAAAAAATCATCAAAAAAGTTTTCATTTTCGAACCGACCCCGATTTTGAAAAAAACGTGATGTAACCCCTTGCCATTTTGGTCAATTTGGGAAAAAATTTAGATTTTCAAATTTTTGATGCCAATCGATAGTACTGATCCTTTCGAGTCCAAAATGGTATAAAATTCCCAAATCGGACATTATTTGGCCTAGATATTCCAAAAAATCATCAAAATAGGTTGACTTTAGAAACGAATCGGTTTTTGGTCTACAACTTTTTTTAACCCATCGATTTTAAATTTGTTTGAATGCAAATTGATAGTAGGGATCCCTACGAATTCGAAAAGGTATAACATTTCAAAATCCGACAATATTTACCCAAGATATTCAAAAAAAATCATCAAAAAAGTTTTCATTTTCGAACCGACCCCGATTTTGAAAAAAACGTGATGTAACCCCTTGCCATTTTGGTCAATTTGGGAAAAAATTTAGATTTTCAAATTTTTGATGCCAATCGATAGTACTGATCCTTTCGAGTCCAAAATGGTATAAAATTCCCAAATCGGACATTATTTGGCCTAGATATTCCAAAAAATCATCAAAATAGGTTGACTTTAGAAACGAATCGGTTTTTGGTCTACAACTTTTTTTAACCCATCGATTTTAAATTTGTTTGAATGCAAATTGATAGTAGGGATCCCTACGAATTCGAAAAGGTATAACATTTCAAAATCCGACAATATTTACCCAAGATATTCAAAAAAAATCATCAAAAAAGTTTTCATTTTCGAACCGACCCCGATTTTGAAAAAAACGTGATGTAACCCCTTGCCATTTTGGTCAATTTGGGAAAAAATTTAGATTTTCAAATTTTTGATGCCAATCGATAGTACTGATCCTTTCGAGTCCAAAATGGTATAAAATTCCCAAATCGGACATTATTTGGCCTAGATATTCCAAAAAATCATCAAAATAGGTTGACTTTAGAAACGAATCGGTTTTTGGTCTACAACTTTTTTTAACCCATCGATTTTAAATTTGTTTGAATGCAAATTGATAGTAGGGATCCCTACGAATTCGAAAAGGTATAACATTTCAAAATCCGACAATATTTACCCAAGATATTCAAAAAAAATCATCAAAAAAGTTTTCATTTTCGAACCGACCCCGATTTTGAAAAAAACGTGATGTAACCCCTTGCCATTTTGGTCAATTTGGGAAAAATTTAGATTTTCAAATTTTTGATGCCAATCGATAGTACTGATCCTTTCGAGTCCAAAATGGTATAAAATTCCCAAATCGGACATTATTTGGCCTAGATATTCCAAAAAATCATCAAAATAGGTTGACTTTAGAAACGAATCGGTTTTTGGTCTACAACTTTTTTTAACCCATCGATTTTAAATTTGTTTGAATGCAAATTGATAGTAGGGATCCCTACGAATTCGAAAAGGTATAACATTTCAAAATCCGACAATATTTACCCAAGATATTGAAAAAAAATCATCAAAAAAGTTTTCATTTTCGAACCGACCCCGATTTTGAAAAAAACGTGATGTAACCCCTTGCCATTTTGGTCAATTTGGGAAAAAATTTAGATTTTCAAATTTTTGATGCCAATCGATAGTACTGATCCTTTCGAGTCCAAAATGGTATAAAATTCCCAAATCGGACATTATTTGGCCTAGATATTCCAAAAAATCATCAAAATAGGTTGACTTTAGAAACGAATCGGTTTTTGGTCTACAACTTTTTTTAACCCATCGATTTTAAATTTGTTTGAATGCAAATTGATAGTAGGGATCCCTACGAATTCGAAAAGGTATAACATTTCAAAATCCGACAATATTTACCCAAGATATTGAAAAAAAATCATCAAAAAAGTTTTCATTTTCGAACCGACCCCGATTTTGAAAAAAACGTGATGTAACCCCTTGCCATTTTGGTCAATTTGGGAAAAAATTTAGATTTTCAAATTTTTGATGCCAATCGATAGTACTGATCCTTTCGAGTCCAAAATGGTATAAAATTCCCAAATCGGACATTATTTGGCCTAGATATTCCAAAAAATCATCAAAATAGGTTGACTTTAGAAACGAATCGGTTTTTGGTCTACAACTTTTTTTAACCCATCGATTTTAAATTTGTTTGAATGCAAATTGATAGTAGGGATCCCTACGAATTCGAAAAGGTATAACATTTCAAAATCCGACAATATTTACCCAAGATATTAAAAAAAATCATCAAAAAAGTTTTCATTTTCGAACCGACCCCGATTTTGAAAAAAACGTGATGTAACCCCTTGCCATTTTGGTCAATTTGGGAAAAAATTTAGATTTTCAAATTTTTGATGCCAATCGATAGTACTGATCCTTTCGAGTCCAAAATGGTATAAAATTCCCAAATCGGACATTATTTGGCCTAGATATTCCAAAAAATCATCAAAATAGGTTGACTTTAGAAACGAATCGGTTTTTGGTCTACAACTTTTTTTAACCCATCGATTTTAAATTTGTTTGAATGCAAATTGATAGTAGGGATCCCTACGAATTCGAAAAGGTATAACATTTCAAAATCCGACAATATTTACCCAAGATATTCAAAAAAAATCATCAAAAAAGTTTTCATTTTCGAACCGACCCCGATTTTGAAAAAAACGTGATGTAACCCCTTGCCATTTTGGTCAATTTGGGAAAAAATTTAGATTTTCAAATTTTTGATGCCAATCGATAGTACTGATCCTTTCGAGTCCAAAATGGTATAAAATTCCCAAATCGGACATTATTTGGCCTAGATATTCCAAAAAATCATCAAAATAGGTTGACTTTAGAAACGAATCGGTTTTTGGTCTACAACTTTTTTTAACCCATCGATTTTTAAATTTGTTTGAATGCAAATTGATAGTAGGGATCCCTACGAATTCGAAAAGGTATAACATTTCAAAATCCGACAATATTTACCCAAGATATTGAAAAAAAATCATCAAAAAAGTTTTCATTTTCGAACCGACCCCGATTTTGAAAAAAACGTGATGTAACCCCTTGCCATTTTGGTCAATTTGGGAAAAAATTTAGATTTTCAAATTTTTGATGCCAATCGATAGTACTGATCCTTTCGAGTCCAAAATGGTATAAAATTCCCAAATCGGACATTATTTGGCCTAGATATTCCAAAAAATCATCAAAATAGGTTGACTTTAGAAACGAATCGGTTTTTGGTCTACAACTTTTTTTAACCCATCGATTTTAAATTTGTTTGAATGCAAATTGATAGTAGGGATCCCTACGAATTCGAAAAGGTATAACATTTCAAAATCCGACAATATTTACCCAAGATATTCAAAAAAAATCATCAAAAAAGTTTTCATTTTCGAACCGACCCCGATTTTGAAAAAAACGTGATGTAACCCCTTGCCATTTTGGTCAATTTGGGAAAAAATTTAGATTTTCAAATTTTTGATGCCAATCGATAGTACTGATCCTTTCGAGTCCAAAATGGTATAAAATTCCCAAATCGGACATTATTTGGCCTAGATATTCCAAAAAATCATCAAAATAGGTTGACTTTAGAAACGAATCGGTTTTTGGTCTACAACTTTTTTTAACCCATCGATTTTAAATTTGTTTGAATGCAAATTGATAGTAGGGATCCCTACGAATTCGAAAAGGTATAACATTTCAAAATCCGACAATATTTACCCAAGATATTCAAAAAAAATCATCAAAAAAGTTTTCATTTTCGAACCGACCCCGATTTTGAAAAAAACGTGATGTAACCCCTTGCCATTTTGGTCAATTTGGGAAAAAATTTAGATTTTCAAATTTTTGATGCCAATCGATAGTACTGATCCTTTCGAGTCCAAAATGGTATAAAATTCCCAAATCGGACATTATTTGGCCTAGATATTCCAAAAAATCATCAAAATAGGTTGACTTTAGAAACGAATCGGTTTTTGGTCTACAACTTTTTTTAACCCATCGATTTTAAATTTGTTTGAATGCAAATTGATAGTAGGGATCCCTACGAATTCGAAAAGGTATAACATTTCAAAATCCGACAATATTTACCCAAGATATTCAAAAAAAATCATCAAAAAAGTTTTCATTTTCGAACCGACCCCGATTTTGAAAAAAACGTGATGTAACCCCTTGCCATTTTGGTCAATTTGGGAAAAAATTTAGATTTTCAAATTTTTGATGCCAATCGATAGTACTGATCCTTTCGAGTCCAAAATGGTATAAAATTCCCAAATCGGACATTATTTGGCCTAGATATTCCAAAAAATCATCAAAATAGGTTGACTTTAGAAACGAATCGGTTTTTGGTCTACAACTTTTTTTAACCCATCGATTTTAAATTTGTTTGAATGCAAATTGATAGTAGGGATCCCTACGAATTCGAAAAGGTATAACATTTCAAAATCCGACAATATTTACCCAAGATATTGAAAAAAAATCATCAAAAAAGTTTTCATTTTCGAACCGACCCCGATTTTGAAAAAAACGTGATGTAACCCCTTGCCATTTTGGTCAATTTGGGAAAAAATTTAGATTTTCAAATTTTTGATGCCAATCGATAGTACTGATCCTTTCGAGTCCAAAATGGTATAAAATTCCCAAATCGGACATTATTTGGCCTAGATATTCCAAAAAATCATCAAAATAGGTTGACTTTAGAAACGAATCGGTTTTTGGTCTACAACTTTTTTTAACCCATCGATTTTAAATTTGTTTGAATGCAAATTGATAGTAGGGATCCCTACGAATTCGAAAAGGTATAACATTTCAAAATCCGACAATATTTACCCAAGATATTCAAAAAAATCATCAAAAAAGTTTTCATTTTCGAACCGACCCCGATTTTGAAAAAAACGTGATGTAACCCCTTGCCATTTTGGTCAATTTGGGAAAAAATTTAGATTTTCAAATTTTTGATGCCAATCGATAGTACTGATCCTTTCGAGTCCAAAATGGTATAAAATTCCCAAATCGGACATTATTTGGCCTAGATATTCCAAAAAATCATCAAAATAGGTTGACTTTAGAAACGAATCGGTTTTTGGTCTACAACTTTTTTTAACCCATCGATTTTAAATTTGTTTGAATGCAAATTGATAGTAGGGATCCCTACGAATTCGAAAAGGTATAACATTTCAAAATCCGACAATATTTACCCAAGATATTGAAAAAAAATCATCAAAAAAGTTTTCATTTTCGAACCGACCCCGATTTTGAAAAAAACGTGATGTAACCCCTTGCCATTTTGGTCAATTTGGGAAAAAATTTAGATTTTCAAATTTTTGATGCCAATCGATAGTACTGATCCTTTCGAGTCCAAAATGGTATAAAATTCCCAAATCGGACATTATTTGGCCTAGATATTCCAAAAAATCATCAAAATAGGTTGACTTTAGAAACGAATCGGTTTTTGGTCTACAACTTTTTTTAACCCATCGATTTTAAATTTGTTTGAATGCAAATTGATAGTAGGGATCCCTACGAATTCGAAAAGGTATAACATTTCAAAATCCGACAATATTTACCCAAGATATTGAAAAAAAATCATCAAAAAAGTTTTCATTTTCGAACCGACCCCGATTTTGAAAAAAACGTGATGTAACCCCTTGCCATTTTGGTCAATTTGGGAAAAAATTTAGATTTTCAAATTTTTGATGCCAATCGATAGTACTGATCCTTTCGAGTCCAAAATGGTATAAAATTCCCAAATCGGACATTATTTGGCCTAGATATTCCAAAAAATCATCAAAATAGGTTGACTTTAGAAACGAATCGGTTTTTGGTCTACAACTTTTTTTAACCCATCGATTTTAAATTTGTTTGAATGCAAATTGATAGTAGGGATCCCTACGAATTCGAAAAGGTATAACATTTCAAAATCCGACAATATTTACCCAAGATATTCAAAAAAAATCATCAAAAAAGTTTTCATTTTCGAACCGACCCCGATTTTGAAAAAAACGTGATGTAACCCCTTGCCATTTTGGTCAATTTGGGAAAAAATTTAGATTTTCAAATTTTTGATGCCAATCGATAGTACTGATCCTTTCGAGTCCAAAATGGTATAAAATTCCCAAATCGGACATTATTTGGCCTAGATATTCCAAAAAATCATCAAAATAGGTTGACTTTAGAAACGAATCGGTTTTTGGTCTACAACTTTTTTTAACCCATCGATTTTAAATTTGTTTGAATGCAAATTGATAGTAGGGATCCCTACGAATTCGAAAAGGTATAACATTTCAAAATCCGACAATATTTACCCAAGATATTCAAAAAAAATCATCAAAAAAGTTTTCATTTTCGAACCGACCCCGATTTTGAAAAAAACGTGATGTAACCCCTTGCCATTTTGGTCAATTTGGGAAAAAATTTAGATTTTCAAATTTTTGATGCCAATCGATAGTACTGATCCTTTCGAGTCCAAAATGGTATAAAATTCCCAAATCGGACATTATTTGGCCTAGATATTCCAAAAAATCATCAAAATAGGTTGACTTTAGAAACGAATCGGTTTTTGGTCTACAACTTTTTTTAACCCATCGATTTTAAATTTGTTTGAATGCAAATTGATAGTAGGGATCCCTACGAATTCGAAAAGGTATAACATTTCAAAATCCGACAATATTTACCCAAGATATTCAAAAAAAATCATCAAAAAAGTTTTCATTTTCGAACCGACCCCGATTTTGAAAAAAACGTGATGTAACCCCTTGCCATTTTGGTCAATTTGGGAAAAAATTTAGATTTTCAAATTTTTGATGCCAATCGATAGTACTGATCCTTTCGAGTCCAAAATGGTATAAAATTCCCAAATCGGACATTATTTGGCCTAGATATTCCAAAAAATCATCAAAATAGGTTGACTTTAGAAACGAATCGGTTTTTGGTCTACAACTTTTTTTAACCCATCGATTTTAAATTTGTTTGAATGCAAATTGATAGTAGGGATCCCTACGAATTCGAAAAGGTATAACATTTCAAAATCCGACAATATTTACCCAAGATATTGAAAAAAAATCATCAAAAAAGTTTTCATTTTCGAACCGACCCCGATTTTGAAAAAAACGTGATGTAACCCCTTGCCATTTTGGTCAATTTGGGAAAAAATTTAGATTTTCAAATTTTTGATGCCAATCGATAGTACTGATCCTTTCGAGTCCAAAATGGTATAAAATTCCCAAATCGGACATTATTTGGCCTAGATATTCCAAAAAATCATCAAAATAGGTTGACTTTAGAAACGAATCGGTTTTTGGTCTACAACTTTTTTTAACCCATCGATTTTAAATTTGTTTGAATGCAAATTGATAGTAGGGATCCCTACGAATTCGAAAAGGTATAACATTTCAAAATCCGACAATATTTACCCAAGATATTGAAAAAAATCATCAAAAAAGTTTTCATTTTCGAACCGACCCCGATTTTGAAAAAAACGTGATGTAACCCCTTGCCATTTTGGTCAATTTGGGAAAAAATTTAGATTTTCAAATTTTTGATGCCAATCGATAGTACTGATCCTTTCGAGTCCAAAATGGTATAAAATTCCCAAATCGGACATTATTTGGCCTAGATATTCCAAAAAATCATCAAAATAGGTTGACTTTAGAAACGAATCGGTTTTTGGTCTACAACTTTTTTTAACCCATCGATTTTAAATTTGTTTGAATGCAAATTGATAGTAGGGATCCCTACGAATTCGAAAAGGTATAACATTTCAAAATCCGACAATATTTACCCAAGATATTCAAAAAAAATCATCAAAAAAGTTTTCATTTTCGAACCGACCCCGATTTTGAAAAAAACGTGATGTAACCCCTTGCCATTTTGGTCAATTTGGGAAAAAATTTAGATTTTCAAATTTTTGATGCCAATCGATAGTACTGATCCTTTCGAGTCCAAAATGGTATAAAATTCCCAAATCGGACATTATTTGGCCTAGATATTCCAAAAAATCATCAAAATAGGTTGACTTTAGAAACGAATCGGTTTTTGGTCTACAACTTTTTTTAACCCATCGATTTTAAATTTGTTTGAATGCAAATTGATAGTAGGGATCCCTACGAATTCGAAAAGGTATAACATTTCAAAATCCGACAATATTTACCCAAGATATTCAAAAAAAATCATCAAAAAAGTTTTCATTTTCGAACCGACCCCGATTTTGAAAAAAACGTGATGTAACCCCTTGCCATTTTGGTCAATTTGGGAAAAAATTTAGATTTTCAAATTTTTGATGCCAATCGATAGTACTGATCCTTTCGAGTCCAAAATGGTATAAAATTCCCAAATCGGACATTATTTGGCCTAGATATTCCAAAAAATCATCAAAATAGGTTGACTTTAGAAACGAATCGGTTTTTGGTCTACAACTTTTTTTAACCCATCGATTTTAAATTTGTTTGAATGCAAATTGATAGTAGGGATCCCTACGAATTCGAAAAGGTATAACATTTCAAAATCCGACAATATTTACCCAAGATATTCAAAAAAAATCATCAAAAAAGTTTTCATTTTCGAACCGACCCCGATTTTGAAAAAAACGTGATGTAACCCCTTGCCATTTTGGTCAATTTGGGAAAAAATTTAGATTTTCAAATTTTTGATGCCAATCGATAGTACTGATCCTTTCGAGTCCAAAATGGTATAAAATTCCCAAATCGGACATTATTTGGCCTAGATATTCCAAAAAATCATCAAAATAGGTTGACTTTAGAAACGAATCGGTTTTTGGTCTACAACTTTTTTTAACCCATCGATTTTAAATTTGTTTGAATGCAAATTGATAGTAGGGATCCCTACGAATTCGAAAAGGTATAACATTTCAAAATCCGACAATATTTACCCAAGATATTGAAAAAAAATCATCAAAAAAGTTTTCATTTTCGAACCGACCCCGATTTTGAAAAAAACGTGATGTAACCCCTTGCCATTTTGGTCAATTTGGGAAAAAATTTAGATTTTCAAATTTTTGATGCCAATCGATAGTACTGATCCTTTCGAGTCCAAAATGGTATAAAATTCCCAAATCGGACATTATTTGGCCTAGATATTCCAAAAAATCATCAAAATAGGTTGACTTTAGAAACGAATCGGTTTTTGGTCTACAACTTTTTTTAACCCATCGATTTTAAATTTGTTTGAATGCAAATTGATAGTAGGGATCCCTACGAATTCGAAAAGGTATAACATTTCAAAATCCGACAATATTTACCCAAGATATTGAAAAAAAATCATCAAAAAAGTTTTCATTTTCGAACCGACCCCGATTTTGAAAAAAACGTGATGTAACCCCTTGCCATTTTGGTCAATTTGGGAAAAAATTTAGATTTTCAAATTTTTGATGCCAATCGATAGTACTGATCCTTTCGAGTCCAAAATGGTATAAAATTCCCAAATCGGACATTATTTGGCCTAGATATTCCAAAAAATCATCAAAATAGGTTGACTTTAGAAACGAATCGGTTTTTGGTCTACAACTTTTTTTAACCCATCGATTTTAAATTTGTTTGAATGCAAATTGATAGTAGGGATCCCTACGAATTCGAAAAGGTATAACATTTCAAAATCCGACAATATTTACCCAAGATATTCAAAAAAATCATCAAAAAAGTTTTCATTTTCGAACCGACCCCGATTTTGAAAAAAACGTGATGTAACCCCTTGCCATTTTGGTCAATTTGGGAAAAAATTTAGATTTTCAAATTTTTGATGCCAATCGATAGTACTGATCCTTTCGAGTCCAAAATGGTATAAAATTCCCAAATCGGACATTATTTGGCCTAGATATTCCAAAAAATCATCAAAATAGGTTGACTTTAGAAACGAATCGGTTTTTGGTCTACAACTTTTTTTAACCCATCGATTTTAAATTTGTTTGAATGCAAATTGATAGTAGGGATCCCTACGAATTCGAAAAGGTATAACATTTCAAAATCCGACAATATTTACCCAAGATATTGAAAAAAAATCATCAAAAAAGTTTTCATTTTCGAACCGACCCCGATTTTGAAAAAAACGTGATGTAACCCCTTGCCATTTTGGTCAATTTGGGAAAAAATTTAGATTTTCAAATTTTTGATGCCAATCGATAGTACTGATCCTTTCGAGTCCAAAATGGTATAAAATTCCCAAATCGGACATTATTTGGCCTAGATATTCCAAAAAATCATCAAAATAGGTTGACTTTAGAAACGAATCGGTTTTTGGTCTACAACTTTTTTTAACCCATCGATTTTAAATTTGTTTGAATGCAAATTGATAGTAGGGATCCCTACGAATTCGAAAAGGTATAACATTTCAAAATCCGACAATATTTACCCAAGATATTCAAAAAAAATCATCAAAAAAGTTTTCATTTTCGAACCGACCCCGATTTTGAAAAAAACGTGATGTAACCCCTTGCCATTTTGGTCAATTTGGGAAAAAATTTAGATTTTCAAATTTTTGATGCCAATCGATAGTACTGATCCTTTCGAGTCCAAAATGGTATAAAATTCCCAAATCGGACATTATTTGGCCTAGATATTCCAAAAAATCATCAAAATAGGTTGACTTTAGAAACGAATCGGTTTTTGGTCTACAACTTTTTTTAACCCATCGATTTTAAATTTGTTTGAATGCAAATTGATAGTAGGGATCCCTACGAATTCGAAAAGGTATAACATTTCAAAATCCGACAATATTTACCCAAGATATTCAAAAAAAAATCATCAAAAAAGTTTTCATTTTCGAACCGACCCCGATTTTGAAAAAAACGTGATGTAACCCCTTGCCATTTTGGTCAATTTGGGTTAAAAATTTAGATTTTCATTTTTTTGATGCCAATCGATAGTACTGATCCTTTCGAGTCCAAAATGGTATAAAATTCCCAAATCGGACATTATTTGGCCTAGATATTCCAAAAAATCATCAAAATAGGTTGACTTTAGAAACGAATCGGTTTTTGGTCTACAACTTTTTTTAACCCATCGATTTTAAATTTGTTTGAATGCAAATTGATAGTAGGGATCCCTACGAATTCGAAAAGGTATAACATTTCAAAATCCGACAATATTTACCCAAGATATTGAAAAAAAATCATCAAAAAAGTTTTCATTTTCGAACCGACCCCGATTTTGAAAAAAACGTGATGTAACCCCTTGCCATTTTGGTCAATTTGGGAAAAAATTTAGATTTTCAAATTTTTGATGCCAATCGATAGTACTGATCCTTTCGAGTCCAAAATGGTATAAAATTCCCAAATCGGACATTATTTGGCCTAGATATTCCAAAAAATCATCAAAATAGGTTGACTTTAGAAACGAATCGGTTTTTGGTCTACAACTTTTTTTAACCCATCGATTTTAAATTTGTTTGAATGCAAATTGATAGTAGGGATCCCTACGAATTCGAAAAGGTATAACATTTCAAAATCCGACAATATTTACCCAAGATATTCAAAAAAAATCATCAAAAAAGTTTTCATTTTCGAACCGACCCCGATTTTGAAAAAAACGTGATGTAACCCCTTGCCATTTTGGTCAATTTGGGAAAAAATTTAGATTTTCAAATTTTTGATGCCAATCGATAGTACTGATCCTTTCGAGTCCAAAATGGTATAAAATTCCCAAATCGGACATTATTTGGCCTAGATATTCCAAAAAATCATCAAAATAGGTTGACTTTAGAAACGAATCGGTTTTTGGTCTACAACTTTTTTTAACCCATCGATTTTAAATTTGTTTGAATGCAAATTGATAGTAGGGATCCCTACGAATTCGAAAAGGTATAACATTTCAAAATCCGACAATATTTACCCAAGATATTGAAAAAAAATCATCAAAAAAGTTTTCATTTTCGAACCGACCCCGATTTTGAAAAAAACGTGATGTAACCCCTTGCCATTTTGGTCAATTTGGGAAAAAATTTAGATTTTCAAATTTTTGATGCCAATCGATAGTACTGATCCTTTCGAGTCCAAAATGGTATAAAATTCCCAAATCGGACATTATTTGGCCTAGATATTCCAAAAAATCATCAAAATAGGTTGACTTTAGAAACGAATCGGTTTTTGGTCTACAACTTTTTTTAACCCATCGATTTTAAATTTGTTTGAATGCAAATTGATAGTAGGGATCCCTACGAATTCGAAAAGGTATAACATTTCAAAATCCGACAATATTTACCCAAGATATTCAAAAAAAATCATCAAAAAAGTTTTCATTTTCGAACCGACCCCGATTTTGAAAAAAACGTGATGTAACCCCTTGCCATTTTGGTCAATTTGGGAAAAAATTTAGATTTTCAAATTTTTGATGCCAATCGATAGTACTGATCCTTTCGAGTCCAAAATGGTATAAAATTCCCAAATCGGACATTATTTGGCCTAGATATTCCAAAAAATCATCAAAATAGGTTGACTTTAGAAACGAATCGGTTTTTGGTCTACAACTTTTTTTAACCCATCGATTTTAAATTTGTTTGAATGCAAATTGATAGTAGGGATCCCTACGAATTCGAAAAGGTATAACATTTCAAAATCCGACAATATTTACCCAAGATATTGAAAAAAAATCATCAAAAAAGTTTTCATTTTCGAACCGACCCCGATTTTGAAAAAAACGTGATGTAACCCCTTGCCATTTTGGTCAATTTGGGAAAAAATTTAGATTTTCAAATTTTTGATGCCAATCGATAGTACTGATCCTTTCGAGTCCAAAATGGTATAAAATTCCCAAATCGGACATTATTTGGCCTAGATATTCCAAAAAATCATCAAAATAGGTTGACTTTAGAAACGAATCGGTTTTTGGTCTACAACTTTTTTTAACCCATCGATTTTAAATTTGTTTGAATGCAAATTGATAGTAGGGATCCCTACGAATTCGAAAAGGTATAACATTTCAAAATCCGACAATATTTACCCAAGATATTCAAAAAAAATCATCAAAAAAGTTTTCATTTTCGAACCGACCCCGATTTTGAAAAAAACGTGATGTAACCCCTTGCCATTTTGGTCAATTTGGGAAAAAATTTAGATTTTCAAATTTTTGATGCCAATCGATAGTACTGATCCTTTCGAGTCCAAAATGGTATAAAATTCCCAAATCGGACATTATTTGGCCTAGATATTCCAAAAAATCATCAAAATAGGTTGACTTTAGAAACGAATCGGTTTTTGGTCTACAACTTTTTTTAACCCATCGATTTTAAATTTGTTTGAATGCAAATTGATAGTAGGGATCCCTACGAATTCGAAAAGGTATAACATTTCAAAATCCGACAATATTTACCCAAGATATTCAAAAAAAATCATCAAAAAAGTTTTCATTTTCGAACCGACCCCGATTTTGAAAAAAACGTGATGTAACCCCTTGCCATTTTGGTCAATTTGGAAAAATTTAGATTTTCAAATTTTTGATGCCAATCGATAGTACTGATCCTTTCGAGTCCAAAATGGTATAAAATTCCCAAATCGGACATTATTTGGCCTAGATATTCCAAAAAATCATCAAAATAGGTTGACTTTAGAAACGAATCGGTTTTTGGTCTACAACTTTTTTTAACCCATCGATTTTAAATTTGTTTGAATGCAAATTGATAGTAGGGATCCCTACGAATTCGAAAAGGTATAACATTTCAAAATCCGACAATATTTACCCAAGATATTGAAAAAAATCATCAAAAAAGTTTTCATTTTCGAACCGACCCCGATTTTGAAAAAAACGTGATGTAACCCCTTGCCATTTTGGTCAATTTGGGAAAAAATTTAGATTTTCAAATTTTTGATGCCAATCGATAGTACTGATCCTTTCGAGTCCAAAATGGTATAAAATTCCCAAATCGGACATTATTTGGCCTAGATATTCCAAAAAATCATCAAAATAGGTTGACTTTAGAAACGAATCGGTTTTTGGTCTACAACTTTTTTTAACCCATCGATTTTAAATTTGTTTGAATGCAAATTGATAGTAGGGATCCCTACGAATTCGAAAAGGTATAACATTTCAAAATCCGACAATATTTACCCAAGATATTCAAAAAAAATCATCAAAAAAGTTTTCATTTTCGAACCGACCCCGATTTTGAAAAAAACGTGATGTAACCCCTTGCCATTTTGGTCAATTTGGGAAAAAATTTAGATTTTCAAATTTTTGATGCCAATCGATAGTACTGATCCTTTCGAGTCCAAAATGGTATAAAATTCCCAAATCGGACATTATTTGGCCTAGATATTCCAAAAAATCATCAAAATAGGTTGACTTTAGAAACGAATCGGTTTTTGGTCTACAACTTTTTTTAACCCATCGATTTTAAATTTGTTTGAATGCAAATTGATAGTAGGGATCCCTACAAATTCGAAAAGGTATAACATTTCAAAATCCGACAATATTTACCCAAGATATTCAAAAAAAATCATCAAAAAAGTTTTCATTTTCGAACCGACCCCGATTTTGAAAAAAACGTGATGTAACCCCTTGCCATTTTGGTCAATTTGGGAAAAAATTTAGATTTTCAAATTTTTGATGCCAATCGATAGTACTGATCCTTTCGAGTCCAAAATGGTATAAAATTCCCAAATCGGACATTATTTGGCCTAGATATTCCAAAAAATCATCAAAATAGGTTGACTTTAGAAACGAATCGGTTTTTGGTCTACAACTTTTTTTAACCCATCGATTTTAAATTTGTTTGAATGCAAATTGATAGTAGGGATCCCTACGAATTCGAAAAGGTATAACATTTCAAAATCCGACAATATTTACCCAAGATATTCAAAAAAAATCATCAAAAAAGTTTTCATTTTCGAACCGACCCCGATTTTGAAAAAAAACGTGATGTAACCCCTTGCCATTTTGGTCAATTTGGGAAAAAATTTAGATTTTCAAATTTTTGATGCCAATCGATAGTACTGATCCTTTCGAGTCCAAAATGGTATAAAATTCCCAAATCGGACATTATTTGGCCTAGATATTCCAAAAAATCATCAAAATAGGTTGACTTTAGAAACGAATCGGTTTTTGGTCTACAACTTTTTTTAACCCATCGATTTTAAATTTGTTTGAATGCAAATTGATAGTAGGGATCCCTACGAATTCGAAAAGGTATAACATTTCAAAATCCGACAAAAAAGTTTTCATTTTCGAACCGACCCCGATTTTGAAAAAAAACGTGATGTAACCCCTTGCCATTTTGGTCAATTTGGGAAAAAATTTAGATTTTCAAATTTTTGATGCCAATCGATAGTACTGATCCTTTCGAGTCCAAAATGGTATAAAATTCCCAAATCGGACATTATTTGGCCTAGATATTCCAAAAAATCATCAAAATAGGTTGACTTTAGAAACGAATCGGTTTTTGGTCTACAACTTTTTTAACCCATCGATTTTTAAATTTGTTTGAATGCAAATTGATAGTAGGGATCCCTACGAATTCGAAAAGGTATAACATTTCAAAATCCGACAATATTTACCCAAGATATTCAAAAAAATCATCAAAAAAGTTTTCATTTTCGAACCGACCCCGATTTTGAAAAAAACGTGATGTAACCCCTTGCCATTTTGGTCAATTTGGGAAAAAATTTAGATTTTCAAATTTTTGATGCCAATCGATAGTACTGATCCTTTCGAGTCCAAAATGGTATAAAATTCCCAAATCGGACATTATTTGGCCTAGATATTCCAAAAAATCATCAAAATAGGTTGACTTTAGAAACGAATCGGTTTTTGGTCTACAACTTTTTTTAACCCATCGATTTTAAATTTGTTTGAATGCAAATTGATAGTAGGGATCCCTACGAATTCGAAAAGGTATAACATTTCAAAATCCGACAATATTTACCCAAGATATTCAAAAAAAATCATCAAAAAAGTTTTCATTTTCGAACCGACCCCGATTTTGAAAAAAACGTGATGTAACCCCTTGCCATTTTGGTCAATTTGGGAAAAAATTTAGATTTTCAAATTTTTGATGCCAATCGATAGTACTGATCCTTTCGAGTCCAAAATGGTATAAAATTCCCAAATCGGACATTATTTGGCCTAGATATTCCAAAAAATCATCAAAATAGGTTGACTTTAGAAACGAATCGGTTTTTGGTCTACAACTTTTTTTAACCCATCGATTTTAAATTTGTTTGAATGCAAATTGATAGTAGGGATCCCTACGAATTCGAAAAGGTATAACATTTCAAAATCCGACAATATTTACCCAAGATATTCAAAAAAAATCATCAAAAAAGTTTTCATTTTCGAACCGACCCCGATTTTGAAAAAAACGTGATGTAACCCCTTGCCATTTTGGTCAATTTGGGAAAAAATTTAGATTTTCAAATTTTTGATGCCAATCGATAGTACTGATCCTTTCGAGTCCAAAATGGTATAAAATTCCCAAATCGGACATTATTTGGCCTAGATATTCCAAAAAATCATCAAAATAGGTTGACTTTAGAAACGAATCGGTTTTTGGTCTACAACTTTTTTTAACCCATCGATTTTAAATTTGTTTGAATGCAAATTGATAGTAGGGATCCCTACGAATTCGAAAAGGTATAACATTTCAAAATCCGACAATATTTACCCAAGATATTCAAAAAAAAATCATCAAAAAAGTTTTCATTTTCGAACCGACCCCGATTTTGAAAAAAACGTGATGTAACCCCTTGCCATTTTGGTCAATTTGGGAAAAAATTTAGATTTTCAAATTTTTGATGCCAATCGATAGTACTGATCCTTTCGAGTCCAAAATGGTATAAAATTCCCAAATCGGACATTATTTGGCCTAGATATTCCAAAAAATCATCAAAATAGGTTGACTTTAGAAACGAATCGGTTTTTGGTCTACAACTTTTTTTAACCCATCGATTTTAAATTTGTTTGAATGCAAATTGATAGTAGGGATCCCTACGAATTCGAAAAGGTATAACATTTCAAAATCCGACAATATTTACCCAAGATATACAAAAAAAAATCATTAAAAAAGTTTTCATTTTCGAACCGACCCCGATTTTGAAAAAAAACGTGATGTAACCCCTTGCCATTTTGGTCAATTTGGGAAAAAATTTAGATTTTCAAATTTTTGATGCCAATCGATAGTACTGATCCTTTCGAGTCCAAAATGGTATAAAATTCCCAAATCGGACATTATTTGGCCTAGATATTCCAAAAAATCATCAAAATAGGTTGACTTTAGAAACGAATCGGTTTTTGGTCTACAACTTTTTTTAACCCATCGATTTTAAATTTGTTTGAATGCAAATTGATAGTAGGGATCCCTACAAATTCGAAAAGGTATAACATTTCAAAATCCGACAATATTTACCCAAGATATTGAAAAAAAATCATCAAAAAAGTTTTCATTTTCGAACCGACCCCGATTTTGAAAAAAACGTGATGTAACCCCTTGCCATTTTGGTCAATTTGGGAAAAAATTTAGATTTTCAAATTTTTGATGCCAATCGATAGTACTGATCCTTTCGAGTCCAAAATGGTATAAAATTCCCAAATCGGACATTATTTGGCCTAGATATTCCAAAAAATCATCAAAATAGGTTGACTTTAGAAACGAATCGGTTTTTGGTCTACAACTTTTTTTAACCCATCGATTTTAAATTTGTTTGAATGCAAATTGATAGTAGGGATCCCTACAAATTCGAAAAGGTATAACATTTCAAAATCCGACAATATTTACCCAAGATATTCAAAAAAAATCATCAAAAAAGTTTTCATTTTCGAACCGACCCCGATTTTGAAAAAAACGTGATGTAACCCCTTGCCATTTTGGTCAATTTGGGAAAAAATTTAGATTTTCAAATTTTTGATGCCAATCGATAGTACTGATCCTTTCGAGTCCAAAATGGTATAAAATTCCCAAATCGGACATTATTTGGCCTAGATATTCCAAAAAATCATCAAAATAGGTTGACTTTAGAAACGAATCGGTTTTTGGTCTACAACTTTTTTTAACCCATCGATTTTAAATTTGTTTGAATGCAAATTGATAGTAGGGATCCCTACGAATTCGAAAAGGTATAACATTTCAAAATCCGACAATATTTACCCAAGATATTCAAAAAAAAATCATCAAAAAAGTTTTCATTTTCGAACCGACCCCGATTTTGAAAAAAACGTGATGTAACCCCTTGCCATTTTGGTCAATTTGGGAAAAAATTTAGATTTTCAAATTTTTGATGCCAATCGATAGTACTGATCCTTTCGAGTCCAAAATGGTATAAAATTCCCAAATCGGACATTATTTGGCCTAGATATTCCAAAAAATCATCAAAATAGGTTGACTTTAGAAACGAATCGGTTTTTGGTCTACAACTTTTTTTAACCCATCGATTTTAAATTTGTTTGAATGCAAATTGATAGTAGGGATCCCTACGAATTCGAAAAGGTATAACATTTCAAAATCCGACAATATTTACCCAAGATATTCAAAAAAAATCATCAAAAAAGTTTTCATTTTCGAACCGACCCCGATTTTGAAAAAAACGTGATGTAACCCCTTGCCATTTTGGTCAATTTGGGAAAAAATTTAGATTTTCAAATTTTTGATGCCAATCGATAGTACTGATCCTTTCGAGTCCAAAATGGTATAAAATTCCCAAATCGGACATTATTTGGCCTAGATATTCCAAAAAATCATCAAAATAGGTTGACTTTAGAAACGAATCGGTTTTTGGTCTACAACTTTTTTTTAACCCATCGATTTTAAATTTGTTTGAATGCAAATTGATAGTAGGGATCCCTACGAATTCGAAAAGGTATAACATTTCAAAATCCGACAATATTTACCCAAGATATTCAAAAAAAATCATCAAAAAAGTTTTCATTTTCGAACCGACCCCGATTTTGAAAAAAACGTGATGTAACCCCTTGCCATTTTGGTCAATTTGGGAAAAAATTTAGATTTTCAAATTTTTGATGCCAATCGATAGTACTGATCCTTTCGAGTCCAAAATGGTATAAAATTCCCAAATCGGACATTATTTGGCCTAGATATTCCAAAAAATCATCAAAATAGGTTGACTTTAGAAACGAATCGGTTTTTGGTCTACAACTTTTTTTAACCCATCGATTTTAAATTTGTTTGAATGCAAATTGATAGTAGGGATCCCTACAAATTCGAAAAGGTATAACATTTCAAAATCCGACAATATTTACCCAAGATATTCAAAAAAAATCATCAAAAAAGTTTTCATTTTCGAACCGACCCCGATTTTGAAAAAAACGTGATGTAACCCCTTGCCATTTTGGTCAATTTGGGAAAAAATTTAGATTTTCAAATTTTTGATGCCAATCGATAGTACTGATCCTTTCGAGTCCAAAATGGTATAAAATTCCCAAATCGGACATTATTTGGCCTAGATATTCCAAAAAATCATCAAAATAGGTTGACTTTAGAAACGAATCGGTTTTTGGTCTACAACTTTTTTTAACCCATCGATTTTAAATTTGTTTGAATGCAAATTGATAGTAGGGATCCCTACGAATTCGAAAAGGTATAACATTTCAAAATCCGACAATATTTACCCAAGATATTCAAAAAAAATCATCAAAAAAGTTTTCATTTTCGAACCGACCCCGATTTTGAAAAAAACGTGATGTAACCCCTTGCCATTTTGGTCAATTTGGGAAAAAATTTAGATTTTCAAATTTTTGATGCCAATCGATAGTACTGATCCTTTCGAGTCCAAAATGGTATAAAATTCCCAAATCGGACATTATTTGGCCTAGATATTCCAAAAAATCATCAAAATAGGTTGACTTTAGAAACGAATCGGTTTTTGGTCTACAACTTTTTTTAACCCATCGATTTTAAATTTGTTTGAATGCAAATTGATAGTAGGGATCCCTACGAATTCGAAAAGGTATAACATTTCAAAATCCGACAATATTTACCCAAGATATTCAAAAAAAATCATCAAAAAAGTTTTCATTTTCGAACCGACCCCGATTTTGAAAAAAACGTGATGTAACCCCTTGCCATTTTGGTCAATTTGGGAAAAAATTTAGATTTTCAAATTTTTGATGCCAATCGATAGTACTGATCCTTTCGAGTCCAAAATGGTATAAAATTCCCAAATCGGACATTATTTGGCCTAGATATTCCAAAAAATCATCAAAATAGGTTGACTTTAGAAACGAATCGGTTTTTGGTCTACAACTTTTTTTAACCCATCGATTTTAAATTTGTTTGAATGCAAATTGATAGTAGGGATCCCTACGAATTCGAAAAGGTATAACATTTCAAAATCCGACAATATTTACCCAAGATATTCAAAAAAATCATCAAAAAAGTTTTCATTTTCGAACCGACCCCGATTTTGAAAAAAACGTGATGTAACCCCTTGCCATTTTGGTCAATTTGGGAAAAAATTTAGATTTTCAAATTTTTGATGCCAATCGATAGTACTGATCCTTTCGAGTCCAAAATGGTATAAAATTCCCAAATCGGACATTATTTGGCCTAGATATTCCAAAAAATCATCAAAATAGGTTGACTTTAGAAACGAATCGGTTTTTGGTCTACAACTTTTTTTAACCCATCGATTTTAAATTTGTTTGAATGCAAATTGATAGTAGGGATCCCTACGAATTCGAAAAGGTATAACATTTCAAAATCCGACAATATTTACCCAAGATATTAAAAAAAATCATCAAAAAAGTTTTCATTTTCGAACCGACCCCGATTTTGAAAAAAACGTGATGTAACCCCTTGCCATTTTGGTCAATTTGGGAAAAAATTTAGATTTTCAAATTTTTGATGCCAATCGATAGTACTGATCCTTTCGAGTCCAAAATGGTATAAAATTCCCAAATCGGACATTATTTGGCCTAGATATTCCAAAAAATCATCAAAATAGGTTGACTTTAGAAACGAATCGGTTTTTGGTCTACAACTTTTTTTAACCCATCGATTTTAAATTTGTTTGAATGCAAATTGATAGTAGGGATCCCTACGAATTCGAAAAGGTATAACATTTCAAAATCCGACAATATTTACCCAAGATATTCAAAAAAATCATCAAAAAAGTTTTCATTTTCGAACCGACCCCGATTTTGAAAAAAACGTGATGTAACCCCTTGCCATTTTGGTCAATTTGGGAAAAAATTTAGATTTTCAAATTTTTGATGCCAATCGATAGTACTGATCCTTTCGAGTCCAAAATGGTATAAAATTCCCAAATCGGACATTATTTGGCCTAGATATTCCAAAAAATCATCAAAATAGGTTGACTTTAGAAACGAATCGGTTTTTGGTCTACAACTTTTTTTAACCCATCGATTTTAAATTTGTTTGAATGCAAATTGATAGTAGGGATCCCTACGAATTCGAAAAGGTATAACATTTCAAAATCCGACAATATTTACCCAAGATATTCAAAAAAATCATCAAAAAAGTTTTCATTTTCGAACCGACCCCGATTTTGAAAAAAACGTGATGTAACCCCTTGCCATTTTGGTCAATTTGGGAAAAAATTTAGATTTTCAAATTTTTGATGCCAATCGATAGTACTGATCCTTTCGAGTCCAAAATGGTATAAAATTCCCAAATCGGACATTATTTGGCCTAGATATTCCAAAAAATCATCAAAATAGGTTGACTTTAGAAACGAATCGGTTTTTGGTCTACAACTTTTTTTAACCCATCGATTTTAAATTTGTTTGAATGCAAATTGATAGTAGGGATCCCTACAAATTCGAAAAGGTATAACATTTCAAAATCCGACAATATTTACCCAAGATATTGAAAAAAAATCATCAAAAAAGTTTTCATTTTCGAACCGACCCCGATTTTGAAAAAAACGTGATGTAACCCCTTGCCATTTTGGTCAATTTGGGAAAAAATTTAGATTTTCAAATTTTTGATGCCAATCGATAGTACTGATCCTTTCGAGTCCAAAATGGTATAAAATTCCCAAATCGGACATTATTTGGCCTAGATATTCCAAAAAATCATCAAAATAGGTTGACTTTAGAAACGAATCGGTTTTTGGTCTACAACTTTTTTTAACCCATCGATTTTAAATTTGTTTGAATGCAAATTGATAGTAGGGATCCCTACGAATTCGAAAAGGTATAACATTTCAAAATCCGACAATATTTACCCAAGATATTCAAAAAAATCATCAAAAAAGTTTTCATTTTCGAACCGACCCCGATTTTGAAAAAAACGTGATGTAACCCCTTGCCATTTTGGTCAATTTGGGAAAAAATTTAGATTTTCAAATTTTTGATGCCAATCGATAGTACTGATCCTTTCGAGTCCAAAATGGTATAAAATTCCCAAATCGGACATTATTTGGCCTAGATATTCCAAAAAATCATCAAAATAGGTTGACTTTAGAAACGAATCGGTTTTTGGTCTACAACTTTTTTTAACCCATCGATTTTAAATTTGTTTGAATGCAAATTGATAGTAGGGATCCCTACGAATTCGAAAAGGTATAACATTTCAAAATCCGACAATATTTACCCAAGATATTCAAAAAAATCATCAAAAAAGTTTTCATTTTCGAACCGACCCCGATTTTGAAAAAAACGTGATGTAACCCCTTGCCATTTTGGTCAATTTGGGAAAAAATTTAGATTTTCAAATTTTTGATGCCAATCGATAGTACTGATCCTTTCGAGTCCAAAATGGTATAAAATTCCCAAATCGGACATTATTTGGCCTAGATATTCCAAAAAATCATCAAAATAGGTTGACTTTAGAAACGAATCGGTTTTTGGTCTACAACTTTTTTTAACCCATCGATTTTAAATTTGTTTGAATGCAAATTGATAGTAGGGATCCCTACAAATTCGAAAAGGTATAACATTTCAAAATCCGACAATATTTACCCAAGATATTGAAAAAAAATCATCAAAAAAGTTTTCATTTTCGAACCGACCCCGATTTTGAAAAAAACGTGATGTAACCCCTTGCCATTTTGGTCAATTTGGGAAAAAATTTAGATTTTCAAATTTTTGATGCCAATCGATAGTACTGATCCTTTCGAGTCCAAAATGGTATAAAATTCCCAAATCGGACATTATTTGGCCTAGATATTCCAAAAAATCATCAAAATAGGTTGACTTTAGAAACGAATCGGTTTTTGGTCTACAACTTTTTTTTAACCCATCGATTTTAAATTTGTTTGAATGCAAATTGATAGTAGGGATCCCTACGAATTCGAAAAGGTATAACATTTCAAAATCCGACAATATTTACCCAAGATATTCAAAAAAAATCATCAAAAAAGTTTTCATTTTCGAACCGACCCCGATTTTGAAAAAAACGTGATGTAACCCCTTGCCATTTTGGTCAATTTGGGAAAAAATTTAGATTTTCAAATTTTTGATGCCAATCGATAGTACTGATCCTTTCGAGTCCAAAATGGTATAAAATTCCCAAATCGGACATTATTTGGCCTAGATATTCCAAAAAATCATCAAAATAGGTTGACTTTAGAAACGAATCGGTTTTTGGTCTACAACTTTTTTTAACCCATCGATTTTAAATTTGTTTGAATGCAAATTGATAGTAGGGATCCCTACGAATTCGAAAAGGTATAACATTTCAAAATCCGACAATATTTACCCAAGATATTCAAAAAAAATCATCAAAAAAGTTTTCATTTTCGAACCGACCCCGATTTTGAAAAAAACGTGATGTAACCCCTTGCCATTTTGGTCAATTTGGGAAAAAATTTAGATTTTCAAATTTTTGATGCCAATCGATAGTACTGATCCTTTCGAGTCCAAAATGGTATAAAATTCCCAAATCGGACATTATTTGGCCTAGATATTCCAAAAAATCATCAAAATAGGTTGACTTTAGAAACGAATCGGTTTTTGGTCTACAACTTTTTTTTAACCCATCGATTTTAAATTTGTTTGAATGCAAATTGATAGTAGGGATCCCTACGAATTCGAAAAGGTATAACATTTCAAAATCCGACAATATTTACCCAAGATATTCAAAAAAAATCATCAAAAAAGTTTTCATTTTCGAACCGACCCCGATTTTGAAAAAAACGTG